>CM053791.1:185165747-185693247 GCA_028749045.1 Cupressus sempervirens | reverse complement strand
GTATATATATATATATATATATATATATATATATATATATATATATGTATACATATATATATATATATATATATATATATATATATATATATATATATATATATAAGACTTTTAAAACTTTAGGGGAAAGTCTTAGTTTCCCTTTTATAAGAGAAATAGGAAAACCATTTTGATACATTTGCAAATAACCACCTCAAATCATAAAGATACAAAAACTTATTGAACAACTAAAAAATAGGGGAAAAATATCTTCAATTCATACAAATCATTGGTAAGTATATTGATAATTTTCTGTACATTTTTGGGGTGTTTCAAATGTATGATTTGGCCTCAACATGATATCAGATGAAGTGATATTTGATGTTGATATGCTTGGTTCAATACTCTGAAAATCCAAGTTTCTTCTCTAATTGATTTGCATTTTTTGTTTCTAAATAGTAAATGTGCTAAAGAAATTGATTTGATGAGAAATCCATCAAGGAATGACCCACCTATGATTTCTTTTGTGGCTTCAAAAAATGCTGCATATTCTTCTTCATTCCTTGAGTTAATAAGAACTATTTGTTTCTTTGATTTCCAAGTAATATTTTTGATGAGTCATGTACTTGGCTGCATCCTCTGAAGTATTTCCTACATTAGAAACAATCTTTAGATTTTTCTCAATTGAAGTCTATACAAAATTACAATCTTGTATGTCAATGAACATAGGATTACACTGACTTGAGTTCTTAAGTAGTAATATAGTACACATAAGTCAATCATGTGAAAACCCCGGTTGTCCCTTCCATCAAAATTATTTCTCTGATCATTAAGGCCCATTAAATTAGTTTTTTGTGCATGCTTTTTCAAATGGTATCGATGCCACCTCTTCAATCTTTAGTAGACAGGATGAACCTTGTAAATCCCATTAACATGCCTAAAAGTTTTTGTTTCAACCTAATACTACTATATACTTCTAAATATTAATCTATTGAGGGATACACTATTTATTTTGTTTAATACTATGAAAATCCTCTAACACCACTTCTTTGCCTACCTATTTCATGTAACTCTTAGTTTTGACATAAGATTGGCTACTTCATTCCCTTCTCTTTTTATCAATGAATCTCAGTAAAGATTTTGTGACTTGATGTATTTGCTTAAATACCTTGCTCTAAAATCCCCATTTAATACATCTTTTACCAAACTTTACATCTCTAAATATTTGTATATCCAATACATTTTGTACCAAAATTTTATATCTTTCTCCTAACCACTCAATCTCATCCCTCCATTCTTTAACCTCTTAATCTCCACCATTGTCACATTTTTTCACATTTTTCTTACCTACTCTCTTATTCTAGCCATCCATTCTTTCACCTTTTAATCGCTACCCTTGATTTTCATGATGAGCTCTATATAACAATTTTTCCTCCTCCCAAACTAGACCTAATGAACTTTCAACGGGCTATGTTTATGAAATAGCGAGCTATTGCATGCGATCTCTGGAGAATCCGTGCGATCACCGTTACTATCATCTTACATCGGAGGCGAAACATGTTTCCGGACAACAACTTCCAACTCTCTCAGAGTTCAGTGAAGAACAACAATAATATGTGTGAGCTCTTAGATTTCGATACATGGCCGAGGAGCCAGTTATGTGAAGATCCCAAGTTGTACAGTAGTATTAGCAGTTTTCCCACTATTAATACCCCACTTGAGATAAAAGCCATTGCGAGTACACAGTCCAAGTCTCCTGCAGTGGCTCTTGCAATTCGTAATTCTCAGAAGGACAATTTGATTGAAAATATAAGCCCCTCCTCTGAGAGAAAGAAAATAAGTTTTGAGCGGGCAGTTGTACCAGTGGAGCAATCCAGAGAAGACAAATCCGTTAATACCTTTGGCGAAAGAGCTCGCTACCGTCGAGTTACCAGGTAACTCAATGTATCTAAATTCTTCTGTGACTATTATTTAATAGAATAGTCGATCACTACCCTATATGTACCGTAAACTCCTCGATAATATTTATATCTAGAATTTTGTTTATATTCCTATGTGCTATAAGCTATCTATGACATAGTTAATGCTTGGGTTTTAGATGGTATTGTAAACTATATCTAGTTTTAAAATTGTATCGTTCTAGACATAAACGGACAGGGAGATATGAAGCGCATCTGTGGGATTATAGCCACAAGGAGGATAACCAGAAACGAAAGGGTAGACAAGGTCAGTATTAAGAATCTAAATGGGCATTTTGAATTGAGTGCAATGATGAGAATTCCTAATTCCCTTTTCCTTTTTAGTAAGCTTTTAGCTGTTTTAGAGGTCGATTGCAGAGTGTTGATTAAGTGTGAGAAATAAAAAATTTAAATTTAAATTCAAACTCACAATCTTAACCCTAAAAAACTTCGCTCTGCACTTAAAAGTTTCTCGGCAAATGAAGGTGTCAAGTGCTAGTTTTACTCGGCACTTGATGGTGCCGAGTGGCAGGTTGCTCTGCACAGGAAGGTGCCAAGTGCCGGAATTACTCGGCACTTGCTCGGCACAAGAAGGTGCCGAGTGACAGGCAACAGGTGTCGAGTGAACTCGGCACAAAGAGGAGCTTAGCACTTGCACAAGAAATGCTCGGCACCAATGGATGTCGAGTGAACTCGGCTCCAAGTGAGAAAGAAGATGCCGAGTGTTCTATTTCAAACTTAAGAAATATAACTTAGGAAATATTTCAACGTGAATGCTTTCACTATTAAAACCAAAAGCCAAAGCTTTAACCTTTCAACCAAACTTATCAAATGCAATGAATAGAAGATGAAGAACAATGGATTAAGTATGCTGCTTGCTTTCTATTCAATCTTTCACTAAACTATTACAAAATTTGGGAGCATTCGGCTTCAACCAAGAAACCCTAAAATAACCTTAAACTAATAATATTTCAAACTTTAATAAACTTTAAAACCTGCAACTCTAATGGCTGCATACAATGGTGCCTGGAGCAATCACTGCTTCAACAGGACAAATCCAAACAAAAAACTTACAGAGTGAACAAGGAACCACGTGCAACTGCAGGCACAAACTTCCTTCCTTCTTCCTTCTCTGCTCAGCTCTGCAACTTCACTCTGATCTGCTTGATTTGCACTTAATGAATGAATGAATGTAGAGACATTCCTTTTGTCATATTCTTCCTTTCCCTCTCAACGTTCAAATTTCAAATTCTCACCTACCAAACATGAATGCCTGCCGTTCATGGATGCCTGCGGTGACTTGACATGGGCGTGGGGCTCGAGGACAACCTGCAGGTGTTGACGTTAATTTCCAACATAAGATGGGATTCTGCAAACATCACTTGTTTTCTAAGTGTGCTGATCGAAATAGTTTTCATTTGTCTTTGTAACCATGAACTGTGGACGATCCTTATAATCTTCTGCGGTATATTTGGGTGAGGAAACATCTTATCACTGGTTTAATCGTCTTTTTGTTTCCTGAAATCTCTTCCCTTTTCTTACATAGTTGCCGTTCTATGTTTTCCTTATTTCACTCTTAAAATTTTAGGATTGAACTGCTGGTTGAAATTTTAATCTAGGTGGGTATGACGAGAAAGAGAAAGCAGCTAGGGCTTATGATCTGGCAGCTCTCAAATATTGTGGTCCATCCACCATAACGAATTTTCCAGTATGACATTTAAATTTATTTTGTTGTCTTTTCGTGTTGGGATTTAAGAACAATTTATGTATCGTCCATTGATGTATTGTAGTTTTATTATTAGTTTTGCCAATATCAAATGCAGATTTCCAACTACGAGAAAGAGCTGGAAGAGATGAAACATATGTTCAGGAAAGATTACGTTGCTCATCTCAGAAGGTGCCAATATGACTTTTCATACATTTAACTTTTGTAAATGATGTAGCAATTCAATAGAACTTTTTTGTGATGGTGATATCAAAGTTGATAAGAAAATTAAGGAAGGAAAAGTTTAAATTTCGATGCACCATAATTTTACAGGAACAGCAGTGGGTTTTCCAGGGGTGCATCCAATTACCGCGGAGTAAAAAGGTTTTTTTCTATCAATTTAACTAGACTTTTTAAGGTCTTCAAAATATTTTGAATATCAATGTTAATATTGAGTTGAACTTTATAGAATGTAATTTCATGTAATGTTAATTTGTAAGTCTATGGCAGAGTGCGTTATAATGAAATGTGGCAAGCTAGGATTGGAAGAGTTGCTGACAACAAGAATTTGTATCTTAGAACATTTAGTAAGTATAACATAGAATGGAAAATATAAATGAAACATTTATATTATACTACAGTAGGTTGACCAAATAGAAGATATTAAATTTTTACTGTGTATAGTCTATAATAATTTGAGTGTATAATTTTGTCACGCAATATATAGAAATAAGGAATTTATTAATATATTCCTATGATTCAGTCATTAACAGCGAGAAGAAACGTATTTTCTAAATAATCATTTCTTAGGTGGTCTTTTGAAACCCGATTTCTCTTTCTTTCCAGGCACGCAGGAAGAGGCAGCTAAGGCATACGACATCGCTCTAATCAAACTCAGAGGCCCCAAAGCTGTCACAAACTTTGACATGAGAAAGTATGATGTTAATAGAATTTTAAACAGTGCACTGCCCATTGAAGGATATGCAGGGTGCATTAAAAATGCAGAATTACCTCATCTTGAGAGGACTTTACTGGACGGGCCATTGATCTCCCAAAGTACACATGATACAGTGCCTAGGCTGAACCCGAATGGCCTCTTCTGCCTTTTCAGCAGCAAGCAAATCCATCAATGCCAGAAACATATCAACAAAGAAACAAGTGGTGGAAACAGGCAAATGACAGCCAAACACACCAAGATTATCAAATGCAGTTGAATCAGAATTATGATGTGAGTAGCATCATAAATAGTGCAAACCGGATTAAACAGACAGAATCATCTCATCTTGAGGCGACTATACTGGAAGGGCCATTGATTTCCCAAAATATCCATGATACTCTAAGATTTGAAAATGCCTTAGCTGCAAATGAATGCCCTCTTCTACCATTCCAGCAACAAGCATATCCATCGATGGCAGCAGCATATCATTCTCACCCATCCATGTTACCAACCAATGACACTATTTTGCACAATCTCATGAGCTTGGTATCTGGAGAAGCCAACTGTTTAACTGCTGGGATCTACAATGACATCTCAAACACTTTAGCAGCAAATGGGTTGAGAATGCAAAACTCTTCTGTAACCCAATTTGCCAACTCATCAGTTGTTTCTGCAACCCACTTCAGTGACAATTCAGAAGCACCAGTTGCTTCCAAAGCTCCATCAAACCATGAAAACATATTTTCAGCAGATCAATCAGGAAGTGGTTTTTACTCTTCAACTCAGCAGCAGCCTGGAAGAGATGGGAATGAGAATTTAACATGCAACAACTGGATGACACCTTATCTTCAGACTTCAGTTTCCACTGTATGGAGTGACATGCATAATATGCATGAGTAATGTGCGTTTCTGATCATATGACATAATCTTAGTAAATACTTATTCTATATATTTTCTATTGCTTAGTTTATATGTGGAAGTATGATGAAATGTTACACCTTAGACCCTTATTTTGACAATTTTTGGAAGGGTCTAAACCCTTCAACTTACTTATAGTTTATATATGGAGGTCTTCAAGAGCTTTGTATTCACTTGGGGCCAAATAGGCTTTTGGAATCAGGAAGTTAACTTTTGTTGTAGCTCTCTAGAACCACAAGTCTATCATGGATGGCTTCTCAGCTTTTCGTTTTAAATATTCAATGATCATATGACATAATCTTAGTAAATACTTATTCTATATATTTCTATTGCTTAGTTTATATGTGGAAGTATAATGAAATGTAACACCTCAGACCCTTATTTTGACAATTTTTGGAAGGGTCTAAATCCTTCAACTTACTTATAGCTTATATATGGAGGTCTTTAAGAGCTTTGTATTCACTTGGGGCCAAATAGGCTTTTGGAATCAGGAAGTTAACTTTTGTTGTAGCTCTCTAGAACCACAAGTCTATCGTGGATGGTCTCTCTGCTTTTCTTTTTAAATATTCAATGATCATATGACATAATCTTAGTAAATACTTATTCTATATATTTCTATTGCTTAGTTTATATGTGGAAGTATAATGAAATGTAACACCTTAGACCCTTATTTTGACAATTTTTGGAAGGACCTAAACCCTTCAACTTACTTATAGCTTATATATAGAGGTCTTCAAGAGCTTTGTATTCACTTGGGGCCAAATAGGCTTTTGGAATCAGGAAGTTAACTTTTGTTGTACCAGTCTAGAACCACAAGTCTATCATGGATGACTTCTCTGCTTTTCTTTTTAAATATTCAAATAAGTTTTAAGTATTTTCTCCCTTCAACAAAATCGCTATGAAGGGGAGACCAAAACTATTCGGTAAAACAATATTTCACCATACCCAGGATTTCTAAATAATTTAGATGTGATCTAATTTAGTCTTAAGAATATTCTAGAGATTTTAGTTCTCTTGATAATTTTTTATCTAATATCAATGTCTCATGATCTAAGATTTACCACTTATTTCAGTAGAAGGTGCATCATTCGGACACAAGATTCAAGCTATGATTAATCTAATTGTGTCATAAATAAATCATTATTCTTCTTTCTCTAATTCACAAAGGAATTTATTTGCTTCTCCTTGAAATAATTTAATAGAGCTAGTAAAGAATCTCTATTCTTTTTGAATTGCTTCTATAAACTGATGTATCTCTAGAATACTCTGATTTGATTAGTGATTAACATTTAATTTAATATACTCTAATTCACAAAGGAATTTATTTGCTTCTTCTTGAAATAATTTAATAGAGCTAGTAGAGAATCTCTATTCTTTTTGAATTGCCTTTAATATAAAATTTTAGAATACTCTGATTTGATTAGTGATTAATATTTAATTTAATATAATAAGTTAGGAACTTTAATATATACTGGGGAGGTTTGGGTATTGCTTCTGAAATTCCAAGACCTTTTAGTTAATCATTGTTACAGAGAAGCAAATATGCGGGCAGACTGGCTGTCCAGCTTGAGCATGTTCTTAAGTGGGTTTTATTTTGAGAAAACTGTATAGCCAAGTGCGTGCATTTTATTTGGTGATACTATAGGTAATCTTCATGCTTAACTCTTACTTTGAGATGCAATGACTGTTTAAGCCCACAATTCATTTCCATGGGACATAAGTTTGTATGAGTTGCTATCAATGCAATTTCGACTTGAAAACTCCTCAGTTGAATTCTGTAACAATGTCATAAGATGCTGCTATATCAGACCCAGATAACAAGCACGGCTTTCAAATTAATGTATAGAAGCTGTTCCCATTGTTCGTTTGTCCATCTACATAGTTTTTAGTAGATAAAATGAATAGTTTACTGTTTAGTATTCTCTCTATATTTGCTATATGTAATGCCATACATTCTCCATTATAGAATGATGTCCTCCAACTTCACTAGAGCACTGAAAACTGTTGAAAAAAACAGGCTACATAAGAGAGATCTGAAAAATAGAAATACCAGCAGAGCGTCCAGCGGTCGACCTATTTCTTCACAGCTTTTCAGGAAAAGTCTGGATTTGTTCCACAAAACTGGAAGCTATTTAATATTCAAAACTGAAGCAGACAGGCTGTCCATGTTAAGGGATTAACTAGAGCATGAACCATTAGTTGTGGATGGTGATGGCTTAAAAGAAATTGCAGTTCAACAGTTTTTATTGATTCCCCTGGTTGAAGAGATTGATATTTGATCTCTGCCGGGTTACGAATACATGTTGGTTGATCTTTAGGCAAAGGATTAAAGGCTCACTGATTGGGTACATGAGCTGGCACAAAATTTTACAGAGAGGTAAAACTAAGCTGCTGTTCCACTTCACATAGGCAGCAGTTGGATTCAATTTGTTAAGAGTGCTCCTAAGTTGGATTGAGTGACAGTCATGAAGACCTTCATTTACAGTATTGAATGACCAATCGTGAAGATATTCAATTACAGGAATTTGTAAATGCCACCTTGTTTCATCCCACTCTACGGAGTTGTCCTACACTGTAAATAAGTATTTTCAGCTTAGCGAGTTTACCCCTGTAGACAGCATGTTTTGTGAGAAGGATGAACAGGTGTTGAGCACGGCCCATTTGTTCTTGACTGGTGGATGATCTGTCTTAACATTCTTAAATGTGTTTTGTTTTGTTTTGTTTATGGGCTATTTTCATGTACATGTGTTACTTAGATATTTTTGTGATAGAGTTAATTAAATTAACTTCGGAGAGATAGAGAGTGAGAGAGATTATTTTTCATTATTCGAACTTTCTCTCTCCTCGTATCTTAACTTCTAGAGAGAAGTTTGAGTTTGAGTTTGAGTTTGAATTGCTTTCTCTCCCTCAAATATATTCTCTCTCCCCATACTACCTCTCTCTACATACTTTAACTTCTAGAGAGAAGTACAGGTTTGAATTGCCTTCTCCCTCACAAAATTTTCTCTCTTCAAGTATATTCTCTCTCTACTTACACCAACTTTTTAACCTAATCCTAACCCAAATCCATTACAAATTGTAGGAACCTAGTCGAGTTTTATGTGGAAAAGAATCAGCCGGTTGGGAAGTTGCCTCAATCTCTGGGCCAGCTTTCAAAGTTACCATATCTGTATGTTACTTTCAATAATCTTGGAGGCAATATTCCAAAATCACTTGGCAACTGCACAATCTTATTGAAATTGAATTGTCAGACAATCAATTCAGTGGAGAAATACTGTGGAAGTTTGGTAAATGTAGCAGTCTAACCAAGGTTTATGCCCTCAGAACCGGCTCACAGAGACAATACCTTCGGATCACTGCTCTTCAAAGCATAGACAAGGCAGCTGCGCTGTTCCATTTAAGGTATTTCATGCAACCGACGGCCTTGATGGAGAATAACACAACTCGTCTACAACCCACTCTTCAGCCCGCGAAAACATTAACTGGGATTCGGATTGGTAATTTATCCTTGCAATATAGTTTCAGCACTCCAGGTATTTGAAGGCGGCAATAATAACTCATGTCAACTGTTTGACAAGCCTTCAACCCGCAAGCCTGTACAAGGCAGTGAAGACGGCCAGATATACCATTCGTTCCATCACTAAGATTGGTAAGAGACGTCTCTTTAGCTTGTCAAACATTTGACAAAATGCCAAACCTGAATGTACCTATTTTCATCTCATGGAGCCGCTGCAAGGAATAGAGAGAGCCTCTATGCACGCCCGTGTTCGCAAGCATGAGAGCTCAGGTCTTCAAGAAAATGTTATTCTTCACTTAGCCAATGTAGTAAGGAGACGACTCGGTTTTGAGTGCGTACCCAATATAATTTGGGTGATGAGCCGGATAAACACCAAGAACTGTGGTGTTTAGTCTTTTTGAGATCGGGCGTGGCTGTAAAGCCGATAACAGATGATGGCTATGATGACAAGAGGGGGCCGATAACTATAAGAGGAGAAAAACAAGAAATGGGTTGCTTTATCAAGGCATCACCATGCACGTGAACTGTTCATCAAAACGCCTAAAGAGAAGGCGTCACAAAACTGCAGAGATTGACAAGTAAAATGTAGAACCATAAGCAACGAGTTCGAATTATTTGTTAGAAATGCAATCTTGTGAAAAAGAAAGCAATGAAGCATTTGCAGATTGTGTGCAAATAGATTTGCAAGGAAGGCTTCAAAATATGAATTTAACAAGAGGAGTTTTAGAAACACTTTAGCAATACCAAGGTCGATGGTTGATCTTCATGCAGGTGTCAGCTACCTTGCAAGTGATTGCATGTGTGTGTATGGTAAGTGTGGAGCTAACTATAGAGAGTGCACGTGATTTCTTCAACCAAATGCCTCAAGCCATGCGTGCAGTCTAATGAAGCACAAAGTGCCAAAACATAAATCAAGCATGTCAAATGTTTGATAAAATACCTCAATGATAGGTTGTCTTGAATTTGCTCTTAATAAGGAAACAAGGAAGTTTAATTGGTCAAAGGTCTGTATATACCTAAGAACTTTGAAAAGAAGAAAACATTAGTCGAAAGTTGAAATGGTTTCTGAATCAAGTAGTGAACTTGAGCCAGAGACAGAAAGGCATGTGAATTAATTGGGATGATACATTAAGTGAATTCGTGTGCCTTGAAGTCAATAATTTGAAAATATAAAGTCGGAGGAACATCTATCAAAGAATTTGGTAAGTAATACTATAAGGTACAAATTCCAAGGTAAAGAACCTCCCATGATACTAACAAGCATGCTTCTCGAGATATCAGATACAAAGATGGGACATATGGAAATTGTAGACTTTTGAAAAATGATGAGTAGAGAAGATAAATCACCCCTAGTGCAATGAACATTGGAAAGTGGTCTAGCCCATGCAAGAGGACACCCACTTCTAGTTCAATGTGTGCAATTAGTTTTGGAATGTATCAAGGAGTATGATTGGAATTCCAGGGACATCAAGACCTCAGGATGTAATATAGTGGTGATGCTAGATCCAGTGTATATCTCCGTCACATTCAAATTGCTAGTAAGAGAAGAATTCACAAAAATATCTAAAGAAGGTGCCCAAGGATACTTCCATCAAAATAAGAAAGCATGTCTGCATACCATTGCTAGGAGTTGGCTAGATCAACATAGACGAGGACAGTCATAGTTTCCAAGAGTGTTACATAGAAACATCTTTAATGAAGATATTTCTGATATGATAATCCTTCTTAATAGAATAATGGGATGTTTTTGTACATTAATACCATCACCACTAGAAAACAATTTATAGATTGGGGAGAAATAATTAGTAATGCCCTTCATCACCAGTTAACCAGATTCAATGTGAGTTAGGGGTTTTACATGTCCTTGTTACTAATGTATGCAATCGCTAGTATGAAATCATTGCTTAGTCTTAATTCTTATGGGGAGTATAACTTAACCCCACAAATTTTTAATTATTATCTCGAGTTGCAATTAAAACAAAGCAATGCACACTTATGTAGGGTGAATGATGCTTTTTCTATGCTCACACCCAGGGAACTACAGGGAGATATAGGACTTCAAATTTCTCTTGAAGTAGCCAGTCTCATCAATACTTATGATAGCTTCTTCATACAATACTCCCAATTCACTTACATTTGTATTGGAGGTTTTCAAGATTGTCCCCTCATGTTGCCTCATTTCGTAGATGACAGGTTGGTACTTTCAGAAGTTTGTACGCAAATTGGTCAAGAAAACAAAAAGTGCAAGAACAAAAGATCAATTCCTTTCCCAATTGGTATTGGGCACTATAGTTGTCTTTCTTCTTTAGATGCTCAAAATATCAAGAGATCCATAGTGAACATAACTTTGCACTCTTTCCATAGTCACTTCACATTTGATGGTAGTGGGTATGTTAAAAATAACTTGGCACTTGGACTGGGCTATCTCCATTTCCCTACAGTAAAATATTATTGGGAAAACTATGAAAATGATTTCGAAGCAAGAAGAAGGAACTGGATGATGTTTTTAGTACAACAAATCATTGATTACAAAATGGGATGGGATATGATAGGTATAAAAGAGGATAGGTCAAACTTAATTGATCCTTTCTTCTTTGAGTGGATATAGTTGTTAGAATTGCCATACTTTAAGTGGTCTCTACTGAAATTGAAAGACCTCAAGAAAAGGACCTTCTTTGTGATTCAACGAACTAAAAACTGGTTGAAAAACAAAGTTAAAGAAGCCATGACTATTGGATCAACAAGAAGATGCAATGAAAAGAAAAATAATAATTCTTAGGAAGGTACATCTGTTTCAACCATTCCATCTTCTATACCTACTTCTTTTGGTTATTTACATAGCACAGAAGGTGGAGATGATGGTGGAGATCTAGATAAAGGAGTTAATCTAGTTTCAACATGTGAATTCAATGCGGTCACTAGGAAGAAGAGATCAAAACCCAAGGAAAGGACTTTAAAACCAATTCAAAGATGATAGATGAAGCTCATGAGATGAATGTTTTACCATTATCATTTTTAGATGAGATGATTCAATCCAAAACATCTACTGCACACTGATTTTCTCCTAAAAGTGTGGAAGCAACTCAAGAAGTGCCAGTTGTAGAAAATGTGCATAACTTGGATTTATCATCTATAGTCCTATAGGTTCCTTCAATAATTATCTTATCTACCAATACGTCAATATCTTGGTTACAACAAAGATTAGAGAGGAAGAAGAAAAGGATGATCCAATTGGAAGTACCAAATCTTGATGCCATAGCTGATTTAGTGCATAAAGGTGCAAAGATAAAGAAAATTAGAATAGATTCTCAACTGGTACTGAATCCTACCTCAAGAAACTTATTTGTTGAGATCGCACAACCAATCACAAAGAAAGACATAAATGAGGCAAGCGAAGATGATTTCAGCATAACTAAAGTGGATCTAGGCCAGACCACCCTTGAGGGGAGAGAACACAATTTTTAAGTGTCAACTGTTATCCTAATGGAATAGTCAAGGATAGATAAACAAGCTAAGAATCAACTCAAGTGTCAAGTTCAAGCCCTTTCTTCATTCATCTGATTGATGGTCAATAATTCCTTTATGGATCCTAGCTCATCTATAAAAATCATGGGAGATATCAAGAAAATATTTGATGAAGAAACCATTCAAGACATAGGAGAATGCAAAACTTATGGTAAGATGGTAAAAGCATGGATAAAATGCATGAAAGAATGAGCATCAGGCCTATTTCAGGAAGTTAAGGTTGCATATGCTAAAGTGGATCATATACAACAAAACATTCAAAAAGAATTAACAACTCTCAAGGAACAACAAACATTCTAGAGAGAAATTGATGCTAATTTAGTAGAGACTAAAGGAATGAACAATGATATAGTCAAATTGCTGAAGTTAGTCACCAGTGGAGAAGAAGAACAAATTGACATATGGCTAGAAAACATCAGATGGAAGATTGATAGAATGAATCAATAATTGGAAGAAGGAGAACAATTCTTAAACTCCTGCAAGCTATTGAAAAAGAAGACCTTGGGGAATATACTGATGATTGTAGAGGGTATCCCTATTAGTGAACACACTCAAGATCTAGACATACCTTCCATTTTGGAATGCATAGAGGTAAAAACCAGCACTGAACTTGGTAGTAAACAAAGTTTAGATGCTAGCATTATGACAAGATTGAGTAGTCTCTCAGTAGCATTGGATGCTTGTATTCAAAACTTAACAGGTTATGTCCTAGAGTTGGCTGAAGTTAGAAAGAAACACAATCTATGCAAGCTAAAAATATAGAGTTTAATCATCATCAAAAATAAGGCTTTGGTACAGGTCATCAAATCATTTAGAGCATACAATGAAAACTTGACTCAGCTATTCACAACACCTACAGATCAAAAAAAAAAGCTTAGGAAATATTAGTGATCATAGTTAAAAGTTAGAAGTAGATATGTATAAAGTTGTCTCAGGTCTTTGTCTATACATTTTGTAAAGAGGTCAACTTTAGAATCAATTTTGGTTTTGGTCAATGTCTTAACTTTTTCTAACTATAGTTAAGCACTAAAAGTTAGAGTTGGTTATGAACTATCTTCGGAGTAGTCCAAACTCTAAATTTTTTAGTAGTTATGAACCTGAAAGGTTAGTTATTCTAGAATAACTATAAATTTATGAACTTCAATGCAACAAGGGACTTTTTTGGACTTGGAAGATAGGGAACACTTATGTTTTGATAACAAGGCAATTTTTGGAAAGTACATACAAAATTTGTTCTTGTAATCAGTCATTTCTAATGTTCTTAGTGCTAAGAAATAAAGAAAGTACATTTTGCATTCTCTCTTTCTACATATCTAAAAAATTGAAATGTTGATTCTTTCTTTGTAATGAGTGTTTTTCATGGTATTTTGCAAATGCTGCTGAATGATTGAATAAACATTGTGTTAGTGATAGCTCTTAAGCATAATTTTTTATTGTTTTCATTAATAGTTTACATTTATTTTATGGAAACATTGAAGTCATGTGGTGCATTCACTACCAATGGTTTCCTTTTTATATTCTCAGTTTCAATCATTTCTATTGAAAAATCAAAAAAATTATCTTACGAGGGAGCTACCCCTCTAAAACATAGAGGAAGGCCAAATATCAAAGGCCTATCCAACTGTTGGAGAAATCAACTTGCCACACACTCCATTGGGGTAAATCAAATATTTTCTAAGTGACAAATATGTTTACCAACAACATGGTATATATGAAGATCTTAAAATAAAAGCTCTTATGCTATATTGATAAACAAAAAATAAGAAAACAAGCATAAACAATGAACAACTGAAATCTAAATAAAAACCTTATTGAATGTGTTACAATTTTGAAAATATAGAATATATTATAGAGAAATCAACTAAAGCACTTAACCTTGATGACTAATCAAGGAAGATAATAAAAATGAATACTACACAAACTAATTAGAAAATAATTAAAAATGATGGCTAGGAAGCTAACTACAACTTTAGTTTAATTATGCATGAAATAAATAAAATAAACTAAATTAAAATGGATGCACATGATTCACATTGTGAATGCATGAGAAGTGATCAGTGAGTGCATGAATGCAATGCATGCATTTTTCAGCAGTGAGTGGTGCATGCTACAAGTCAAAAAACACATGCCTTCAATCTCCCCCTACATGAACAATGAGAATGAGACAAAGTTGATTTCTCAAGGTAGTAAAATTGGATGTAGTGAGAGCTTTGGTGAAGATATACACAGCTTGTTCAAAATTTTGGAAAAATTGTAACTCTGTTGTACCATTTTGAACCAAATCTCAGATAAAGTGATGATGGATCTCAATGTGCTTCAATCTAGAATGAAACACTGGATTCTTGGTCATTTCAATGGCACTATTGTTAACACCAAAAATAGTTGTAGGATGTTCTTGAACCAAATGTAAATCTTCCAAAATCCTTCAAATCCATATCACTTGACAACTAGTTGTTGCTATTGCAATATAATGTGCTTTTGCTAAAGAGAGAGCCACAGTTTCTGACTTCTTACTGCAAGAAATAAATCTAGAACCAAATGAGGAAACATAAACAAAGGTTGATTTTTGATCATCCATTGAACCAACCCATTCAAAATCTGTGTAACCAACCAGCTCAAAATTATAATTGGGAGAATAATCAATACCAATATTGTGTGTAACACACACATACCTTAAGATTCTTTTTGTAGCTCGCTAATGAGACTCATGTGAAACTTTCATAAACTGAGAGATGAGGCTCACGATGTACATAATATAAGGTCTCACTGTAGTAAGTTTCATGAGGCTCCCAATGAAACTTTTGTTTAATGTAGGATCAACATGGGGACTTGGATCATACTTGGTTAAATTTTTGCCAAGGGCGACGGGGGTGGCAACTGTCATGAATGACATCATTCTAAACCACTTCAATAAGTGAACAACATAGTTGGTTTGAGAAATGGATATAATGCCAGGTTGTTGTTACACATCGACCCCAATAAAATAATGCATAAGTCCCAAATTTGACATCTCAAATGCTTGTTTTATTTCTTCTTTAAATTTCTACATGAGAGATGGGCTATAACCTATAAAAAAAAGACATCATCAACAGAAAGGAAAATAATTAGAATATCATTACCAACATGTTGGATATAAAGGGTTGGCTCTGAAGGACTTTGAATGAATCTTTTCTTAAAGAAATAACTATCAATTTATGCATACCAAGCACATGGTGCTTGCTTCAATGCATAGAGTTCTTTTTCAACTTGTAAACCAAGTGTTTCTTTCCTAAAATTTCATAGCCAATAGGCTGAGCCACATAAATTTCCTCATCAATATAACCATTTAGGAAAGCTGATTTTACATCCATTTGGTAGACTGGCCACTTGTTTTGAGCAGAAATTGACAGTATAATTTTAATTATATCAAACTTGGCATCTGGAGAAAAAGTCTTTGAATAATCTACTCCAAGTGTTTGTGTGAACCCCTTGGGAACTAGTCTAGCTTTGTGTCTTTTCACAAAACCATTAGCATGATATTTCACCTTGTGAATCCATTTGACACTAATCACCTGTTTGTCTTTTGGAAGTGGAATCAATTTCCATGTATCATTTTTCTCAATATAAAGCATCTCTTCATTCATAGCATCAATCCACATTGGTTTTGTCATAGCTTCTTCATACAAAAAATGTTCAACTTGAATGGAACTTAACAATGCAAAGTTAGAAAATGGATCCATAGTAGAAAACCTTTGATATTTTTCATTTAAACTTCATACCTTTTGTGAGGAACTTGGACTAGATTGCGAGTTTGAACTTTCATTTGAAGAGGAACTTGGTGGACTTGGTGGACTTGGACTTGAGCTTCCACTTGAGCTTGTGGGGAGAGGAGGGAATTGAACATCTTCATTACCCATGATGAATGGTGTAGATTATTGAACTTCTTTCTTCCATTTCCATACTCTCCCTTCATCAAAAACTACATCTCCACTAATAATCCATTTCTTTGTGTCAAGTTCATAAAATTTATATCCTTTGGTGGAATTAAAATATACCACAAAGATACAAAGTTGTGATTGGGCATCCAACTTTTTCCTCTTTTGAATAGGAAAATGAAAATATGTAGGGCAACCAAATACATGAAAGTGAGCTACTGAGGGCTTGTGTCCATGCCAAGCTTCCTTTGGAGTGATATGCTGAAGCACTTTTTTTGGGCTTTGAGTCAAAATATAAACTATGGTTGCCATTGCAACTCCCCAAAAGGAATTTGGAAGGCTCTTAGACTTTAATATACTTCATGTCATCTCCATAATGGTACGGTACTTTCTTTTTGCAATACCATTTTGCTAGGGGCTAAAGGATTTCATAAGTTTTCTTTGAATGACATCCATGTCACAAAATTAGGACTCTTTGGAGATGAATTGTCCACCTTTATCTATTATGAGTATTTTAATTGAATACCCATTTTTCTTTTTTTCCATAGTTGTAAAATGCTTGAAGCATCCAAGTGCTTCAGATTTTTACTTAAGAAAATAAACCCATGTGTGGCATAAGAAATCATCAATAAAGGCCAAAAAATGGATATTCTTACCCAAGGATTCCTCTTGTCTAGTACCACAAATGTCAGAATGCAAAAGCTATAGAGGATATTTTTCCTTCCATGACTTGTTCGCCAAAAAACTTTCTTGATGTTGCTTACCAAGAGCGCACCTAGAACAAACTTCTTCTTTTTCCTAAATGGGAGGAAGTCCTCTCACCATGTCCTTTTTATGAAGCAAACTTAAGCCCTTAAAATGTGAATGACCATACCTTTGATGCCATAACCATGAATCATGTTTGGTTGCCTTAAGATCATACATATTAGTGGAAACCAAAGTGAGAAGATACAATCTATTCTCTATCGTACAAGTATTTGCTACAAGATGGTGGTTAGCTGATTTATCTAAAAGTTTGCAGTAGTTATCCTCAAAATTAACTTTATAATTTTTTGCTAAAAGTTGCTTAATACTCAAAAGATTATGCTATAATTTGGGCACATGCAAGGTGTAAGGAATATAAGTAATTTCTCCTTTCTTATTTTTCACTACAAGGGTATGTTTTCCCACAACATCAACCTCCTTATCATTACCAAATTTGACTTGACTTCTCATAGATTCATCTAATTTGACAAAGAGATCAGATTTACATGTCATATGATTTGAGTACCCACTATCAAGAAACCATACATCCTTTTGAGGTTCTTTTGCCAAATTACATGTAAATAACATGGAGTGCCTTGCATCTTCAATATATTCTTCAGTATAGTTGGCTCTTGACTTATTCAAATAGTATTCTTTCTTTCTACATTTGAATTCATAGTGTCCATGCCTTTCACAATATTTGCACTAGATGCTTCATCGATCCTCAGAATTCCTTCCTCTTACTTTGTTATTTCCTCTTCCTCATCCTCTACCATGTCCTCTTGATGTAGAAGAGTCCTCTTGAGTTTTGTTTGATTGAAAAGGGGCTAGAGGTTTTGCTTCAATTTTGACTATATACTAGAAGGCTTGCACTATATTCTTCATTGAACATTGCATGTGCTCTTCATGTTATTGAAAATAACCTATCAATTCTTCAATTTTGAAGGTAGATGTATCTTTACTCTATTCAATGGCTATGACCACTTGATCAAACTTTGGAGGAAGAGATCACAAAATCTTCTCTAGAACTTTTTTCTTTGTGATAGTTTCCCCTTGAGTTTTAAGATGATTGATAATAGTTTGAGCCCTCATAATAAATTCATGAGTGGACTTAGCTTCTCTCATCCTTAAATATTTGAAATCTCTTTGAAGTGTTTTGTGTCACAAATATTATCTTGTTAGATCCTTGGTATGTTGTTTCAAGGGCTTCCCATGCATCCTTTGACTTTGTCATACTAGCTATATGGGAGAAAATAGACACATCCAAATTAGTTTGAAGAAGGAAAAGAGCTTGATTATCCTTCTTCTTGTCTTCTTTTAATTGATTTTGTTGAGCCTGTGTAAGGCATTTAAATAATTTAGGTTTGTAGGCTCGATGTATCCTCCTACTTATTCCCAAAGATCTTGAGATAATAGCAGGGTCTCCATTTTGATACTATAGTATTCATAGTTGTCTTTAGAAAATAGTGAAAGTTGGAATGGAAAGTTGCCACCATTTGCCAATTTGAAAAATCTTGGAGAAAACTGGTACATACTTACAAGAGAACAATATTCTAAAACCTTCCTTGATACCAATTGAAGATCTTAAAATAAAAGCTCTTATGCTATATTGATGACCAAAAAAATAAAGAATAAAGCATAGATAATGAACAACTAAAATCAGAATAAAAATCCTATGTTTATTGGATATGTTACGATTTTGAAAATAGAGAATACATTATAAAGAAATCAGCTAAAGCATTTAACCTTGACTCTTGATCAAGAAAGATAAGAAAAAACCTTAAACAATAACATGTAAAGAGATTGTGCGAAAATAATAGTTTTGCATACCATGAAAACTGATTAAAAAATAATTAAAAACAATGCCTAGGAAGCTAACTGCAACATGCAGTTTTATTATGCAAGAAATAAATAAATTAAAATAGATGTGTATACTTTAAATTATGAATATAGGAATGGTGAGTGATAAGTATGCTTTACAAATAGCCGATATATATATATATACTTGAGAAAAAGCATCTAAATTCTTGGAATTTTATATTATTTGGTTGTCCCTTGATCCAAGGGCACACTTACCATGGAAAAAATAGTCAAAAAATTGATTATTATAGGTAATTTTGGATTTAATTTTTGTGCGAAAAAGGTTTGTGGACAACAAGAAGACACAAGAGAGGGTATGTTTTTCATTCCATTATTCTCATTCAGATAGTTAGAGTGTAGCAGAAAAAAGGGAAGTTTTCATATTTAGGCACATTTGTGCAAGCTCCAAGAAGCTCTAGATTGATTGTATGCAACCCCCTCATGTTGTAAGCTTGATATGTCATAAGAAAAAATAGGAACTAGTTTTGTTTTTATGAAGTTTGTAGTTTATATTTCAGATTGTAAAAGTTTTTCCTAGAATTTAATAGAAGAAATAAAGAAAATTTGATAGCACATCCCTAGCTCTTTGGCCATTTTATTTTTTACCTCCATTTTCCATATTTCACTATTTACTTTATTTATTAAAAAAAATAGAGCAAAAATCTCTATTATTGCTCTATTATATTGGGGATTTTTATATTTTTGACATGGTATTAGAGCTTATTGGCCCTAAATCCTTGTGAGTTTGGGTATTTATTTTCTAAGTGTTCAAGTTTTTGTATAAGAGACATGGCTAGAGATGAAGAAAAGACATGGCAGAAATCACTGTCCTTTAATAGACATAACTATGATACTTGGGAAAATAAAATGAAAACCATAATGGTTACAAATGAATTGTGGGAGTTTTTGGTTAATGGGTTCAATGATGTAATTGAACCAACATAATATGTTACCCTTGCCAAGAATCAAAAAACTCAGCTGAAGGAGTCAAGGAGGAAGGATGAAAAAGCACTAAGCTTGATTGAGGTAGCATGACAGAAATTATTTTTCACAAAATAGAAGAAACTAACTATTCAAAGGAAGCACATGAGATATATTGGAAACAAATCTTAAAGGTATTGTTAAAATCCATGGAGTGAAGCTACAAATGATACAAAAGGGAGTTGAAGAATATTCAAATGAAAGACAATTAGTCTATTTCAGATTTTAGGTCAAGAATCTTTGGTTTGATAAGCTAGTTGAAGTCAAATGGAGAAGAATATGAAGAGTGAAGAATAGTGGAGAAAATTTTAATGTCTTCCTTAAAAGTATGATAGTCTTGTGATGACCATTGAAGAGGCAAAAGGCTTCACCACATTGACTATGGATGAGTTAATGGATATTCCCCAAACCCATGGGTATCAGATTAATAGATCAGCAACATTTTTCCAATAACAAGGTTTAAAATATCAATCCAATGCAAGAGGCAAGGGAGTGGAAGAAATAGCTCTAGAAAAGGCTCAAGAGGTAGAGGTCATAGTAACTATGGGCAAAGAAAAGTTAGAGGAGAAATCTTAGCACTACTACATTTAACATCATTTTTCGACCAAAAATTTTGACCATCAACTAAATAAATTTAGGGTGGTCAAAATGTAATGGCAAAAATTTCATTTTTTTACATATAAGACCAGTGTTGGTCAAAATTTCGACCAACACAGGGCTTATACATCCTCAAAGTTCAAAAAAAAATTTCCCAATTACGTTTTTCGTACCCGATTTCATTTGACATTTTTGGAGCATTTTCCCATGGTTATCTCTACATTTTCGCATGGTTTTCTCTAAGCCCAGTTTCGTTTCAGGTTTTCTCCACCCACTTGATTAATGATGCCTACTAGCCCTAGGAATAATATGAAAGGGGGCCCTAAATTTGCATCAATATAGGGGGGGCGGAATAGTAGTTTGAAACTCTTGATATTGTCTTTCTTTCATTCTTCCTAATGTGCTCGACTTAAAAATTTGTTCCATTCACGACCTCCAATCACACCTGCATCTCCAGTGGTCAAGGAGAGGGATTTCTCTTCGAGCATATTTCCATAGGTACATGTGTATTTTTTTTGTAGGTTTTTATGATAATATTAAAGATGGAAGTGAATACTATTACTATCATTATTATTTTTTATGCCAAAGTTCAGCCATTGTTGTGTAATATACATGGGAGAATCTCCGCTCAAGTGTTTTTTTCTCAGTGATGTTTTGATGATAAGTGTTAAAAAGAGTCTAGTTACAAAAAGAATGTAATGTACTTGTTGTTTCATTTTATTGAAAGTGTGTAGATGCAGATTTATCATTTGGAATGTTGGTCTATTGTAACAACTATTATACTTTTTGTTATAGTAATGAAAGAAAATAAAGGAAATGTATATGCAGAAGTTGTAGTTGTAAAAGATTAGAAGAAATAATAATGACAAATTTTTTGTTTTATAAATATAGTTGTGTTGGTATCATATGTTTCTTGTATTTTTTTTTTAATAATACATAATTATATTATATCATTTAGACAACAATTTCATATTCAAAAAAATAAAAAAATGAAAAAAAAAATTGAGTGTGTTTCTCTCTTCAACTCTAGAACATTCAACTTAAGAATCAACACATAAATATAATAATTTGAAATCTGGTGTGTTTAGTGCTTGGAGTTGTACCCTCAACACCTAGGCCATGTGGGCTATAAAACATGATATTCATGTGATTCTATGTTAGATGATGATGATGATGATAATGAACAATCACCATCTACTACTAGCTCATGTAGTGATAAAAGGTTTTCAATGCACCTCTAACTACAAGTATGCCATGGAAAACTTGTGATGGAGATGACTCCTCAAACTAATAGACTATCACGGAAATTTTTTGATGAAGATGACACCTACAAATACTGGACTATCTTCAAAAACTTATGATGAAGATGGCACCTAAATTTACTAGACTATAATTGAATTGATGTACTTTGGATCCTTCACCGAAAGTCTCTGTCATTTTGTTAGAAGATGATTTATCTTCTAGTTCAACCAAAAGAATCTCTCTCCTATATTTCAACATTACATTTAATTGTTGCATTGCAATTAGGTCTTCCTACAAGGGTTTCCATTTGGATGAATAACAAACTTGTTGGTGTTTTAAAACTACTAAGCAACAAAATGCTTAATACCAAGATGACAATACTCACACAGTCTAAAGACTAGCCAATTCTTATTAACAATTGTATGTGCACACCATTTGGGCCAAACTTTGACAAAACCAAGGGTGGTTTTCTACTCTTTTGGCTCTACAAAACCAGGGTGGGTATACCCAAGGATGATACAAGACTGGGAAAACTATATGAGAATTATCTTAGTTTCATTCTGATTCTCATCTCAAATTCTCCAATACATGTACAATTCTTGATACTTTAATAAACACATCCCATATAACAGATATGGCAAAAAATCTTCTATAGCTCTACAGATGTTCTCAATAGTAATGGCTAACTAAAGCTAAAACATTCCATGCAAACAAGTAGAGGCCAACTTCCAAGATCTATAGGAAATAAAAGTAAAGTTGATTATAATTCTGCATTTTGACAATCATGTGTGACACATTTCTCTTTTAGCTAGATTAAATTTGATCAGTGCCTAATCCATTGGGGTTCAGAGTCTACTACAAATCTCTAGATCTAATTTGTTGCCTTACAACAAATTTTATCAGTAATTCTTATCAGAAATCATCATTCAAAATCCTTTCCACTACTGTAGCAACCTTATCAAATTCATCAAAGCTTTTACTTAATCCATTGAATTAGCAGCCATGATAAATAGATATACAACCTAATTGAATTGCATTCAATTGCACAAGCCTTTACTTATACAACATCAAGATAACCAAATAATCAAAAGGAGACAAAATTTAGAAAGAATTGATATGGGGATAGTTCATAATTTGTATTCATTTTCCTTGAAAATTGTATACAATTTACAATAGACTCAGAATGACCTTCAAAAAGAAACATAGATCATTCTATATTCATGTATTCTCAAGATCTGACAGAGAAAATACATCACAAATTTTTGCTCAAAAATGGTGGACCAAAAATAGACTAAGTGTATCACTTAGCAAATAGAATTTGGACCTTTTCTCTTGCCCTGGAATTTCACTTATATAGTGTGAAATGCAACAAGCTTCAGGCTAAGAGAAATTGGTAGGTGTCTTTTACAAGGAATATCTACATACACCTATCACAAAATGACAAAACTATGGGTAAGAGAAGATATTGAAATCAAATCATTCTTTTCGGTGGGTCAACTTCTATTACATGTTTTAATGTTGTTGATTTGGCTATTGATTTGATTCATCTTCATATGTAACTACTAAATTAGCCAACGATGAAGCTTGTTCTGATGAGGGCACATTAACCTCCACCTGTAGGCTTCCACCACCTTCATTCTACATGGTAAGGACAACTTCTACCTTTTCCTTTTCTTTAATTGTATTGGCATCTTGTGGTCCTAGTTCTGCAACTGAAAGTGATAGGTTTTTCTTGTCTTCTTCTTCTGATTGGGTTTGAGTAGTGATGGTATCAATGATTTGGACTTCCTCACCCTGCACCTCATCACTGTCAGTTTCATCTACATCAAACTGTTCACTAGAAGGCATTTCTGCCATCCACCTGTCAAATAATGTGTCATCTGGCCAATTGAATTGCAAAATATCCTTCTATTTCTTTATTATATAATCAGCCTTATTATCAATATCAACAAATTCCTGTTTTAAAGAATCAAAGAATATTTTGGCTTTCACCATTTCTTCTATTGTGGTGGCCCACCATGCATGCCCTATTTCATTTATGACTTGATTCATTCTTAAACAGAATAAATCATCAAGTTCCTTCGCCCATTCCTCTTTGCTTTTCAAACTATTTTTCTTATCTAGGGCATGAGGAAATAAATTTAATTTTTGGCTCTTATATTTGTCTAAGTAGCCTATTATTATCTTCTGTAAATGTATCCTTTTGCTATCAAAATCAGCAAGATAAAAAACAGTGTCAAAGGTTTTATCAATCTAATCATGAGAATTATTTATAACAGATAGACACAATAAGGTTATTGCTTTCTCTCTTCTCACCCATTTGTTCACAATAGGCTTTAGAGCCTCATCATCTACTTTTAACTCCTCCCAGATGTTAATCACCCTAGCCAATTGATCATGGATTAGTGACCAATCAACCTTGTCTCCTAGATATCGAAGAGTTGTTCTTAGTTTATCTTCATATTTAGATTCTAGCTCTACATGTAAGGCCCACAGTTTACTCTTTCCTTCTTCAAAATCCTCAACAGTGTAATACTGTGGCCCTTGGGGTGTGTCTGGTATTTCAATGAGGGGGGTAGATTTGAAAGGTTCAATAGGGGGGCGAGGGTATGTTATTTTAGGCCTGGTGGATTTTCCCAGTAGCTTGTTCTCAAGCTTAAATCTCCTTTTTACCTCTTTATTGTAGGCATCCACAACTGCCTCCTATTTACTTTGTAATTCAAACATTTCCTTTTCCTCCCTTTTAGCAGTAGCCAAGGCAAACTAAGAATAATCCACATTCATGTGGGCTGCCTGTACGTGTGAGGCATTAGCAACTCTCCTCACAATAATATTCCCTATCAGTCCTGAACCATCAGGCTATGCTGATACAATCCTAGATCCTCTTCCTAATGACCACATAACAAGAGTAGCTTGATCATCACTAAAAGCAATCCCTACAAATTCCTTTCTATTTGGGTCTTGTAACTCCAGTCTATTAGAAACAAAGTTGAAAATCAATGCATCTACAATATCCCAATTAGGCAACAATAGTATGTTAGAAGTTTTTACCATTTTCCTTCCCTCCTTAGGGGTAATGTTCTAGAATTCTTGCATCATTTTCTCCTTTATTTGGTTTTGGATGGAGGCTTCATACATTTCTGGATGCTCTATTTCCATGTTCTTACATCTTTCCTCAAAATTGTGGATGTTTGCCCTCCAAGCAAATTGATGGAAAGCCCTAGACCTTACAAAATTGTCATCTGACAAAAATTGCTGGCTGGCTTGTTCCAAAATAGGGTCCAATTTCCTTCCCTTAAAATCAGCTACAGTCAGCTCGAGGCTTGGCATAGGAGATTCCTGGGGGTTCCCTTCATTGATCTCTGCTTGAGTGACAAAAACTCCCCCTTGTGATCCAATTTGTTCAATTTTCTCAATAGTGAGTTGCTCCTTCCCGGTTCTCAAAGGGGTCTGTGAAGGTGAATACTCCTCAACATGAGAATCCTCCTATCTTATTATTTTCCTCCTCTTAGGGGAGGGCTCAGTAGGCCTCTCTTCCAAAACCCTACTAGTGGACTCAATTATTTGTTTTCCTTTGTCCACTGTATTCTTTTTATTTTGAACAATAGTATATTTTGGCCTTTTTTGGACAGTTAATTGACCTGCCCTTATATTGGGAGTAAAACCCAATCTTCCCATTACTTCCCTGGCCTTATCCGGGTAGAACCTAATAAAGAATTGCTTCTTTTCATTCATTTCCTCTATTATTTTAGGAAAATTATTCATAAGTTTTTTCATCTTATCTACATTTGTAACTGCATTGTCCAAAGGGCTATAATCTGGATCAAAACAATGAATGAAATCCAAAATTTTAGAAATGATTTTCCACTTTTCTTTCCTAGTCTCTTGCTCTTGCAAGGAATACTCATTCCTTATTAATTCTTCAGGAAAATAAAATTCATGCTCAATTTTACCAAGCTTAATTCTCTGCCTTAGAGCCAAATGTTAAAATCCTTTAGAATCAAAAAAATGAGGATGGGAAGTGGCCATCTTATAAGGATTCAAAATCTTGTGCAGAGAAAGCCAACCTCGTTTTGTGATTACAAAATGATGAGCCACTACGCAAGTAGGAAAAATTGACCCCTTTTGTCTTTTCAATAGAAGGGCTTCCTCCACTCCTCCCAGCTGCCACAATATCTCAGCAACTCCTACCTTCAAAGGCACTTGGTAGGGTAGTACGTGAGGGCTTCCTTTAAAACCATAAATATTAAATATAGTAGAAATAGAATATGGAATGACATCTCCCCAATTATGTGAAACTTTTAAACCACTTGGGTTGTCCATAGGACTAATGAGATTCATTAATGCTTTGGGGATTCTGGGATTGTCCCTTAATAGGAGGCATCTCAGCTTTGAAGCGAAATACCTATCAAACCTGACAAAACTGGCTTTCTATGCATCCCAAGTCATATCTGCACTCCACAATTGAACTGGTAATGCTTCCACACTCTCTTCTCTGTCTAATTCCATTTCTTTACTAAAATATGTTACTCCCTTGAATAAGAACATGTGCATTAAAAGATAATAATGGCCAAAAAAAATTTCCACCTTACCCTTAGCAATTCCAATAAGTCTAATGTGAATCTCCTCAGCTAAGTAAGAAGCAAACTAAAAAATTATATCCACACCAAAAGAGGAAATCTGAGTCATCCTATACATAAAATCCACAGGCATGAACTCTTCTTCATCTCTCCCAAAAACTTTACACAAGGACCTGTATATTTCTATAGCCCTAGAATTGAAGTATGCCCTTTTGAAAGGCTCCCTGGAGGATGTTGTTATTGCTGGCAGTGTTCCAATTCTACCTATGTGTGCACTCAGTGCTCCTTGCCTAACTGTCTCTCTTAGACATATACTCATTTTTTAACCCTTTCAAATCAATGGGCACATGATCATTAGTGACAAGCCCTAAACTAAAAACTTCTCTAATCTCCTCTGTGCTTATTGTAATCAAGATTTCACCATCAGTTCTCCTCACTACCCTAAGGGATTGGTTGTAATTCTTAGCTACAACTTCCGAAAGATCATAATCCATGAAAACACTGGGAACCACCGTTTTCCCTAGACCAAAATTCCAGATGTTGGCATGTGGGGCAAAAAGGTTCCTCTCTGAAAACCATTTTTTGAATAAAACAAGACCAGTTTGTGAAGTTATTGCATCCCTAACCTAGTTTCCTTTGTCATACAACCCATCTGCTATTTTCAGCCTAAGGTTTAATGAAGTTAGCCTCTTAACTTCTACAGTTTCAACAGTGGAAGAAGGGAGCAGTTCAAGAAAATCATCGTGGACATTCCTATCCAAATAGTTCTCTTGACCAGAAAATGCTTTCTATTTTGGAGCCATTTTAATTAACTCTCAAAGGAATTGAAATAGTAGGAGGATTATAATGCAAGTACTTACTTTGAATTTTTCTCTAGTTCTTCTCAGTGTTATTGCAGTCTTTCTACGAACAAACTGCTTCACAATCTTACTGAATCCAACACGATCTTCTCAACAACTATTTATGCTTAGAAATGCTCTACATCTTTGTTCGAGTACGGTGGAATTAAGAAAATCTTCTGTGTTATACTCTATTTTTCTTCACACGTGAAGCTTTCATCTCTCATAAATGAACAGGGTGGCATGACCTTCTATATTCAAATTTACACCATGGACTTACGAAAAATCCTACAATCTAGGGATGCAAGCAAAGATGACTCATGTTCCTCTTGACAAGCTGGTAGTCAACCCAATGAAAATTTTCCATGTGTACCTTTCCTTCATTGTTGGTGCCTCTGAACTGGACCGACAGATCTTTGAGGACACGTGTCACTTAGGCGCTATCTCGTTATACATAAAGAGTGAGCACCTTGCCATAGCGAGATAGTGCCCATCATTGATCCTAATTTGATCATGTGGATGACATTTGATGCATTTCTCAAAAGGAATATGGTGGGCCCCTTGTCACCATGTCAATATTCATAACCTTCGTGCAACTCGCCATAGTGAGATAGCGACGATCATGGATCTAAGATAGATTTGAGGATCAGTCTTTCATATATTTTGTGAACAGGGCATGGGTGATGCAGGAGCATCCAAAGGTATAAGGGCAATCCTGTGTCACCCAAAAAAATATACTTAGACTTAGTTTTTGTTTCATGTGTTTTCATTTTTGGACACCTATTTGGGTCAAATAAAGGTTCCAATTCTCACAGTTCAACTATCAGTGTGCTAGAAAATCCTAAAAAAATAGGAGCATGCAATTTGGCCATCATTTTGGTAACCTAGAAGGTGTGAATTGGCCAGATGAATGTAATTGTGATTTAGAACATTCCAAAAAAAGAATCAGGTCAAAAGGCCCCATGGTTTGAAAGTTATTGCAGTTTTTCGAGTTTTGGAGACCTCCTAAGAATGCTTCAAAGTTAGGTTAGGGGCATTAAATGACCTTGAAAAGGGCCAAAAAATGGGGGATGAGTGAAGCTTTTCCATAGGGCTATAGAGCAATTCGAGAGCTTTTCGAAAATGTAAATGGTTCGTCAATCGGAGCTACGGTTCAAAAGTTATGCCTCTCGGAAGTTCAGTTACCATTTTTGGATTCTTCTAGATTTGCACCGACTTCTAACACAGCTTTTGGAACCTTCTATTTGGTCGATGGATGCCTGCTAGCACTTTCTAGAATTTACTCCTAGTCCTTAACCCTCTGGGGTCTATTTAAGGAGATTTCTGGCATTGTAAAAGGCAGTTCAGAGTAGAGTTTGAGAGGAGGTACAGAAAGGAGAAATTATCTCCAGATTTATGCTATTGTAAGCCCTTAGGGCATGTTTTGAAGTTTATTTTCCTATACTGTTGTACTAGCTTATTTTCTCAGTTAATATAATTTGTCCTTTTCTGTTGTGTCCATTTTGTTCTTGGGTTGTGTCCCCATCAAGTGGTATCAAAGCTGGTTTTCCTGAGTGTGTAGACAGAGTGCCGACTGTGAGGCAATTTGCACCAAGACTATGTGGTTGTGGGATCGAGTTAGAAGATGCCTCCATGAAGAGAGCATGGTGGAAGGGCTAGAGCTATTAATCCTGAGGAGGTTAGAGCCCTCCAAAGGCAGGTGCAGGCATTGCAAGAGGAGCTCCATAGAGGAGCAAATGTTGCCGCAGGTGACGACAGTGAGGATGACAATGAAGAAGAAGTAATGGAACCAGAAGGGGAATTTGATGGGGAAGTTCTTAATCATGCAGAGGAAAGGCTTTTTAGGGCCATTACTAAGTTTGGGAAAAGACCCACAATTGAAGTGGGTGTATTGTCAGGAAATTTGAAACCAGATGAGTTGATCGATTGGATCAATGAACTAGAAGAACACTTTGAGTATGAGGATATCAGGGACCCAAATAGGGTTAAGTTTGCAAAGGCCAAACTGAAAGGCCATGCCAAAATCTGGTGGCAAGAGGTTCAATTGGAAAGAAATAGAAGAGGAAAGGAGAAGATCACAAGATGGGATCGCATGGTGGACAAATTGAAGAAGCAGTTCATTCCTGTGGACTCCAAGCTTGATTTGTTTAAGAAGATGCATGGGTTAAAGCAAGAAGGAAGATCAGTCCAAGAATATGTAGAGGAATTTTATCAACTCTTGATTAGAGCGGGGCATGCAAAAGCAAATAAGGAGAAGGTTGCTCGTTATATCAATGGATTGCGACCTAGCATCCAGGAGGAATTAAGTCTGGTAAGAATGACTAGCGTTGAAGAGGCATACCAGTTTGCCCTACGAGTTGAAGAGAAGCTCAATAAAAGGTATGAAGGAAGAAAAAGAGGGTGTGGTCAAGGAGGAAGGGGAAGCGGTAGATCATCTAGAGGCCGCAATGAAACCCAAAAGAAAAATGAAGATGTGGGTACTAGCAGGAACTAGAGGAATGAGGGTTTCAACCGTTCCCATGATCAAGACTTTGGAAATCAAAGAGGAAGAGGTAGAGGATGTGGAAAAGGAAGAGGAGGCTTCCATGGTACCTATTTCCATTGTAATGAAGAACGTCATTGTGCCTTTGAATGCCCTCAATGACAAGGAAGGACAGATAGGAGAGCTAAGGGCCAAGCTAGGGTTGCTCATGTGGATGAGGATTCATAATCATCACATTCAGAGGATGCAGAAAGAGGAGAGACCTTGGTAAATGAAAGAGTCCTACTAAGTGGTGAGATTGAACTAGGACAATGGAGGAGTTTGTTCCATACTAGATGCAAGTGTGAGGATAAATGTTGTGACATGATCATTGATTGTGGTAGCATTGATAACTTGGTATCAGAAGAGATGGTCTCTAAGATGAAGCTCAAGAGGGAGAAACATCCCCAGCCCTATCGGATTGCTTGGGTAAAAGATGATCATAAGGTCCTGGTAAGTGAGCAATGTTTAGTAAAATTCGAAATTGGGAGTTACCATGATGAAGTTCTCTATGATGTTATTTTGATGGATGTTTGCCATCTATTGTTGGGTAGACCATGGTAGTTTAATAGACATGTAGTACATGATGGACATGCAAACACATGTTCTTTGAAAAAGGATGGAGTTCGCCACAAATTGAAGCCCATGAAAAAGGAAGGTGAAAAGGTATGTAGCAATGCTAGGATTTGTCTTATTGATGAAAGGAAGTTTTTAGATGGCATGAAACATCAGCATATGTGCTATGCTTTGATTCCTAGGAAAGATAAAGAAGGTAGTAGTGAAATACCAGTTGAAGTTTCAGATTTACTAGGGGAGTTTGGAGATATTATCTTTGATAATGTTCTAGATGGATTCCCACCAGTAAGGCAAATTAGTCATCAGATAGATCTAATTCCAAGAGCTAGTTTGCCTAACAAGGTTGCTCACAGGATGACTCCTACTGAAACAGAGGAGCTAAATAGGCAAGTTCAGGAGTTGTTAAGGAAGGGCTTGATTTGAGAAAGCCTGAGTCCATGTGTAGTACTTGTAGTACTCACACCAAAGAAGGATGGAGAGTGGAGGATGTGTATAGATTCTCGAGCTATAAATAGGATCACCATCAAGTACTGATTTCCTTTTCCAAGGATGGATGATCTTATGGACTGCTTGAGTGGAGCGCAGTACTTCACAAAGATAGATCTAAAGAGTGGTTATCACCAGATATGGATTTGAGAAGGAGATGAGTGGAAAACAGCCTTCAAGACCAAGGAGGGTCTTTATGAGTGGTTAGTCATGCCTTTTGGATTGACAAACACCCCAAGCACCTTCATGTGGCTCATGAATGAGGTACTTAAGAAGTTCTTGGGAAAATTTGTTATTGTTTATTTGGATGATATTTTAATTTTCAGAAAGACTTCGAAAGAACATTTATTGCATATTCGTAGTGTCTTCGAAAGGCTAAGGGAAGAGAAACTGTTAATTAATCTAAAGAAGTGTAACTTTGCAAAAAGGGAGTTAGTCTATTTGGGGTTTGTTATATCACCTGAAGGTCTCAAAATGGATCCGGAGAAGGTAAAAGCCATCTTGGAATGGCCTACTCCAAGGTCTACTCTAGAGGTAAGATCATTTCATGGTCTGGTTAGTTTTTACAGGAAGTTTATTAAGAATTTCAGTGGCATATGTGCACCCCTAACTGATACAATAAGAGGGGATAGAAAAGAGTTCAAATGGACTGCAGCAGCTGCGAGGAGTTTTGAATTGCTGCAGAAGAAGGTGATAGAACAGCCTATGTTGGCACTTCCAGATTTTAGAAAGGTTTTTCAGGTGGATTGTGATGCCAGTGGTAGCACTATTGGGGCTATATTAAGCCAAGAAGGTAAGCCTATTGCATATTTTAGTGAAAAATTGAATGATGAAAAGAAGAAGTATTCTGTTTATGATCAAGAGTTCTATGCAATAGTTCAGGCCTTAAAGAAATGGAGGCATTATTTATTGCCAAAGGAATTTGTTTTGTATGCTAATCATCAGGCATTATAGTATCTAAATAGCCAAGGTAAATTGAATTAGAGGCATATGAAGTGGGTAGAGTTCTTGCAGAGTTATACATTTGTGTTGAAGCATAGAAGTGAAAAATCTAACAGGGTTGCAGATGCACTAAGTAGGAGACAGTTGTTGCTTACAGTAATGCAGGTTGAAGTAGTTGGGTTTGATGAACTCAAGAATTTGTACCCTGAGGATCCTGATTTTGCTAAAGCATGGAAAGCTTGTAAAGAACCTATTGCTATAGATAGAACCAAGTGGTTAGACTATTTGATTCAGGATGGCATGTTGTTCAAAGGTAGTCAATTGTGCATTCCAAGGAGTTCCATGAGGGAAAATCTAATTAAAGAAAAACACAGTGGAGGGATGGCAGGACATTTTGGTCGAGATAAGACCATTTCCATTCTTAGAGAACATTATTTTTGGCCTCAATTTCACAAGATGTGAAGAAGTTTGTGTAGAGTTGCCAGGTTTGTCAAGTTGCCAAGGGGTTTAGTCACAATACTGGCCTATATCAGCCATTGCCTGTTCCATCAAGGCCATGGGAGGACATAAGTATGAATTTTGTTCTTGGATTGCCGAGGACACAAAGGGGTAATGACCCAGTATTTGTGGTGTTTGATAGGTTCTCCAAAATGGCACATTTCATTCCATGCCACAAAACTCATGATGCTGTCCATATTGTAGACTTGTTCTTCAGAGAGGTGGTGAGACTACATGGTCTTCCAAGGAGTATAGTTTCTGACAGAGATATTAAATTTGTGGGTTATTTTTGGAGGACATTGTGGAAAAAGTTAAGAACCAACTTGAAATTCAGTTCCACACATCACCCACAAACTGATGGCCAAACAGAAGTGGTAAATAGAAGTCTGGGTAATTTGTTGAGATGTTTAGTTGGGGATAAGCCCAAGGGATGGGATTTGATTCTACCACAAGCAGAGTTTTCTTAAAATAACTCTATAAATAGGAGTACTAGAAAATCACCATTCCAAATTGTATATGGGAATAGCCCAAGGACTGCACCAGAATTGAGGAAGATAGAGCATGGGGAGAGGACAAGTGCTGAAGTAGAAGAATTTGCTGAACATATCAAGCGTCTACATGAGGAGGTTCAGTCACACATTACCAAGATGAATCAAGAGTATAAAGCTAGGGCTGATCAAAGGATAAGACATAAGGAATTCCAAGTAGGAGATCTAGTCATGGTGCACTTATGAAAAGAAAGATTTCCAGCCGATACTTACAAAAAGCTGAAAATGAAGAAATTTGGCCCCTGCAAAATTTTGAAGAAACATGACTCAGGAAATGCATATGAAGTGGAGCTGCCAGATGGTATTCACATTTCTCCCATTTTCAACATTGGAGATTTAATAGAGTATCATGATGATGGTGCAGATGAGGAGCTAGTGTTAGAGCCATGTCCAATTCCTGGTTCTAAGAAGGAGGAGATAGAAGACATTCTAGATCATCGTGTGGGTAGGAGTACCAGAAACAAGCAGTATGAAGAGTATTTGGTCAAATGGAAAGGACGACGGATCGAGGACTCAACTTGGATTTCAGTAGCTGAGGTTTCCCATTTGGGATTTCCTCTACCATTCATCAAGTGACAGGGTCACTTTTCAATCTACCCTGGGTGTTTGATGAATGAGCATCCAAAGGTATAAGGGCAATCTTGTGTCACCCAAAATAATTTACTTAGACTTAGTTTTTGTTTCATGTGTTTTCATTTTTGGACACCCATTTGGGTCAAATAAAGGTTCCAACTCTCACAGTTCAACTATCAGTGTGCTAGAAAATCTTGAAAAAATAGAAGCATGCAATTTGGCCATCATTTTGGTGACCTAGAAGGTGTGAATCGGCCAAATGAATGTAATTTTGATTTAGAGCATTCCATAAAAAGAATCAAGTCAAAAGGCCCCACAGTTTGAAAGTTATTGCAGTTTTTTGGGTTTTGGAGACCTCCTAAGAATGCTTCAAAGTCAGGTTAGGGGCATTAAATGACCTCAAAAAGGGTCAAAATGGGGGATGAGCAAAGGTTTTCCATAAGGCTATAGAGCGCTTCGAGAGCTTTCCAAAAATGTAAACGGTTCGTCAATCGGACCTACGGTTCAAAAGTTATGCCTCCTGGAAGTTCGATTACCATTTCTGGATTCTTCTAGATTTGCACTGACTTTTAACGCATCTTCTGGAACCTTCTATTTGGTCGTTGGATGCCTACTAGCACTTTCTAGAATGTACTCCTAGTCCTTAACCCTCTGGGTTCTATTTAAGGAGATTTATGGCATTGTAAAAGGCAGTTCAGAGTGGAGTTTGAGAGGAGGTATGGAAAGGAGAAATTATCTCCAAATTTATGCTATTGTAAGCCCTTAGGGCATGTTTTGAAGTTTATTTTCCTATACTATTGTACTAGCTTATTTTCTGAGTTAATATAATTTTCCGTTTTTTGTTGTGTCCATTTTGTTCTTGGGTTGTGTCCCCATCAGTGGGTCCAATCATTGATGACGTGATGAAACCCTGGCTATATTACTTGCTTCTTGGGGCCTATATTTGTTTATTTCTCAGTCGAGCGCTATGTCGCTAATGGCGAGAATAACAAGTTCCCGATAGCGACATAGCGAATCCTGATGTCTTTTCTTTTCCCGGTGTATACGTGTAGCCCATTAGATGCCAACATGTTCCAAAGCTTTATAATTGATATCTAATGGAGTACTTTCTAGGACCCACTTACTCTAAAAAGTTTCCACAATACTACTTTTTATCTAGGTGCTATGTCGCTAACGATGAGAGACACCAATTCTCTAATAGCGACATAGCAATTTTTTGTGACTCATCAAAATTTAGGGTCAGAAAGATAAAGGCGAGTGAAGTCATAACTACCCTCGTTAATGCATCTAACACATAATAAAACATCACGTGCACAACACCGCCTGAAAAAACTTATGATCATCAAAAAATTTAAAAGTGACTATTGGCCATTAGTTTTGGTGGAGGCGTCATGTGCCTAACGAAGAAGTGCCCAATTTCTTCGATAGCGACAAAGTGACTAATCAAAAAAGCTAAGATTTCTATTGACGCCTTTTGTACCTCAATGTTGTAATTCCTTTTTAGGTTCTGACATGTCTATTGTAAATGTGATGAAATATCTCTGAAACAATACAATCTCCGGTCACAATATTTGCACTTGACGGTACTGCTTTTCAACTTAGTGGTGGTCGCTATGTCGCTAAGGGTAAAATACTTGTATCTTTTCATAGTGAGATAGCGATTGCCATAGATCTTTTAGTGATCGGGTAGTCAGAAACACAAAAGAAAAGATGTGACTCAGGGAACGAAAATTTTGAAAAGGATGGGAATCTTCGCATATTTTTAGTTTCACGCCCAAAAAATTTAAAAGAAAACAAGACCTAGGGTTTTGACAAAAATTTTCTTCAAAGACCTACAAAATATGACTTGGCTAGAAACCCTATTCACCATAGGTGGGTCCCAATCTAAATTCTTCTATACCTTGGACAAAGGAATTCGATTATGCAAAAATTCAGACTAACAAAACTATCATAGAAAAATTGTGACAAAGATGCCACCTGCAACTATTAGACTATCATAGAAAATTTGTGATGAAGATGACATTACAAACTATTGGACTATCATGTGTACAAGTCACAAAATGATTCCAACATATGAAATTAAGTGTGCTACATAGGATAGTGATGACTGAATTTCCATGCCCTACAAATTTGGTGGTTGTAACGTTTACACCAATTTCATTTGTGGGATACACACTCTTTAAATACTCCAGGCAATTCCTGAGTGTGGATGTTTCAATTCCTTAGTGTCAAAACTTGAATATATTTCATGCTTATCAGTTCCTCTAGCAATTCTTATGTAAAACATCATTAAAATAATTGTTCCCTTTGACAACGTCAAAGAGTGTATATATACAATATTTTTGAAGTTGTTTTGTGCTAAATGAACCTTTTGTGATCAAGTCTTGTAAATATCTTGGTTGGTACAACTACAGATTTCTTACTGGCTTTGTACTAGTACCCAAGATTAACATTGATGAGATTAGTAGAATTTCACATTTTTCTCTTGTATTCCTATTAATTGTACTTGATTGTCGAATATGTTAAAGAAGAAAAAAATGCCAGTTAATTTACAGACTGTAACTAACCTGAATTGCTTGATGTATTTTGTAAATGTTGAGATGCATATACTAAGAATTTTTTGTTGCTGTAGGCCAAGCCACAGCTGACAGACAGGTCAAAGCTTCCAACTATTGTGGATCCTATGATTAAAGAGTTGCTGAACTTGAAATATCTTCAGCAAGTAAGTTGCATGCAAAATATTTCTTTTGAAGGGAATTGACATTATTTTTAAAAATACATTCAGTTTATACAATTTTACTCATGTTTTGGTGGTTAAAAACTTAACGTTCTTCCACATTTCTTGCCCATTTTATTGCATATCTGAAATAAGACATAATCTTTCCCTTTTCCAATAGCTAAATGTCTTTAACTGTGATTGGAATTTGGCATAAAATGTATTTTTAAGGTTAGATTGTCATCTAGTTCTAGTTGATCGCCATTTGAAAATTAGAGGTGCTAATCCTTTCATTGAAGACAAAATTTATAGTGCACTACATATCATCACACTTACCCAAAAAAGTTGAGCCAAACATTTGATTATCTAGATTGAAAGTCATTGTCCACTTCATAATCTTAGCAAGAAGAACACCATAAGTGCTTGTGAACCAAGTATTTATGATGAAGCAAGAAGGAAAGAAAAATGAAAAAATGTGTTGAGTCGAGAGATAGACATTGGAAAGAAAGCCATTGATTATAAAAATTATTAAGATCAAGTTTAAAAATAATGTTTTAATTGACAAGCACAAAGCAAGATTAGTAGCTAAAGAGCAACAAATTTTCCTTGTACATCCATGTACTATCTCCATGATTCCATGTTTGGTCCTTAGCCTCTTTGCATTAACCACATGATTGATGATTGCCAAATAGCACCAACATACTATGTGGAAAGGCCCTTTCTAGATCATATTTAAATGCAATAATTTATCAAACGATGGCACTTTGAGGGGACTATGATCATCTTCAACCATGTGACTTTGGCTCATTGCTTCAAATTTGTTAGAGAATATAGAAACTTACTAACTATAAACAATAGGTATGTTCTTAGAAAAAAACCCATACTCATTGTAAATAGCATGTATGGACTTAATGCATATTTCATGAGTTGTGGTTCATAAAAACCCATACTCATCAGCTTGAATTGTTTGTTTAATACCCAATGCATTGAGGTGACGCTTACAATTTGAATTCATAACAAACATTTCTCATCAACTTAAATTATTTTTTTAGTACCCATTGCATTGACGTGACACTTACAAGGTTGAAGTATTACAACTTCCTAGAAGGTCTGCCTACTCAATTCCATGATGAACCAACTTTCCTTGATCCTTGGGTAAATGATGTAGGAGCATCAAGGTCAAGGTTGAAGGCATGAGAAGACATTAAGGTCTCAAGATAACCAACATGACCATGTTAGAACAGTTGATGTAATAAGACCCTGTGAAGGTCCTTTTTGATATGTTTGTAATCATTTTAGTTACATTTGAAAACATTAATTAACAAAAACCATATGTGCAGATATAACCATTAATCACAACACGTCCAATTTATTTGTAGGTATATTTTCCTATAAAGAAAGACCATGCCTGACAATATCAATCTAGAAGAAAATAATGAGACAATGGCTGCATTGTGGGCTCAATTCTGAAGAAAACCTGATAAATGTCATTGTCCTTGCAAAAAGTGTAAGGGTTTAAAGAATCGAAGAATTCTAATCACAACAGCCCAGAGTAATTGTAGACAATATGGTCATGTTGATGGGGGCCATGATTTTCATCCATTGCTGAATGTGGATTTCCTACTAGAGGAACATGGAGGTGTGAATATCCAAGTTGAGGATAACACTCCCATGGAAGAAGATGATAATGTGCCAGAGGACATGATTGAAGAAGATGGTATTGGGGCAAGTGATGAAGAGGCTCACAATGATGGTACTAGCGAATCTGATAATAATGACGAAGATGGTCTTGATATACCTTTACTTGAGAAGGCACACAAGCCCTTATACCTAGGCTCCCAAACAACTCTACTGTCGGCTATAGTGTTGTTGGTGAACTTAAAGGTTATGAATAGCATATCCAATGTAGCAATGTCACATATGCTAAGGTATCTCATTTTTTTCATCTTCAAGGTTAGCATACAATTACTATTCATTATATTAACAATGCATATTTGTTGTTGTAGGTTTATTAGTGAGTTTTTATTACCAGCATCAAACATTTTACCTTGTTTGTACCGAGAATTATCTAACATTATGGATCAGATTGGAATGAAGTATTAGACAATACATGCATGTCCCAATGATCACATTCTATATCATAAACAACATGAATTTGCAACAGAATGTCCTGATTGTCATGTTAGTAGATAGCGGTTAGATCAAATAACAAAAAATGTGCCTCACAAGGTTGTTGGGTACATTCCCATTATTCCACATTTGGAACGGTTATTCAGGTGTGCTAGCTTGGCACAATTTATGGATTACCATGCATGCAATAGAAGTTAGGATGACATTATGTGAATGCCTGTTGATGGTTCTGCATTTAAAGAGATAGAAGAAACATGGTCACACTTTAAAGAAGAACCTTGTAATCTGAAACTTTCATTGGCGGCGGATGGTGTCAATCCATATGGAGATATGAGATCTGTTTACTCAGTATGGCCTATTTTTATTATTAACAATAACATCCCTCCTTGAATTTCCATAAAGAGGGAGCACATAATATTGTGAATGATTGTGCCAGGTATTTTTTTTTTTATAGCTATCTAAATTAATTTATAAATAGTGCATGAAAATGGTTATAATAATTATGTAATGTTTATTTTCATTCAATTGCTAGGTAAATACCAAGTTAAAGATATGAACATGTATATTGAGCCCCTAATTGATGAGTTGTTGAATTTAATGGAATGGCATCACTATGTATGACATCTCTAGATAGATAGGACATCAACAATTTCAATTCCATGCAATGCTTGTATGGACAATACATGATGCCCCTGGGCTAACTCATTCTTGCGGTATGTTATATTGTTAAGATTACATATTTTTGGTTTGTTATAATGCTTACACATTACTATCAAATGCTTAAGTTGCGCATGATAATTGTACATGATCCAATTATACATGATCTTTTAGGTCTTCAGACAAAGGGAAAATTTGCATGTCCAGTTTGTGGTCCGAAGATGAAATGTCATCATTCGAGAAGTTTAGGAAAGTAGGTGTTTGATGAGTTTAGACACTTTCTCCACAATAATCATAGGTGTCGAATTGCTGAAAAACATCTTTTCAATGGGAAAGAAGAGACATCATCAAGGCCATGAAGAATGACACCTCATTTATGGAAGTTGGAATACGATCGACTAAATTGTCGAGGTAATGTCCAATTTGTCATCCAAATTTTACAATTTGTATTTCGATATTGTCTTATATTTACTAATGCTATAACTGATGCTTGTGAAGGTCATCAAGGCATCAATGACCAACTTCCTAGAGGAATGAAAAGTTATCCTACTCAATTTAGTAGGTTACCATACTACAAGGATCTCCCAATTGTGCATTTGTTTGATGCTATGCATATTGGAAAGAATGTAACATAGACACTATGGAAAATATTGGATGGAAGGCATGATAGAGAACAAATTGCTAAAATTTGTATTGACATTCATGAATCTAATCATGCACTAAAGGTTTTCATTGAATCAAATAGGAATGGAGATCACATAAATACAAGTGCCCTTCCTTGGTTATTAACAGAGCAACAAAGTGATGCATTAAAAGAAGTCATCAAAAAAACAAAATTTTCAATAGGATTTATTGTAAATATAAGCACTCTTCTATCAAAGAAAGGTGATTTTGGGCCAGGGTTGAAGACACATGATTAGTATACCTTCCTCAAGGTAAGTCATGTTTTCTATTTACAGTATATTTGTAAGATTGAATGTAGTACTGATTGCATTATTTAATAATATATTGAAATGATCATTTTTTAATGATTGCAGTTCGTCCTACCTCTATCCCTTCCATAATAGTTTGACAACAGTATTAAACAAGTTATATATGATCTTGGAGAATACATGAGGTTAGAAGAGTTTTTTTTCTTAGATTTGTAGCTTTTTATCTGAAATCTATTGTATAATTTTATTTGAAATCTCCTCTATGTGTTTTTGCATGTTGAATCTCATTTAGGTGGTTATCATCTAAAGAAATTGATAAAAAAGATATAAAATATTGGAAGAGAAAAATTCCACAGCTTATGTGTGAAATGCAAAAGTGTTTACCTCCAATGTTTTTCAATGCTCAAAAACACTACCTCATACATCAAGTTGAGGAGATTGAATTGTGTGGACCTATACAAGCTAGATCAATGTGGATGGTTGAGAGGCATTTGAAATTTATGAAGGGCTTGGTTCGACAAAGAGCACGTCCTGAGGGTTCTATGATAGAGGGATATATGATATACCAGACCATGGTGTATATCAGTGAATATCTTCAAAAGTTTGGAACAAGTATCCATCTAGATCGCATTTGGGATCCCAACTATAATGACAAATTCAAAAGGGAGTACCTGACGGGGAAAGGTAGATTGAGGAGGGTGAGAGGTAATTATAAGTTTTTTTTTGTAATTTAACAATTCTTATCCATCATCAATATATATAAGTTGTTTCTAACTGGTGTAATTGTCTTCTTTATAGTTGGTCGTGAGTGGGATGCACTACACTTGTATATTGCAAATAATATTGATTGGATGACAGTGCAAATTGAAGAGTCTCAAGAAAATGGTCGCTCATTAACATGGGATGGTGTTGCATTATTGGTTAAAGAAGCTCATCATAATGGAGATCCCAATGTTACACCAATGGTACTTGATCTAATATATGGCTTACGAGATACAAAGGTATGCATAAGATTACTAATCATGAGACATAAGTTTAATATCAACTCACAGATCAATGAGAAGATTCTTGACATGTTTGAATAATTGCAGGTCAAACAGCACAAAGCTATGTACTACCATGGCTATAAATTCTGCACAAAAAAATTAGATGAAACAAAGAAAACATGTGATTTCGGGATAAGTGTTGTCTTTGCGGTCACCAATATTTCATCTAGAACTGACATACATCCTCAACAATCTGAAAATCGATACTATGGAATTTTGGATGATATACTTGAGTGCAACTTTAATTCATTCAAAATAGTTCTATTTCTTGTCAAATGGTTTAGGTTATGATTGAATCAAAATGATCCTGATAGGATTGTTATTGAACACGACAGTGGATTTACTATGATTAATACAAGGTCATTTGAGCCAGTCGGAGATGAGCCCTATGTTCTTCCAAGTCAATGCGAGCAAGTGTTTTACTTTGGTGTTCTAGACAAACCAGGTTGATCATTTTTTGTTAGACATGACCCAAGAGGAAGGCTGGTAAACTATAATGTGATTGAAGAAGAAGATATTGAAGAAGCACAAGAGGAAGTAAATGATTATCAGGAACAACAGTTACCCAGTGATGAAGAAGAAGAAGATGGTGATGATTTTGGTCATGCTAACGATAATGTTGATAATGATGATGATGATGCTGATGACAATCATGATCATGGTGATGAAGATGGTGATAATCATGGCGATGATGGTCATGATGATGATAGTGATCAAGAGGATGATGATGGTGATGAAGATGGTGGTGGTGATGACGACGATCAAAGTGACGAGTATGATGATGGTGATGATGATGATGATGATGATGATGATGATGATGACATGGATGACGATCATGATGATCAATGAAATCTTCAGGTACGATCAATGTCAACTATGATGGGGTCTTGTATGACCAAATATTTCTTTCCAAACCATATGTGCACATATAAACATTAAGTAAAACATGCCAAATATTGTTTTAGATATAAACATTAGTTACGCTAAATTTTTAACTTAAGAAAAATGATTTACATGTACAATCTACTTTATTATTAATATTTTTTTTTGTTAGTCTATTACTTTAATTTCGCTGTTGATTTCTAAGACTTACTAATTTTTTTCACAGGGCGATATGGATGCACCATGTCAGACACCTTCAATAGAGGTAAACATTATTTATTGTAAATTTTAATGTTAATATAAAAAAAAAGTCCTATTATTATGTTCTTTTCTTTATGTCTTTTGAGTTATTTTGATGAAAGTATACGAATATTTGATGTCACAATTGATAGGAAAAAGCTACAATGATCGCTGATCAAATGCAATCTGAAATACGGGTGTCATATCTACATGACATTGGCCTTAGTACTGACCATGTATTCATCACCCAATAAATTACACAAAGATACACTGATGAGATTGTTCAAATTATCATCAAGGGTGACAGAAGTGAGGAGAAAGAGGCACTAAGAATAGAATTGGACCATAGAATCCAATCTTTGAAAGTAAGCAGTAATTCGACTAAAGCAGTAATAGAAGTTCAATAGATATTAATATTTTATAGTATCTTATGGATCATGATCTCTAATTTTATGTGTTCTTGTATAGACATATGTTCTAGTTGTGACATCACATGCTGAACATGGTCAGGGTTGTTTCACAGTACCTTCATGTAAGTAACACTTTGTTTGTTTTGATCAACATTATAACACTTACCTTTTTTTTTGTCGACGTTTCTCACTAGTATCCCATTTGATCTTTATCCATTGCAAATGTCTTTGCTAATAATATTCTATTCTTCAGCTCAAGATGAAGTGCGGACTCCTCCTTCAGTTGGTGATCCACTATTGTCTGCTGCATTGTCGGCAACAAGGACCATGCAATCATTATCATCTATGCCCAGTAGAACTAGTAAAACCTTGTTTTTCTATATTTTGTAATGTGCTATATTTTGTAATGTCTTTCTACAAGTTGATGAACAACGAAGTAGCACATTAGTGCTTAAATAATGTCTACAAAAGCTTGCATAGACACAAACACATGCATACACACACCACGCATACATACATACATACATACATACATACATATATATATATAGCCACACAAAGAGAGACATGGACATAGGTAGGGAGGTGGACCAATAGAGAGCAGTATTAAAATTGTCATTTAATTGTTATGATGTTTCAGTTGATAGAGCAACAGAGAGTAGTACTACTGAAGCTGATCCATTTCTTGGAGTAGTTTGTGTGATTAGTACTGGTTTGTATGAAGGGACATTGTTGCTGAATAAGAAAACTATGTTTCCATTAAGAGAACGAAAGCTTTTAGGTGCTTTAAAATTGATATTTTTTAAAGTGTAAATTTAGTTTACTTTTACATTACTCATTTTGGAATGATAAATCCTTTATGTTTTTTTTAGGTAATAATGCTTTCTTTGAACATCTTTTTCATATGACATTGAGACTGTTTGGACCCACCATACGTAAAAGGTACGTAGTTTCATATCATTGCTATATAATTTTTATTTTCTTCTATTTATTGTAATAAATTAAAGTTATTGATCTAACAATCTATTTGTTTTTAAAAAGGTGGAATTTACAAGCTAGGGAATTAAAAAATCAGCTGATTGCATCCATTGAGGAGAAATTTGGAAAAAACATTTTTGACACTGGCCTACTTCTGAAAAAGAGCAGCAAAGCATATAAAGACTGTGAGGGATCAATATAGAAGGGGTCTTAAGGATAACCCAAAGTACGAATGTCTTCCTATGATTCCACCAATGGAGTGGAATGAAATAATAGAAGATGCAAAGGAGAAAAGGCTATGTGAAGATAGAGATAATGAAGCATCATGGGGAAAAAAGAGGTATGTCATTATAGTATTAAGTACATTGTAATCATACACTAATTATTGATATTTGTAAATATATAATCTAAGATATTTGAAATTGTTCATAGATTGCAGGACACATCCGTGGCTACAAAAGCGAGAATAGAAAAGGTTGGCCAACACAAACTTGGCTCTGGTGGCTATATGAATATGCAGTCTCGACTTGTAAGTAGAGCAATGATTTTTTTAATTTATTTTTAATATAATGTTGCAAACAGTTTTGTTTAATGAAACCATACATGGAAAATTGATGTTATCAAGCAAAAACCACAGGGCACAGATTTCAATGTGGAGGTCACAGATGAAGATAGAAAAATTACCTTGAAGGAAGGCTATAAAGTTGTGGTTGCATGCCTACATGAAGAATCTATAAGCCTTGCCCAAGAATCCAGTGCACCAAATGATATCTCACAGGTAAATTGGTCAGATGAAAAGTAAATGAAATTAAATAGTTGAGAAGATTCTTTTTTGGTATTAGTTTTAAACGTAAATTGACTACATAACAATGTGCATAACATTTTACTACAGCCTTCATATTCTACCATAGAACCTACTCCTGACAAAGGCCATGATGTGCATTATAGTGGTGGAGATATTAATTTTATATTGGAAATTAATTATGCAATTATGAATATAATTTAACATCTTCAATTGGAATTTGACGTGTATCCTTTTTTTGAATATTTTAGAGCATGCTGAACATCATGCTGAAGGACTGGACCATGTTCCTAAGTGTTCAACATGTTGACATGGTGTCAGATCAAAATGTTAATGTACATGATGTGGCATTGTCAGTTAAGAAAAATGCATTTTATGTTGTACTCATACTTAATTACAAACTTGTAACAATTAGAAAAAGAAAACGAGTATGCCAATTTATCGCATTCAGTTGTTCTTGCAACAGAGCCCCCTGTAGTGCAGCAACCTCCTACTCCTCCAAAGAGAAGGAGCCATTGTAATTTGACATTACACATGCTAGAAGAGGAGGAGAATGAAGTAGATATGGATGTCCCTATGAGCACTTTTTTTAAGAGAGCTCAGAAAAACAAAAAAAAGAAATGATGTTTTAAAAATCTTCTTTGATAAACCTTGTTGGATAATGAAAGAACTTTCTTTTAAGTAATTATGTATGAATGATGCGTATTAATACAGATTTTTATTTTATGTTAATGAATATTGTTATGTGTTAATGAATTTTTGATTAGTATTGTGTATTAATGATTTTTATATCATATTAATGAATGTTATGTGATTGTATTGATTGAATGTTATAGTTCATAAATGGATAAATTAATGAATGAAGTATGTAATTAGATGATAATGGGTACTTCAGATTGGTGTTAGGGGGAGGGGGGTGAGGCTAGATGAGCTTCCACCTTCACGTGGTTGGCCTTGTTAAGTAGAGAATATTATAGTATTCTTGAAACTAAGTGAAGCTCAAATCTGTTAAGTCTTCAAACACACATCCCAATTCTCTTTAACGAGACTGAAGTTTTTTCACTTGTAATAGTCTCATTGCAGTCATCTTTTGGTTCCTTGAACATATAGTTCTTGCTTAGTTTAAATATCAATTATTAGATATTTGTCCACATTGTAGTTAGTTTGGCATAGAAAGTTGCATATTTTATTTTATATATTTAGTCAACTGAAAGCAATGTAGAAAGCATTCACATAGTTGATGTCTAACAAAAGAAGACAAGATGCATATACTATTTAGCATGGAAATCCTTGTAGGTGAATTGTGTGTGTATGTACACACACACACATATATGTATGTATGTATATAACTTCAAACAAATGTGTAGACTCAATTAGCAAGAGACACCAACCTCAAATCCTTCAATGTAGAAGGAACTGACATCTAAAATGCAAAGTGTTTATAATGTAGGTAGATTTGCCTTAGATCTCCTTCAAGGTCTTCAACAAATCTGCCTTGTACTTATGAATAATCTACCAAGATTTGAAATATTTTTTTTCAATAAATGCTCTAAACTTGCAATATACCTTCATAAAAATTCTACCTTAGATCTGCTCATCATATTCAAAATAAGCCTTCACATGTCTATTCACTTAGGTCTGATTTAGGTCTTCCACAAATTTGGCTTATAATTATGCTCTTGAATCTCTTAAAATCTTCTTTTTATTCAAATGATATTTAATGAATTGATTGATACAAATTTTCTCATACTTGAATCCAAATATCATTGTCATTGTCAAACATAACACAGACATGAAATCATTTTGGTTATTCTCTTGTTATACAAGTTAGTCTTATCTTTTTGGTTTTCACAAGTCATGCACTTATGCATCTTTGGGATATCCACAAGCTATTAGAGATGTTTGGATGCTTCATGTCCTTATTTTTTTTTTGTTGTTTGTAGGGTTTTTGCCATGAAGTCTAAGGACAGACATGTTGGATGTTTTTGATAGACATGTCCACCTATAAGAAAAGTATCAAATGTAGAAAAAATGAAAAGAAAAGCTTGTAAGGGTTTTAGGTGTCTTTAGGCCTAGTACAACTCGTAAGGGTTTTAGGTGTCTTTGGAAGGGTTAGTGAAGTTATAAAACCTTTGAAAAGGTTAGTGAAATATATTAAAGGCATATATGATTGTAAGTTGTTGAAGTTGACACTTTGTGTCAACTAGACAACAAATTTCAGTTTATAACTAATTGGTAACAGTCAGATAGTTAGACAGTAGTGGTTGTTCACTATTTTTTGGTTATTTAGAAGGGATTTGTCAAGTGTTTGGGGGAGAAGTAGAGTTGGGGTGGTGAGACAAGGCATTGTGAACAAATTATAATCAATAAAATAATCCTGTTCTCTGCAATTTAGTCTCTGTCCCATGGAACAGTGAGTTCGTATGATGTATCAAATGCATTTTGACTAATATTTAATGTGAGAAAATTTTATTATTTTTGTTATCTTGTCCACACATTCTTTAATTTTCATTGCGGGTTGAGTAAGGAATAATAGACTGGTGCATTCAAACCAGTGACTGGTTAGGCACAGTCAACTGTACTTATTCTAAAGTTTCCAATGTAGATTCTCTCCTACCACCTATAGTCACTATTATTGGTGGGAGAAAATGAGGTTGTGATAATTTATTTGTACTATATTAACCAAATGCATGAGAGTGGGAAAACTTGGTGCAAGTGCAGTTTTGGATGGTAATTGTTGATAGAGGTTTAGCCTGGATTAGACACCAGTCTAATAGACAGTGGATCATTTCATGTTTGAAGATGTTTGGGGGGTGAATACTTCGTGTTTGGGGGGTGTCTCTGTTACCAAAAATGAGACAGTAGAGCACTGCTAGTGTTATGGTGGGCAAAATATGTCTTTCATTGTGATAGACTATTTCTAAGACATCTGTGTTGTTTCTTGCTATTGTCAAGCAGTCTTTGTTTTCCTTGAGACCATGAACAAAATTATCCACCATTTTTGCTAATGATAAAATTTTGACTTGAACAATGATAACATTTATGAGTAATCATTATAGTGGAACAACTTTTGACTTGTTCAGAAATTTTAGTTGAAGGTGTTGGAATTGATAGTGAACCCCAAGCTCCTAGAAATCACCTGCAACCAAAATGCATGTTACATCTGTGTCTGAGAGAGAATATGATCCAAAAAGCATGCCTACTTTGGTGATTTGGCTATTATTGCAGCACTACAAAGTGTCTTATAGTGTTTCTCATTTTCTTAAATAATAGGCAATTAGTTCATGATTTCATCATATCTTATAGTGGAACAACTCCAAGAATCTTGGGTAAATTGCTTGCTATAAGAATTTCTTGTATAGGACACTCAATAATGTGGGCTAAGTGGTGGGCACAAAGAGGAACAAGAAAGGATTTGTACAAGTGCACGGTGCAGTAGAATTCAAAAATGAAATTATCTTAGTTTCATTCTGATTCTCCTTTGTTAGCCTCACATACATACACAGCTCACTTCAATTCTTCAATGCTCTTAAACTTATACACATCCCTTATCAGCAGATCTGGTCATAATTATCCTAAAATTTACAAATATTCCTGGAAATAGCAGCTACCTAAGACTCAGGAATTAGATATAAATGAGTTGAGACCAGCATTTATAATTCTTGAACAGGATTGAAAATAATTTTGATTTTGTAAGATGACTTGATATGCAGCAACATAATTCATCGTTGTTTACTTTTGATTTATAGGACCAGTGCCTTATCCATTGGGCAAGGAATTGACTATTGGTGGGAGATCTAATTCAAATAACTTGTATAAGAATTAATGAACTGCAATCACCCATCTCCATTCTTATGCAATATCCCTTTTATGAACTCATAAACCCTACTAACTTACTGAAGCATTTATATAATTGCTTGAATTAAAAGTAACAATAAAACTAGCATACAACCCATCTAAACTGCATTTAGCCAAATAAACCTTATTTAAATGACTTCAAAGTAAACAAACCCATAAACTAGAGATAGAAATTGATGATCCACAGGTATAGTGTAAATAACCCTTTGTATTATCCTTTTCATATGACTAATACAATAACCAATAGAAAACCAATTGAATTCCTAGAATAGATTGCCATTTCTGTCATTTCAATTTGCTTATCAGAAAGTACAATGGAAGAAAACTCAAAACCTCTACATACTATTGGACCAACTGAATATGTACTCTTCTTGAAAGAAACAAAAAATTGCACAAGTCTTGGACCATCACAATGCCTTGAAAACTCATTTATATAGCATGAGTTACAACAAGCAAAGGGTAATTGTGATCTAACAAGTGTCCAAGGAACAAAGCATCATACAAAAGACAAAAATAATCACAACAGAATGCCAAGCGTATCAAACATTCCTTCAGGTAGGCTCGTTCTAGTTTTTGCTATGAATCATCAATTTCTGATTTGTTTCTCATTATTCTAACTCCTCAGAATACGTGGCTGCCAAGCTAGCCAAAGAAGGATGATCTTGTGATACCTCCAAATTAGTTTTCTCCTGCGGGTTCTCACTGCTTTCACCCTAAGCAGGCATTATTACCTTTTCCCCTTCTTCTTTTTTTAGTTCTGGTGCAGAGGTGTCAATAACCTGCACCTCACCTTCTAGTTTCTCATCATCATCTGAACTGTCCTCCTCTAACTGCTTGTCCAACAAAAGATCTACCATCCAAGTGTCAAATTGTATATCATTCGGCCAGCTGAACTATAGGATATCATTTTTCTTTTTTAAAATATAACCAGCCTTGTTTTCAAAACCAACAAATTCTTGCTTCAAAGAATTAAAAAAAATTGGACTTTAACCAATTCCTCTATCATGGTGGCCCACCAGGCATGCCCCTTTTCATTAATAACTTTATTTATCCTTGTGCAAAAAAGGTCATCCAATTCTTTACTCCACTCTTCCTTATTTTTCAATTTCTTCTTTCTATCCAAGGCACAAGGAAGTAGATCAAATTTTTTATTCTTGTACTTATTCAAATAAGAAACAATTTTCAGTTGCAAAGCAACTCTCCTGTTATCAAAATCTGATAGGTCATTAGCAATATCATACAATTTTTCAACATGGTCATGAGAAGACTTTATAACTAAATAACATAGAAGGGTGATTTCATTTTCCCTTCTTCCCCATTTATTAACAATAGGCTTCAGGGTATCATCATGAGTTTTCAATTCCTCCCATATATCTATTACTTTTACCAACTGATCAAAGAATAAGGGCCACTCAATTTTGTCAGCTAAATACATTAGAGCCTTTCTAAGCTTATCCTCATACTACGTATTTAGCTCTACATGTAAGGCCCATAGTTTTCTCTTCTTTTCTTCAAATTCAGTGGCTATATAATATTCATGCCTTTGAGGTGTGTCTGGTATCTCTACAAGGGGGGTGGATTTAAAAGGTTCCACTGGAGGATGGCGGTATGTTATTCTTGGCCTTGTGGATTTTCCCATTGCCTTGTTTTCAAGTTCAATTCTTCTTTTTACCTCCCTATTATAGGCCTCAAGAAGTGTTTCATATTTATTCTATAACTTAAACATAACCTATTCCTCCTTCTTAGCAGTGGCCAACACAAACTTAGAAGAATCCACATTCCAATATGCTGCCTGTACATGTGAAGTGTCAGCAACCCTTCTTACAAGTATATTTTCCATCAACCTAGACTCATCTGATTGTGATGGTGTGGCTCTAGATCCCTTTCTCAATGACCATCTAACCAATGCAACTTGATCTTCAATGAATGAAGTTCCTTGGAAGTCTCTTCTATTTGGGTCTTGCAACTCCAATCTACTTGAAACATAATTGAAAATTAATGCATCTGCAATATCCCAACTAGGCAATAATAAAATGTTAGATTCCTTTATCATTTTTCTCCCCTCCTCAGGGCTTATATTCTATAATTCCTTCATCATTTATTCTTTAATTTGGTTTTTCAAGGAAGTTTCATCCATTTTTGGATGCTCTGTTTTCATCTTTTTACATTTCTCCTCAAAAATGTTCATGTTTGTCCTCCATGCAAACTGTTGAAAAGACCTTGATTTCACAAAACTGTCATCAGTCAAAAATTGATGACTTGCTTGCTCTAATATAGGGTCCAACTCCCTACCCCTATAATCAGCTATTGTTAGATCAAAACTTGGGAGAGGAAGTTCTGGAGGGTTATCCTCATCTATTTCTGCTTGAGTAATAAAATATCTCCCTGTGATCCCATTTGTTCAACCTGTTCACCAATGAGCTGCTCTTCTCCAATCCTCAAAGGGGACTAGGTGGGTGAATATTCATCATCTTGAGGCCTTTCTTCTGTCATTACCTTTTGCCTCTTAGGACTAGGCTCTTAAGGTCTCTCCTCTTGGGCTATATTGGTAGATCCTATTATTTGTTTTCCCTTGTTTATAGGAACCCTTTTATTTTGAATTATAGTATATCCGGGCCTCTTTTGTACAATTATTTTATTAGTTCTCACATTTGGAGTGAAAGCCAACCTCCTCATGACCTCTCTGGCCTTATCAGGATATGAATCAATAAGAAATTGTTTCTTTTCATTCATGACCTCCATTATTTCAGGGAAGGTATTCATGAGCTTACTTATTTTGTCAGCCTCTGTAATAGCATTAAGGATCATATTTATTATCAAAACAATGAATTAATTCTAAGGCTCGGGAATAAACTCTCCATTTTTCATTTTTAGTTTCCTGCTCCTGCAATGAGGATTCATTCCTTATAATATCCTCTAGATAATAAGAATCATGCTATACCGGTCCCAACTTGATTCTATGCCTCAACATCTAATTGAAAAATCCCTCAGAATCACAAAAATGGGGATGAGAGACAGCCATCATATACTGCTCCAAAATTTTATGCAAAAAGATCCATCCCCCTTTTGTAATCACAAACTGATGGGCCACTATGCAGGTAGGGAAAATTGACCCTAATTGCCTTTTCAACAAAAACATTTCTTCCACTCCCCCTAACTGCCATAAAACTTCAGCCATTCCCACCTTCAAAGGAACTTGGTAAGGCAAAACATGAGGGTTCCCCTTGAAACCATAGATTCTAAAAATAGTAAAAATAGGGTAGGGGATGATATCTCCCCAATTATGTGAAACTTTCAAGTCATGGGGGTTATCCATAGGCCTGATGAGACTCATTAGTACCCTAGGGATTTTGGGATTGTCACTCAATATGAGGCATCTCAATTTAGCAGCAAAATATCTATCAAATCTAACAAAACTGGCATTACTTGCATCCCAGGTCATATCTGCACTCCACAACTGGACTGGCAGTATTTCCCCATTCTCCTCTCTATTTAGTTCCATCTGATTACCAAAATATGTCACTCCTTTGAACAAAAACATATGTATTAATAGAGAGTAGTGACCAAAAGTTTTTTCCACCTTTCCCTTCGCAATCCCAACTAAACCAATGTGAATTTCTTTAGCCAAAAAGGAAGCAAAATCAAAAATAACATCTACACCAAAGGAAGCAATCTGAACCATCATGTACATGAAACCAATGGGCATAAATTCTTGCTCATCTTCACCAAAAACTCGGCATAAGGTCCTGTATATCTCTATAGCCCGAGAAGTGAAAAGACTCTTCTTAAAAGGCTCTCAAGAGGTTGCAGTAATTACTGGAAAAGTTCCTATTATACCAATATGTTCCCTTAGTGCACCTCCCCTAATTACATCCTTCTTAGCTTTATATTCATTCTCTAATTCTAGCAGATTGATTTGCACATGGTAGTCTGATAATGGTTCTAGGTGAAAAACCTCTCTAATTTCTTCAGGAGTAATCGAGACCAGAGGCACACCATCCTTTCTTCTTACAACCCTAATGGCTTGGTCATAATTCTTAGCAATGGCTTCAAGCAAATCATAATCCATGAGAAAACTTGGGACTACTAACTTTCCCAAATCAAAATTCTAGACATTAGCATGCGGGGCAAACAACTTTCTTTCCGAAAACCACTTTTTAAACAAGATAAGGCAAGTTTGAGTATTTGTTGCATCCCTAACCCAGTTCCCCTTGTCATATAGACCATCACCAATTTTAAGCCTAGGGTTTAAGGAAATTAACTTTTTAACTTGTGCAGGCTGTACAGTAGATTTTGGGAGTAATTCTAATAAATCATTGTGGACATTCCTATCCATATAATTAATTTGCCCAGAGAATGGTTTCTTAGGAGGCATTTTGATAGTATTGAGAGAATTGGAATGCCACAGAGGTTATAATATGAGTACTTACTTGACTTGCTGAACTTTTTCTTCTCTAAACTTCTAAAATTTCTCTTGAGCGATAGAAGAATAGTTTCACGTCTTTACCAGGCTTAACACGACAAAATCAATCAGGCTCTTGTGCTCAAAAAATTTGCAATCTTTGTTTGTGTGGGACTGGAATTAATGAAAATCTCTATGTTATTCTCTGTTTCTCCCACATACGAAGCTTTCACTTATCATAAATGCGTCGAACAAAAAAATAGAGTGGCGTCGCACTTTCTTTTTTAAACTTATGCCGTTGATCCTTGAAAAATCCTACGATCTAGGAATTACAACTAAGCTCACTCGGCTTTCTTCTTAACACATTAGTAGTCAAGCCAATAAAACACCTCCACCTCTACCTTTCCTTCAAGGCTGGCGCTTCAAACCGGGCCCATGCATGACTACACACACTTGTCATAACCTCGCTAACTCGTTATACATAATTCTCAAGCACCTTTCCACAGCGAGCTAGCGATGATCACTGATCTTACTTTAATCGTGTGGTAGACAATTGAAACAACCTTTAAGAACATGATGGTGGGTCCATTGCTTGTTAACTCGGTATACCTATTTTTTGCACATCTCTTTATAGCGAGTCAACAAGCGTCATCCATCCAGACTTGATCTTGTGGACAACAATTTTACTTCAACAATAGTGGGCCACACTCGCTAACTCGTTATACTTAACTTCTGAGCACTTCTTCATAGTGAGTCAATGCCACCCTTTGATCTCAGCTCGATCTCATGATTAGAAATCTTCATACCTAGTACACGGGAAGTGGGTCCATGATATCGTTGTCCATGATATGGGTCCTACAGATTTCTACCAAGCATTGGTCGAAAGTTTGACCAATGAATGGTAAAAAATATGCTAACAACGCCAACATTTTTTGACCACTATATTTGTCAAAGTTTTGAGCAACCTACTAGATGGTCGAATTTTTGACCAAAAATTTTTCAACCAGTGCCATCTAGTTTTCCACCATGTATTGGTCAAAATTTTGACCAATGCCCTGCAGATTTCTACCAAGCATGGGTAAAAAGTTTGACCAATGAATGGCAAAAAATGGTTCAACAACCTAAACATTTTTTGACCAACGTATTGGTCAAAATTTTGACCATCCAGTATGTTCATCAAATTTTTGATCGAAAAATTATCGACCAATTCGTTGGTCGAATTTGGTCGAAAAATGGGTCAAAATTTTGACTAATAAAGGTCAAAAAATGAGCCCAAATGTACTAGTGTAGGATGAGCAGATAGCTAAGAGTGAGTGAGAAGCTCTCGAAATAGCTTTATTAGAGGCAAGAAAAAATATATCTCTAACAAGATTAATGTGGAGTGTTATCATTACCATAAATGTGGGTATTATGCTAGAAAGAGAAAATAGACCAGTGAAGACAAAATGCAAATGTAGTTGATGTGAATGTGGGTGTGGCAAATACTCCCACAACCTTCATCATGTGCAACATTGGTGAAAAAAATAGCCCTAAAGTATGGTATTTAGAGAGCGGTTGTAGCAACCACATTACTGGCAATGAAAGTCTATTTTCATTTATTGATAAGAATTTCAAGTCTAAAATTAGAATGGGAAAAAATGGAAGCATGGGCAAGGGATCTATTATGATCTACATCAAGCAAGGTGAAAAGAAAGAGATTCAAATTATTTATTTTGCCCTAGGTATGAAACACAATTTAATGAGTTTTGGACAACTCATTCAAAATGGTTATAAACTCCTGAGAGAAAATGACAAATGTGTCATTCATGAGAAAGATCAGAGTAAGAAAATAGTTGCACTGGTTCAAATGACAAAGAACCATATGTTTCCATTGAATATAAAGACATGGTTCTCTCCTCAAATCATTGTTGCACCTCCCTAGAATTCATATACAATAGTACATCAAAAATCAACTCTAAAGAGTCTAATTGAGGACCCCTCCAAGCTATGGGATCTCAAGTATGGATATCTTGGTAAGGTTAGTTTGAATTTATTGTCCAAGAAAAAATTGTAGATGGTTTTCCTAAGATTGTAGAGTCATATAGCAAGTGTGAGTCTTGTATTCTAGGCAAACAACATAGGATTTTATTCAATTCTAGTAATTCTAGAAGGGTAGTGCACCATTATAGTTACTGCATATTGATTTAGTTGGCCCTTTGTAACCCACTTCTATTGGCGGCAGTACATGTATTATGAAATTTATAGATGATTTCAACTATGGGACATGGGTGTATTTTTTGAAAACTAAATCTGATGCATTTGATAAATTTTTAGAGTTTAAAGCCGAGGATGAAAAGGAATTTGGAAATTATGTCAAAGTCCCAAGGTCAAATAGAGGGGGGAGTATACCTCCAATTTTATTGTAATTTTTTACAAGAAAATTGACATCAAGAAGAACCTTACAACCAACTATACTCTATAGAAAAATGAAGTGGCTAGGAGGAACAATAGAACCACGGTTGAGATGGCAAGGAGCATGATGAAAGAAAATGGTATATTTGATATATAGGTATCCAAAAAAGATGGTTCATAAAAAAATCTATCTTGTGCCATAGTCAAAACATAGATGGATGGTTGAAAACTTGAGGATACTTGGGTGTATAGTATATGCACATGTGCCAAAGGAGCAAAGAAAAAAGTTGGATGATAAATGTGTGAAGTGCATCTTCACTAGTTATAGTTTAGAATTAGAGGCATATAGATCGTATAATCTAGTTACAAAGAAGATCATCATTTCAAGAGATGCACAAAATTTATTGAAAATTAGTCATGTGATGGCTTGGTGGATAAATTTTCAAGCACTTCAAGTAAAGTGTCCATTATTGATGAAGAAAATGAAGTTAGTGATTAACAAGATGAAGGAGCAGTGGATATAGATAGCTCTAGACATCTCCAAATTATTCCTAATAGAAACATAAGCCACATACAAATGAGAATTAGCTTTGAGTAGCTCCAGACAACTCTGAATTGGTGTACAGAGTAATAACAACAACAATAGCGAAAGTTTAAATCCTAATCTTGCCTCCCTATTGCCAAGAACAAAAAAAACGTTAAGGGAGATATACCAATATGAAAGGTATGAAAAATATTTTGATTATTAAACTTTGCATTATTTTCTCATAGTGATCAAATTTATTTTGAGGAATCTATAAATGAAGAGAAATGGTTTAATGCCATGGATGAGGAAATGGATGCAATGGAGAAAAATGAAACACGGGAGCTAACCAATTTACCTCCCAAGAAGAAAGTTATTGTACTTAAATGAGTTTATAAAACCAAGTGCAATGTTGAATAAAATATAGATAGGCATAAGGCATGACTAGTGGTCAAGGGGTACAAACAATAGTATGGTAGAGAATATGATGAGACTTATGCTTCAGTTGCAAGAATAGAAATGATGTATATTGTCATAGCAAATGCAGCCAAACACATTTGGAAGGTATTTTAAATGGATGTGAAGTCCACCTTCATAAATGGAGTGTTGAAAGAAGAGGTGTATGTGGAGCAGCCATGTGGTTATGAAGTTTCAAGTGAAGAACACAAGGTATATAAGATGAAAAGAACTCTTTATGGGCTAAAGAAAGCTTCATGGGCATCTTACATTAGGATTACCTCATATTTGATGAGCAATGACTTTAGAAAAAATAATGGTGAGCCCACTCTTTACATCAAGGAAACTGATGGTAAAGTTTCAATTGTTGTCTTGTATGTATATGACTTAATATTTATAGGGAATGATGATTTTATTATTATTTATTTCAAAGAGATCATGAAAAGTGAGTTTAAAATGATAGATTTGGGTCTCTTGAAGTATTTTCTAGACATAGAAGTAAAACAAATGCATGATGACATCTTTATCTCTCAAGAAAATATGCAAATCAGATCTTGGAGAGATTTAAAATACAAACTAGCAAGGTAGTCCCAACACCAATAGGCACATGTTTGAAGTCAAGCAAGGAAGATTGTAGAAACAACATGAATCCAATATTATATAAAAGTTTGGTTGGAAGCTTGATGCATTTGACAACAACTCGTCTTGATATAATGCACGCATTGAGTTTGATTTCTAGAGTTATTGAAACTCCCGAAGACTCACATTAATGAGCCAAAAAAAGAATCCTAAGTTATGTGAATGGTACCAAAGGATTTGGTATTTTATATAATGCTGGAAATGAACATGGACTGGTTGGTTATATAGATAGTGATTGGGCTAGAAGTTTTGATAATATGAAAAGAACTTTTGATTATGTATTTCATATGGGTTTAGGTGCAATCTCATGGGTATCCAAAAAGCAACCAATTGTTGCTCAATCTATAGTAGAGGCTAAATATATAATAGAAAATGAAGCAGTGTGTCGAGCTATTTGGTTGAGAAGAATCTTGGTGGATTTGAAGGAAGAACAAGATGATGGAACCACAATTATTGTGATAATATTTCCTCAATAGCTTTTACAAAGAATCTAGTATTTCATGGAAGAAGAAAGAATAGAGAACTCAAGCATCATTTAATTAGAGAGCTAGTTGAAAATGGTGATACTAAAATAGAGTATTGTAAGTTCGAGTAATAGCTAGCAAACATATTCACTAACTCATTAGGTATTTCTAGTTTTGTGTGCATAAGAAGAAGTTTTGGCATAGTTGATTTGGATTAGCTATGATCCTTTTTTTATTAACTTAGGACAAAGGGGTAGTGTTGGAATTTTATATTATTTGGTTGTCCCTTGAGCCAAGGACACACCTACCTATCAGGGAAATAACAATCAGGAAATTGATTATGGTAGGTAACTTTGAGTTCAGTTTTTGTGTGGGAAAGGTTTGTGGACAATAGGAAGACAAATGAGATTGTTTTCTTGTATAAAGTTACTGTTGTATTCATCCTATCCACAAACATTTCCCACAAAAAAATTGAACTCCAAGAAGCTCTAGGTTGATTGTATGTAGCCTCCTAGTAATGCAAGTCTAATATGTGATTAGTAATAGTATTTAGTTTTGTTTTTATAAAGTTTGTAGTTTATTTTTAGATTGTAAAAGTTATTTGTAGAATTTAAAAGAAGGAAAAAAAGAAAGTTTGATGGCATATGTCTAGCTCTTCGATTGTTTGATATTTGTTTCTACACCTCCCATATTTTGTTGTGCAATTTATTTATTGAGCAAAATAGAACAACAATCTTTGTTTTTTATTTATTCATTAAGAAAAATAGGTTTTACAGGGATCCTAAAACCCAAAGTTTTTTACAAAAATGCTAGCACCAAAATATTAAATAAAGTTTGGACCCAATAATTCTACCTACATAAGGCCAAAACAAAATACAAGCCAACAGCTAGAAAGGAAAAGCCAATAGACCCAACTAACAAAAAGACAAGACAAGAAATAAAACCCTTACTATTCAATCTTCCTATCGAGTTCTTGCATGGTTTTAGCTACTTCATTAGCACTCTAGATCTCCACGGCTGCACACTCTTGGTGTAAATTAGTAGAAAATTCCACCAAGCCCTTGATCACATTCATTTCCCCCTCAATTTGCTTGGAATCCTCATTGACTCTGTCATCCTTTTCCCCACCAATGCCCGCATTTTTCAATGATTCACCTAGGTTGTTGCTGTTCTCATTTAGAATGTTCAAAGTGGTGATCACCTAATTAGCAAGATTTTGGTTTGATATCTCCATCCTTTGCACCCTTTTCTTGACCTTAGAAAGATGATCATTCTAATTGGCTAGAGAACCCTGGTCGTTGCCCTTCCTTTGGGCTTTCCTCCTGGCACTTTTTATCCTTAAGCTCTTCAATCTCATGGAACAACCACTTAATTGAGTGGAAGTTGTCTATCATATTATTTTTGGCATTATTGAGTAGATTAAACCCTATATCCCTTGCATTGCCTAAAATTGCTACCAAAGTTGGGTCTATGAGTTCCTCAAAATGAAGTTTTCCCTCCTTGTCTTTGAGAACTTGAGGATTCATTATCTCTCTAATGATCCCCATCTTCGCCATTCTGGTATTGAAATTTCTCCATGCCCTCCTTTCTTTCATTACCTCCTCCTCATTGTTTTCCACCAAGATCTCTTTTATCTTCTTCTGAGGTGAAGAGAGGTAAGGGGAGGGGCCAGGAATCTTAGGTGTCTTATCACTTCTCCATTCTAGAGGCATATCCTCCTCAGCCTTCCTCTTCTTTGGATTTCTAGGCAGAATAGTGATGTCCTCTCCCTTCTTTTCATCCTCCAACTCCATTTCCTCCTCCTCATTATTATACTCATCCTCCCTCTATTCCATAAGATTAAGTGTTAATCCTTTGGGGGTCTTCCTACATGGAACATTACTAGTGGAGGAAGAAAATTCTACCCTCCCATTGGCTTCTTACCCATTGAGGGGGTGTTATCCTCTTCCTTTGAGTTAAGACTTTGAATTTCCTTAGATTCATAAATATTCAAGCTCCTTATATCCACCAAGACATTCCTAGAGTGGCCTAAGGGTTTGCCCCTATTTTGAGTCTTGAGATATTCATAGACCAGAAGGAGAAAACCCTCATGAAAAGTCGGGTTTGTGCTAGGTTTCTTGTTGTAACCCTTAATGTTCTTGCTCAAAGAGGTAAACAAATAGAAAGGAAAAGAAATTTTTATTCCATGTCTAACATGGTTTAGTAGAAAAAAGTGGTGTGTTCTAACTCTGTCAAATCTAGTATCCAAAGTAATGAATTCAATGACAACCCTTCTCCATAGCTTTTTTATTGAATCCATTTCATAATAGGTCTCAACCTTTACTAACTTATCCCTCTCTTCTACATCATTTGTGAAATCTTTCATTGCATTTGCCAACATTTTCTTGTCCCTATAAAAACTTAACCCCTCCAGAGGAATCTCCATGACAAGAGCATTCATTTCTGCGCTCTCTAGGTGAGAGACCCCATCAATTTTGACTTATCTATCCTTTTAGGTGTTCACCATGAGCTTAGTAATCTCCTTGTCAAAACCATGGAGTTTTTCAATGTACCTCACTATTCCACCCTTCTCTAGTCTATTCTAGACCTTTGTTCTCTTTCTCCATTTTTCCACCTCCCTGGTCGGCTCCTTCCTGCTCCTTTCCCCAACCATGTTGATTTCCAATGAAAAAATCCTACACCAATTCTCCAACCCTTCACAATATTCTTCTATCTAAGTTTCTTGATTCACTAAGTCTTTTTCGCCTCTAGTAATTTTAATGGAAGATAAAAATGAGACCCATAAAATGTGCCAAACGTACACGAAATGATCACATCTCATTACCTTTGCATGATTCTCATTAAAACCTTGTCTTTCACGTTGTCCTAAATATATTTCCATAATTAACTCAAGATTACCTTTGTAGTCCCTTGGATTCATTCCAAAATTAGAATATCTTTCATGACCACCAAAAAGTTGTCTCCACTATGCCACATTGTCACCATATTTTTCGTCACTACCTCAATTGCAAACCAGTTCACAACAAAATTTTCCTCTCTATACACGTGGCTGACATGGACCCTTCTGAATTTTCCAAAATTAGCTTAGATCTCCTCCACTACATTAGCAATGGTCTAGGTAGGATGGGAGCATCCTTTTAAACAATTTATTATATTTAAAGAATCTCCCTCCAACCAAAAGTTCTCAATCCCCATAGCAAGAACCAGCTTGACAACATGAAAAGCCGCACTAGCCTCCACATAGTGGTTCATCTAAGTTCTCAAAGGATTGGAAAAGGCTGCTACACCATTCTCATGACAATTTCTAATTATTCCCCATAGCTAGCTGGGCCATGGTTCCCTTTGGCTGCACCATCAAAGTTGGATTTATGCCATTCTTTTAGGAGAGAAAACCACTAAGTCTCCTATCTTTTCACCTCCCTATCCTTCTTCCTTTCCATATTGTTTCCTCCTTCTTCAATCTTTTCCCCCTTTCTAATAGCATAGTTTTCTCTCATAGAGATATCTATTTTATCTACAAGAACAAAGGCACGAGCTTCCCTTTCTTTGAAGATATGATTATTTCTATCTTTCTATATTCCCTAGTAGAAATGTGGAAGAGTCTAGGATAAAATCACCTATTTATTCATGCCTTTATGCAAATAATTCCATTGGCCAAAGAAATCTTGGATGTTGTCCAATTTACACCGACTGACCCCATAGCTCTTGGTCATAAGTTTCCAAATTTGTTAAGAATAGGGACAATGAATAAACATGTGGTTAACCATCTCCAGATCATGCTTGCAAATATTGCACGTATTTGAAATATATTGACCTCTCTTAGCAAAGTTATCTAGGGTGAGAATTTTGTCTTGTAACACTAGCCAAAAGAAAATGTTGATTTTAGGGGTAAGACTAGTCATCCAAGTCTTAGCCCAAATGTGTTTTTCCATCTTATTCCAAAGTGAGAAGTAGCTAGAAGCAACTAAGTCTAACCCACTGGTATTCTCCCCCCACATAAGTTCATCCCTTTTATTGTTTAAAATCATAGCATTTAGTATAATCATTAGTGGTTTGAGATTCTAAGATATTGAAGATAGGTCTTTCCACCCCTAGTTTTTTCTGTAGTCTCTAACTTTCAATCCAAATCTTCTTATACAAGGGTCAACCCATCTCTCATAATTAGGGAAATAAATGAGAGGCCCCTAACTTAACCAATTATCCTGCTGGAAAAGACTTCACCATTCCCCACTTTCCATTTTGCATTTGATTTGGCCAAAGATCTTGCCTTAAGAATCACGTTCTAGATAAAAGATCCATGTGGAATATCAACTTCACTGAGTAGAAAGCTAAGGGACTGACTTCTCAAGTACTTCTCCACCATGATATCTCACCACTCTCTAGTGCTTTGAAATAAGTACCATATCTGCTTTTCTAATAGAGCATTATTAAGATGTCTGATTTTTCTTATACCCAGAGCACCATAGTATTTGGGGAGGCAGACATTATCCTAGGCCACCAAATAATAGCTTTTGTTTTCTTCTAATATTATCCACAAAAATTCCCTCTAGACTTTCTCCATTCTATTTGCATATTTAACCAGTATCTCAAAAAGGCTATGAGCATAAGTTGGGAGGTTCTGGAGAGTAGATTTCACTAGGGTACATTTTCCTACCTAACTAAGGGTGGCTCCTTTCCAACCCACCAAATTTTTATTGAATCTATCAATAATTCCATTCCAAAAAGATTTTCGAGGTTTCTACCCTAGGGGTATTCCAAGATAACTAGCTAGGAGAGATCCCACTCCACATCCAAGAATTAGAGCAATCTTTCTTTCTCGATCATTTGGGGTGTTAACAAAGAACACCAAACTTTTCTCCCAGTTGATAGACTCACTTGTACCCCTCATGTAGGTGTCTAGAAAGTTCCTTAACACTTTCGCCTCCTAAATTATAGCTTCCTTTCCCAGAATTGTATCATCCATAAATTGTTGATGGGTGAAAGAGACCTGTCTGGAAGATGGCTTAAGACCATGTAGGGTCCTTTCCTATCTTTTCCTTTGAATTAACCTCCCTGTACACTCTACCATAATAATTAAAATAATAGGGGATAGAGGATCACCCTATCTAAGCCCTCTCAAGGGGAAATATAAATTTCAGGGAGCACTATTGACTATAATAGTAAGAGAGGGGGTGGAGACAAGTTGAAGGATAAGTTTGCATACCTGGTCATCAAATCCAAAAGCTAGGAGAACGGCCTTCAGGATGTCATGGCTTTTGGATTTGATGACTAGGTATGCAAACTAATCCTTCAACTTGTCTCCACCCCCTCTCTTGCTATTATAGTTAATGGTGCTCCCTCAAATTTCTTTTTCCACTCAAGAGGGCTTAGATAGGGTGATCCTCTATCTCCTATTCTTTTCATTATTATGGTAGAGTGTATAGGGAGTTTAAGTTAGAGGAAAATATAGGAAAGGACCCTGTATGGTCTTAAGCCATCTTCCAGATAGGTCTCTTTCACCCATCATCAATTTTCAGATGACACAAGTTTAGGCCGGCAAGCTATGGTTTAGGAGGCTAAAGTGTTAAAGAACTTGCTAGACACCTACATGAGGGGTACAAGCCAGTCTATCAACTAGGAGAAAAGTTCATTGTTCTTAGTTATTGCACTATCTTATTGAATATTTTTAGATTTTTTTACAAAACACTTCATCTACCAAACTAATAAATCTTTCTAAAAAGAAAGAATAGAAATTAAACTATAAGCTAGCAAAGAGACAACAACCTACACAACTAAAATAACTTAACCAAGACATGACTCAAACCAATACAATAGAGTCTAACACCCTTTGAGATAAACAACTCTCTATTGTATAAGCAAACAAAAAACAACCAAAGGGAATGAGGAGTCAATCTCCCAACATAGTAATAGTAAAGTAATCAACAAATTAGAGAGTATTAGTAATCTTGTCTCTCTGTTGTATATCGTATTAGGCCTCGCTTGTTCAGTAGGTTTGAAAGAGAGTATTATGGGGTCTAATTGGCCACTCATTTATCATTGTACATTTTCTCATTAATATATTTAGCTTTGGTAAAAAAAAATATTTAATTTAATAATGTCAAAAAAAAAATTGTATTTTTAAAATATTATAAACTAAAGAAATAAAATATTCTCTTAAACATTTTTATTTAGTAAATGATTATCTAACTAAATATTTTTTAGTCTTAATTTTATTGCATATCTATATCTATATATATTTACACACACACACACACTCACTCACTCACAAATACACACACACACACACACACACACACACACACACACACACACACACACACACACACACACACACACACACACACACACACACACACACACACACACACACATGCAACATATGTGCATATACATATACACATAACTAATTTTGATTTGAGATTTTGAGGCCATTAAATATCACTTTCATTAGTGTTTATGTTAAATTATATGCTTGTAGTCATTACCAATGAACCAAAATTACACTTGCATTAAAAATTTGTCCCATCTTCAAATGAAGGAGATAATGTTCAAGCATGCTTCTAGCCTCATTATGATGTCTTTGTACAAGGTGCAAGACTTGATCCTTGGCAAGCTTTTTGTGAGCCATTCAACTTGAATAGTAGACCAAGGGCCTATTGACAAATAAGTTTATTTGACTTTCGTATGTAAAATGAAATTAATTAACAAATGACATAGAGTGAGCTTCACTTAGGTTTGAGCTCAATTGTGATTTCTAGATCATTAATACTATTTTTTGTTATGCTTATGTGGAATTGCACCCCTATATTAGAAACTTATGAGTGACTCACATTTAAATCCATATATTATCGTGACATTTTATGAGTCACTCACATTTTAATGCAAATAAAATATGTTTTAAAGATATACATAAGTTTTAAGTGTGTCATAAAAGATTGAATGGTTTTAGCATGATAATCCTATTACATATAATAATAGGAATATTTTAGAAATGTTGAAGAGTCATGTCATTCCTCTTTATGCTAGTTCAACTTTTATTTGTAAAATCTTTAATATATAGGATGACAATCAAAACCAATTGTTAGTGAGATGCATATGTCACCATATGTTTTATGTTTATAAAAATTATATTCATAAACAAAATATATTACATATTTAAAAAATAATAATCATAAAACTATATAAAATTTATATAAAAATAACTAGCTTATATATATTATATATATAAAATAAGCTAAGAGATATCCTTTTGAGACACCTATAGCACTAAGTCAGATTATAAAAATAGGCACCTCGAGAAGGATATCTCTTGGCTCATTATATATATGTATGTATGTATATGTATATATATATATATATATATATATATATATATATATATATATATATATATATATATATATAAAAGCTAGTAGTAGTCACAACCCAAAATGAAAGACATTATTATTGTTATTGTACAAGAGTAGAATATAGTTATTAAAAATGTGATATTTTATATTTTTACTTCAAAAATATATTTAATACAATAGATTCCCTTTGAAAAAAAAAGTATTGCCACATGTATAATAATTACGAAAATAAAAATATTCTTTAAGAAATTAAATTAAATTTAGAATTGAAATTACTCTCTCTCTCTCTCTCTCTATGTTTATCTATTACATGCCCTAATTATTATCTTTCTCTTTACCTCATCACTCTTCCAATCTCTCTCTCTCTCTCTCTCTCTCTCTCTCTCTCTCTCTCTCTCTCTCTTTCACACACACACACACACACACACACCTCCCCTACCTCATGCCTCTTTATGTCTAAAAGTCTCTCTCTATATTTATCACATGTCTCTCCCTCTTCTCTCCCCTATCTCTCTCTATCTTTGTCATCCTCTCCTATTATTACCACCCACTCTCATTGTCTCATGTTTCTTTACCTCTCACAATCTCTCTTGGTGTCTACTTCATGTCTTACCTTCATCTCCTTGTCTTCTTTTTTCCTATCTACCTCATCTCTTTCCCTATCACAATTTTCCCTTTTGACCTCATCTCCATGTATCCTATCTCCTACCCCCTCATACCATTTCTCCATTTACTACCATATACTTTTGTATCATCATCATCGTCATCTCTCTCTCTCTCTCTCTCTCTCTCTCTCTCTCTCTCTCTCTCACACACACACACACACACACACACACACACACACACACACACACACACACACTCATACACACATCTCCTCTCCCTCATGCCTCTTTATCCCTAAAATTATCTCTCTATATCTATCTCATGTCCCTCACCCTCTCCCTCTTCTCTCCCCTATCTCTCTCTATTTTTGTCATCCCCTCCTATTATTACCATCCACTCTCATTGTCTCATGTTTCTTTTCCTCTCACAATCTCTCTTGGTATCTACTTCATGTCTTACCCTCATCTCCTTGTCTTATTTTTTTTCTATATACCCCATCTCTTTCCCTGTCTCAAGGAATGAGCCACATAAAATTTATTTTGTGGCTTGAGATAATGCTATGTATTCTACTTCAATCAATAAAAACTACTTATTTCTTTGATTTTTAGTTTTAGAAATTTAAGAAAAGTCAAAAATAGTTGTTGGATCTAGTATTGTGTTGAATAATAAAAAAATTCAAGTAATAGTTGTTTTTTATATGAATAACAACCCAAAAACAAGGGAGACCATTAAGAATAGAGTAAGAAAAAAACATTACCAGCAATCTACTCTTCCACAAACATCAAAAACATAACATCCTAGATAGTGAGCCCATCTTAGATAAAAGCATACATATACACATAAAAATTATTACCATGACTAAAACCACTAGTGGAAAACATAAACCACCCATAACTAACAAATTATCCATCAAACTATATATAGATATTTGACATCAAAAAACTAATTGCACATCTACTAGAAGATCTACTATGGTAAATAAACCTTAAAATTAAATTATCTCTAAGGCCTCCTGGCCTAAATATAAAAGTATAAGAAAAACAAAATTTCCAAAAAAGAATCATGAGCATAGAAAATAAAAACACAAGCCCTAAACATTGACCTTGTCCTTCCATACCTTAGCCAATAGGAACTTGGCGGAGGTGTCTAGAAGGAAGTGATAGAGCCTGGTAGAGTCCTCCAGCACAAGGTTGTTCTCCTTGATCTCTTGTTGCAATAATTAAAAAGTGATCGTAGTTGCATGGGTGATCTTAAGAATTTTTTTGATAGAGTGGTGATGCTCCTATCCAAGGCCTCAAACTTTTCCTTAAGTGCCCCAATATCCTACTTAATATCTTTGACACTACCAGATAACTCCTAGCTACCAACGTAGTTACCCCTCTAAGCCTTTGAAGCATTAAATTGAAAACACTTTGTGTTAGTAGAAACCATATTATTAATATTCTTTTCTACTTGGATAGGGGTATTCATTTTCAGTGGTGAGTTATCTTTCTTCTTTCTAGGGGAAGGGACTATTCTAGCCAGAAAATCCACTGTGTTTATAGTGAAGGTAGCCGACATTTGGGTTGTGTCCTAGTCCAAATGTCTTCCAAGGCTAAGTTGGTCTCTTCGATCTCTATTTCTCCCAACTCATTATCCTTTCCCCTCCTCCTCTTTGATTTTTTCTCTTCCCTATAACTAGTTTTAGACTCCATTTTCTCATTAATTTCCTAATCCCTACATGCTTCACGTAATAGTTTTTTTATTCAAAAGTCATCAAATAATTCAAGCTAGAATAAAAAGTGAGATAAGGGTCTCAAACCTTTTAATATTTGATGCCAAGAGTATGAATTCCATTTCTATATTTGAGTGGTTTTTGTGTTGTTTCAAGTGCCCTTTACATGGTTAGTTCATAAGTGTGCATAAAATTTTTAGCACAAAGGTAATTTTAGGATGAGTAATGGTCAGATAAATCAAATTTCCAACAGGTCCAATACTTTGTTGGATCCAATGAGTCAATGCAACCACTAGGAAATGGAAACTAAAAATATGCATGCATAGGCTAGATCTAATGAGTCAACCCAATTACTGGGAAATGGAGACCAAAACTATGCATGCATAGGTTGGATCCAATGAGTCAAACCCAATCATAAGGAAATGGAAACCAAAACTATTAACGATTCAAACTAGTGGTTTTTTTTCTTATTTTTAATTTAAATTCAACATTATTTGATACTTACTAAGTACTTGTGTTGTCTAGTTAAATCTTCTTTAGTTGGTTCATTTATTTTAATGTGTAAAATAATGGACTCTTAACATAATTTAAAAAAAAAAACTTAATAGATGTTTGGTTTCTATGAAAAACTTGACCTATTCATTTATGTGGAGTATTTTCCAAATAATGTAATTTCAATTTCCAGATTTCAATAAATTAGGGTGATTTTGAAACTTTATATTAACAATATTTGATAGTAGTTTATATTTTTTAAAAGCTTAAATAGAGTTTTAGAAGTAATTAGAGGCTTCACAAGCCTCTTGGTAGATTGGAAAAGAGTTTACATTTAGGATAAATTTATCTTTAACCCTTTCAAATAATAAATGTGTTTTAACATTATAAATTTAATTAAAATGGTAAAGATCTTCTATAAGTCTCAATTTTCTTAATATGATACTAGCCCATTTAACCTTAAATAACTCTTCAATATTAGGTATATTCTAGGACATTTAGTTCCCTCAAAAAAATTCTATGTTGATAGAAGGTGTATCATTTGGCTAAATGATTAACACTAAGAGTAATCTAATTATGTCATAAGTAGACCATAATTATTCTTTCTCTATTTCTAAAAGGAATTTATCTACTACATCTTCATTCTAGTTTGGCCCACCTTGGTTTTTATGCATGGTGGTGGATAAGTGTGCTTGTATGGGTAACTATGAGTGATGGAGATTTTAGTGTTCAGGTTGATTGCTAATGGAAATGGATATAACAATGATCAACTCTCAAGATCATCACTAAACTATGGGTGCTTGCATGCCCAATGTCAAACCCACATTTGGTGTATTAGTTGTGCCCTTTGAGCTTGGAATCAATTCTAAGATGTTGAGGTAGGAGGTCTTGGGTGTAGGATTCAGGGATGAGGTCCCTCATATTTGTGGCCTCACTAGTTCATAGCTTCTATCAAAAGTGAGATGGAAAAAATTCATTCAACAGCATAGAAATTTATTATTGTAGTTCTATAATATAATAACAAATATTATAAGCTAAAGAAATAAACATGAAATTTTCTTAAATATTGTTATTTAATTACTTCATTTAATTCAAATTCTAATGATTATCTATTTAAATATTGTTTAGTCTTTTTTTTCTAAAATTACATATGAATATACATATATACATATCCATATCCACATACATATACATATACATGTTGAAAGTTTAATTGGGAGACTAAGATACATATACATATGCAACTATCAATCACATCCATGAAATGTAAACACTTGACATAAAGATTTCCTTACCCAAAAACTCTCCAAGGTGAAGGTGAAATTGGGGTAGGGATGACACACACAAATATTCACTACTACAGTAACAAAGTTAACTTGTTAGGGTTAAAATTTTGATCACTTTTGATGATTTACCCTATGAAAGGTCTACCCTACTAAAGGCATTTAGGACTATTAGGTCTTACCTTTTCAAAGGATCTTACACTTACAATAAGGTAAGGAATCTATTAGGAGACTTACAAAGGTCTACTAAAACCACTTTATTAAGAGATTTTCCATGATTCAATGTGTTAGAACTATCTCAGTATCTAATCCTTTAGTTTGTACTATAATTGATAATTATGGATCTCCTCCTTCCAATCTATGATCTTATCTCTAATCTGATATAGTTTTTCTCAATGCATCACTACTTCATAAGGTCTCTAACCTCTGTACTATACAAATTTCTCTTGCATGCAACATCCAACACTCAACTTCTTTACTTCTTGTACACTCTTCAGAATCTCTTCTCTGATAGCTCACTCTTCTATATTAAAAATAGGGTTTGGATTTTCCTATTTAAAGACACCTATGGATAATTCTATATGCTTTCATTTTTAACTCTTCATATTATTGGTTGTTCGTTCCTCATAGGGAACGATAATCCATGTTGAAATATGTAACCTCTATAACAAACTCTACAATCATTAAATTTCATGTCCATGTCAGATTGAAATGGTTTAATTATAGCATTCCATACTTTTATGTTTTCTCTATGTAACTCGTCACTCATTGTTTCTAATGCTCGGTCATACTTATTCTTTATTCTATTGCTCATCCTTAACTATACTTGGCTCATTCTATATAACATGACATCTATGTGCTCTTTCTATTTTCCATTCATGACACTTGGCTTGTATTGAAAATACTTGGTGACCAAAGACTTTCTTGGGTCCTCTAGAACTCAACATATACATGATTATTTATAAGTCTTTTACATGACTCAGCGTATGTAGAGTAGCTTGGTTGTGGTGATGATCGTCTAACTTTTTCTTATATATGACTAAGTGTTTGACACTAATAGAAAACAAAACTTAGAGATATCAACAATCTTCCTCTTTGACATTTGTAGAAAAAATACCTTTTCATGATTACATATTTATAGTACAAAGAATAATAGTACTCCCCCTAAGCCTATGACTCGGTTCTTATAGAACTTCAAAATTTTCCCTTACAATTCAATACAAAATACAAACTTTACATGACTCAAACATCTGGTTATAACTTTGTCATACCTCATCTACTTTCTGTCTTCTTTGAAATCTAAGTCTCATCATTAGCATTTTAACTTCATTGACCTTTTATTCTTTCAACATTAATCATCATTCCCTCTTTTTATATGTCAATCATTAATCATATATCCAATTTGATTTTGGCACTTATGTCTGTTACTTTTGTTGCTGAGGTTGTGAGGGTGTTGGAATAAAATTGTATTTTTCAATAAATGGTTTATGTATTTGGTTTATTATAGAAAATGTGTGATCCCATGTGGTTCTTGTTGATTATAAAACATGAATATTCAATGTAAAATTCACTTCTAAGTCAATTAGGTTGTTATTAATCAAAAGATTGTGATATTTTTGCACTAGATCCTTTTCTGAAATCAGCTCTCATTACATAGCCTCCAAATGAGGTATCAACATTGACTGTATAGAGATGAATTTGTCTCTCATTTTGATATATAGTGTATTTATCTCAACCAACCTTCCATGTGAAAATAACAATATCTTATAATGTTTTGAGCTTAATTTAGTGGATTGAGAGATAGATTCTCTTGATTGCTTAATGTTAGCATGAATCCTCTATATGTTTTCTTGAAATTCACTTCTAAATCTAGGCACGCCACAAATTATATTTTACATATCTTGTACTTCCTTTACAAGTTCTTCAATTTTCTATATAAGTACCTACAATTCAACTTTTCTAATTGTAATGGTAGTAGAAACTTTCTCTATGACTTTCTTCTTGAATTTCTTCTCAGGCCAGCCCATAATCTTTTCATATGCATCAATATCTTTAGTAATATCTAGAGAATTATCCTTAACCTTCTTTTATTTAATTTTCTTTATAGTGAGGTTTCATTGTGAGCGATGTGAAAATTTCTTCTTGCAGTGGTATTGAGCTGTAAGGGATTACAGATTGTAATCAGGTTGTAATCACTAGGTCGTAATAATATTGGACTTGTTTTTTTGGTGGACATAAACTAGGGTTTGGGTGAACCACATTAGATCTTGGTGTTTTGTGTTTTCTTCTATGTGATTTATTATTTCCTAGTATTTTTTATATTTGCATGTAATTTTTATTTCTATCTATGGTTAGTGCTAATAGGTGGTATCAGAGAGAGGTTTTTTTTTCTAGTTATCCCCTACAGGAAAGTCTTATTGTTGAGTGGGAGTCTCACGATTGAGTGGGAGCAATGGAAAATGAGGGTGAGCTAAAGGTTGACAAGATTAATGGGTAGAACTTTTAGTTATGAAAAATGAAAATGGAGGACTATCTTTATTAGAAAGATTTATGGAAGCCATTGGAAGGAAAAATCAAGAATTAGGGAACTATGACAAATGCGGATTGGGATATTTTAGATAGAAAGACACTTTGAAGAATTTGATTATGCCTTGTACCATCAATGAAATTTAACATTACAAAAGTGAAGACAACTATAGAGCTAATGGAAACCCTAGTGAAATTTTATGAAAAGCCCTCCACTTTAAATAAAGTATTTTTCATGAAGTGTTTATTTAATATGAAAATGGTAGAAGGTGGATCTATTGCATATCATTTTAAAAAGTTTAATATAGTTACTAGTCAATTATCTTCTATAGGCATTAATTTTGATCAATAAATTAGAGCTCTCTTTATTTTCTATTATTTGCTTGAAATTTGGGATGGCCTGGGAATGGTTGTGGATAATTCCATTTCTGGATCTAATACTCTAAAATATGATGATGTGATCGGTGTTATTTTGAGTGAGGAAACATGTAGAAAAACCTTAGGTGGATCTACATCAGGAAGTTCTTTGAATGCACAAAGAAGAGGCAGAACGAAGTTAAGAGAGGAAATAATTCTAGAAATCATGAGAAATCAAGAGGAAATTTGAAGGGGAAGAGGTCTCAATCTAGAGGATTGAGAGATTGTTGGCATTGTAGGAAACTAGGGCATAAGAAGAAAGATTGTTGGACTCGAAAGAACAATCAAGGAGATAAACCAGAAGGGATCAAGGAGGCAAATGTGGTAAGTAAAATATCCAAAGAGGATTCTTTTCTTTAGTCTTTAGAAAGTATTGATGATTCATGGGTTTTACATTCTGGTGCTTCATTTCATGCTACACTTCATTGAGGTTATTTTGTTGATTATGTCCAAAGGGATTTGGGGTTTGTTTGTTTGGGGGATAATGAACCCTATTAGATTTTTGGCAAGGGAAGTTAAGATTAAGTTGCAGAATGGGAATCATTGCATACTACATGAGCTATGACATGTTCTAAGGATGAGTAGGAATTTGATTTCAATAGGGAAACTCGGTGATGAGGGTTCTGTAGTTAACTTTAATGATAAAAATTGGAAGATTTCAAAAGGTTCCTTTGTAGTAGGAAAAGTTGTGAAAGTAGGAACCTTATATCTTTGTACAGGTCATATTGTTTCTTCTACTTTGATTTTTTAAGAGAAAAATGAATGTTCAGGAATATTTGTTGTCATTGAGTAGGGAGAAAAATTAGCTATTATAGATTATGATACAATGTTGTGGCACAATAGACTCGGGCACATGTGTGAGAATGGTATGAAATTAATTTATTCAAAGAATTTTTTACTAGGTCTGAAATGTGTTAATATGGATTTACATGAAAGTTGTGTGTATGGAGAAAAAAAAAAGAGTGGGATTTGTGAAGAGTGGGAAGGAAAGACAACTGAGAAATTAGAGCTTGTGGATAGAGATGTATGGGGACTAGCTCAAGTATCTTCCCTTGGTGGTTCTCATTATTATGTTACATTTATTTATGATGCAACTATAAAAGTATGAGTTTATTTCCTTAGACAAAAATCTAATGTATTTGAAACTTTTAAGAAATGGAAATGCTTGGTTGAAAATGAGATTGCTAAGAAATTAAAATATCTCAAATCTAATAATGGTGGTGAGTATTTCAATCATGAATTTGAAGATTATTTCTCCACTAATGGTATTAGTACATAATTTTTTTTTCCAAGGACTCCATGAGAAAATGGAGTGGTAGAACACATAAACAGGACTATAATGGAGTGTGCAAGGAGCATGAGGTTTCATTATGGGTTGCCTTAATACATGTTGGTAAAGGCTATCGATACTATTGTATATTTGATTAATAAAGGTACCTCTACTCATTTGGGTTATGGTATTCCAGAGGAAGCATGGACTGGTAAGAAGGTGAGTTATTATTTTCTTATAAACTTAGGTTGTGAAGCATTTGCACGTGTTGATTCTGAAAATAAAACCAAGTTGGAAGCTACATCAAAGAAATGTATATTTATTGGATATAGAATTGATGAATTTGGTTATAGGCTTTGGGATTTTGAAAACCATAAAATTGTAAGAAGTAGAGATGTCATATTCAATGAGAAAGTGTTGTACAAAGATCTACTACAGAAACATGAGAAGAAATAAGATGGCTATGTCGTTTTGGATGATACTCCAAAATATGATGTTCTAGTACTTCCTCATGATGCATAACAATGACAACAATAAATACCAAACACACCAATGAATGTTAGATAGTCAACAAGGCTAAGTAGCACTCCAAAAAGATTTTCTCCCTCTTTGTATTCTATTTTACTTACTGATGCTGGTGAACCAAAATGTTATGATGAAGCTATGTAGGTGGATACTAAGATTTAGTGGGAGTCTATAATGGTAGATGAAATGGAATCCATGCTAAAAAATAAGACTTGGGATTTATGCAATTTGTTTGCAGGTAAACAGGCTTTACAGAATAAATGGGTTTACATATTAAAGGAAGAGGATAGAAGTAAGAAAATATTTAAAGCCAGGTTAGTTGTAAAAGGATTTGCATGGAAAAAGGGCATTGATTTTGATGAGATATTCTCTCCTGTTGTAAAAATAACTTCCATTCACACTATTTTAAGTATTGTGGCTACTAAAGATTTTCATTTGTAGCATATTGATGTTAAAATAGACTTCCTTCATGGTGATTTAGATGAAGAGATATATATGGTACAACCACAAGGATTTGAGGTCATATGTAAGGAAAAATTAGTGTGTAGATTGAAGAAAAGTTTATATGGCTTGAAAAAAGCACTTTGGTAGTGGTATCTAAAATTTGATAATTTTATGCATGAGCATGGATACAATAGGTATCATTTAGATCATTGTGTTTATTTTAAGAGGGTGGATGATGATAGCTAAATAATTTTATATTTATATATTAATTATATGCTTGTAGCTAGGGCTAACATGGATCACATCAAACGGCAGAAACAACAATTAGCACATGTATTTTCTATGAAGGATCTGGGAGCATCAAAATAAGTCCTCAATTGAATATTTGTAGACATAGGATGAACATCAAATTGAGATTATCTTAGGCTGATTATATTGTGAAGGTGTTGCAACATTTCTCTATAGAGAATGCTAAATTTGTTAGCACACCTTTACCTGGTCATTTGAAGTTGACTAAGGTGATGTATGCAAAGCCACAAGAAGAGGAGGATAACATGTCCAAGGTACTGTTGTGACCACCAGTCACAATATCGCCCAAGCCTAGGACCCCCTTTCTATTTTTTAAATTTTCTAGTTGTTTCCTTATGTTGTAGGGCACATGTCAACGAAGATAGAGAATAGAATCCTTCATCGTTCAAAAATCCCACTTTTCCTAAAATCATGGATCACAATTTTAACAGAGTCATGAAAATTGTGATGAAAAAATAAAAATCCTTCATTTTACAAAAATCCCGCTCTGGAATTCTTGGAGCACAATTTTGAGGAAATGGAGGAATATTGTGATGAAGGAGAATCCTTCATTCCTTGAAAATTCTGCTTTCATAAAGTGACAAGCGCAAGTCAATAGGAGTGAAGGAAATTTTATGCAAAGGAAAATCCTCTAGTCTGGGAAAACCCGAACCTCTTAAAGTGTGAAGCACAATTTTAGATCAAAGATTAAATCTTTCATTCCATGAAAAGCCTGCTCTATCAAATTTTGAGCACAGAATCAGGCAATGATTTTATTGGGATAGGTGATAGGCCTAGGTCATGGGATAAGTATTGGAAGTCTTGGAAGGGGAAGCTCAAAGGCAGATTTCCACTTGGTTCATGTATCAAACTACAAATTGAAGTCAACAATGGATGGATTGAGAATAAGACATGGCAGGTGGGTTTTTGCGCAACAAGGAATATAACATATGAGAATGTTGATATGGCAGATGTGCAAAACCTAGTTGTAATTAATCAATACTATTGTGACTCGGAAGCTTTTGGTTCTTGTGGAAATCAGGGATCTTATGTGGAAATAAGTAATGTAACTTACAAGAATATCAGAGGCACATTAGTAACTAAAGACAGTATCACCTTTTCATACAACGAAAGAGGATCTTGTAATGGAATAACATTGAATAACATAGATTTGGTACAGACTGCCATCCTCATGTAATTCCCAAGGCCCAGAGAGTCACACTATCAGAAATGTCATTCCTTCAGGTTGTTTAGGTCAAAATGCCTAATGACAATACAATAACTATGAAGAGTTTCCAGCTGGTCAAACTAAATGAAATCTTGGATGGTTTTAAAACTGCACCTTTAAATGGAATGCAGTGCAATTTTGAGATGAGAAGGAAATATTGTGCTGAGAACAAAATCCTTCATTCCATCAAAACTCCACTTTTCTTTCAAACCATATGCCAGTTGTAGGTTCCATAAAGTATGGAGCGTAGGTCAACAGGACCCAAGGAATGATTAGAAAAAACAAAATCCTCCAATTCTCAAAAACCCCAACCTCTTAAGGCATGGAGCACAGTTTTCAAGAAATGGAGGAATGTTTTGATGAAGGATTTTACCCTTCATTCCTTAAAAATCCCAATTTCATAAAGTAAAGAGCGTAGTTTTAAGACAACGAGGGAAATATTTTGCAAAGGATATAATCTTTTGTTTGATAAAAAGCCCGCTCCCTGAAATTCTGGAGTGTAGTTTTTAGGAAATGGAGGAATGTTTTGATGAAGGATTTTATCCTTCATTCCTTGAAAATCTCGCTTTCATAAAGTGAAGAGCATAGTTTTAAATCAGTGGGGGAAAAATATTAAATCTTTCATTCCATGAAAACCCCGACCTCCTAAGCATGGAACACAATGTTTTTTAAAGGAAATATTGTGAAGGAAAAATCCTCCATTTTGGGAAAAGTCCGATCCCACAAATTTTGGAGCACAATTTTAGTGTGGCATGGAAATATTATCATTGAAGCAATGGACATCCAATGAAAAGCTAGAATAGTGGAAAATTGAAGCGATGGACATCCAATGAAAAGCCAGAATAGTGGAAAATTTTGAGGAAAAATCCAAAAATTTAGAAGAAAAGAATGAAATTTCTTATGAAGTGAAAATTGGGTTAAGAGAAAAGCGAAAAAAGAAATGTTCCTTCAAAAAAAAAATGTTTTTTTTGGATTTACATTAAAAAATTAAAAATTAATTTTACTAATATTTAATTTGATTTTTTTTGAATAATAATCCAAAAAAATAAAAGATGGAGAAAAGTTGGAAATGAATTTGATTTTTTCATTTAAATATGGAAATTAATTAAATATTGATTTTTTAATTGATATTTAATTAATAAAAGTGAAAAAAAATCAAAATGGGTTAAGAAATACTTAGCTTCATCATGAAGTCAAGAGCATCAAAATAGAAACTTTTTGAATCAAACAGAAAAAAAGTGACAAGTGGCACAAAAGATGGAAACCTTGATGGTTAAGTAAAGCAGCTACCTAATTTTAGTCTATAGCTTTAAAGGCATCTTTTTGAAGGATGATTTCTATAAGAAACCCTGTCGTTCATTCAGGCTCACACAAAAATTTGAAGAGCAAATTGAGAATAGGAGTAAGATTCGAGGAGTTCAAGGAAGTAGTTTTTTTTGAGAAATTTTTTGAAATTGTTGACGAGTTTTCTAGGAATTCATGACAGAAGAATTTGAATCCTATCAAAAAGGAATTTTCTTTGCAGTAAGTTGTGAAATTTCATATTTCTCGCAGAAGAGTTCAAAAGTGAATCTTGAAAGGAGTATGGAAATTTTGGAGAAAATCCAAAAATCTTTGTCTTATGGAGAAGTTGTATCTATTGTTTTTAATACTTTCCTTGCAATAGTCTTATGTGTGTACATTTTCTATTTTGCAAGAAAGGAGAATGGCAGAGCCCAGGGGAACAGGAGAAAAGCGAGGACAACTAATAAAGAATGAAATGAGAGGATTCTATCCTGAATCCAAAATTGTGTCAAAGTGGGCAGAAATCAAAGATACAAGCCTTGGTGGCCTTGATTTGAAACATTTTAACCAGAGAACACTCGGATACAATGGCTATCACCCAGGACACCTGGCCACAAGAATTGTGAGAAGCAAAATTTTTGCTGCAGCTAGTTTCCCTCCTTCTTTTTAGCATCCAGAGTTAATCGTGGAATGTACCAAGCACTACAGTCCTAGAGATAGAACCATCCAAGATTTTGAATGAAATATTGTGGCAGATTTTTCTCTAGCATCCATTTCTGAAGTATTTGGAATTCCTTCTCACCCAAGGATGGTCACAAAAACACAGGAGCAAGCACAAAGAATCTACAAGTCTGGAATCAATTTTTGTGAAGAAATAATCAACAAAAGATGGTTGAAAAAGAATAGACTGCATCATTCCAAGATTCCTAAAGAGATAGTATGGCTTGACTTGCAGAGGGAATATAGTGACATGGTCATGATGTTGAGTTTCATATTTGGCATGCCTTATTCTTAAAGGTTTGAATCTTGGATGTGGTATTTTGTTGAGCAGGTGATGGAGGAAGGCGACAGAATAGATTGGGTAGGGCTCATAAGTGATAACCTAAATGAACAGTTGATGAACTAGAGCATACAAGGAGATTTTGCATGAGCTCCTGTGTCATCTACATGCTAGCATGGAGGACAAATTATGATGGACTATGATGTAAAGAATTGATTGGAAGCAGAACCCAACACCTCAAAGTCCATGAATGTTACCTACAATTGCATTTGTATTCAAAGGATGATTACATGAGGGTTAATGATATATTTTCTATGTGCATAGTAAGAACACTACAAAAGAGGCCACATATAAGAATGTCAATGGGTGCAATGAAGTTGGTTGAGGAATATGGTACCTAGTTCATTCAGTTTCCTAACTTTTCATACATCCGAGTTCAAGGATTCTCTGCGAAGTCATACAAACTTCCCAGGCATCCAACGGATAAGATGGTCTTGTTAGAGCTTACTCAACAACTTACTACCTATGACAAGATTCAAAAAGGGAAGAAGAAGTTGGGATTGCAATTTCCAATTTCCATAGGAGAAGGGAAAACTGAGGTATGCCCATGTCTAAAAGCTATAGAGAAATCATCAGATGAGCTCCACTTCTTCCGCCTTCTGCTTTATCCAAAGAGGAATGATTTTGATCCTTACAACAAGATCTCATCAGCAAGAGGATCAAAGTACCAACACAAGGTTCGCCTTGAAGACTTTTGGGAAAATGCAACAAATAAGAACGAGATTAGAAAAAGGTTGATTTCAAGACTACCATAGAACATTATTAGAACATGCAACATATTCAAGGTTCCTGATCAAATGGAGGAGGACCCAAATGTGATGTGAAAAGGATTCAATCTAGAAATGATAGCTCAACCATTTGATTGGAAGAAGAAAGAAATTATAGATCTCGAAGCCCTTTCAAAACCAGTCTTAGATTTTACAAAGTGGTGGATCAAGAGTAAGCTTGAAAAATTAGTTGCACTAGCTAATTTATTCACATATAGGTTGCTTGGCCATAGACCACTTAGGGATGAAAGATCAGGACAAATATCTGAAGGGACTATTGAGGAGAGAGGAACTCCATCCGAAGATGTAGGAACCAAGAAAGCAAAGGAGGTACCTCAAGAAAAGTGTCCTAGGATTGAGGAAGTTGTTCAAGAATCTCAAAATAAAAAGCAGAAACATGGAGATGCTCCCTCTTCTCTAAGTCAAACTCCAAGTGTCCAAGAGACAGAAATTTTTGAAAGTCAGGATGTAGGGACAAGTATAAGGAGACTTGAGCAAGAAGAGAATTTGGATAGGCCAATTCATGATAGGTTGAGTATAAATGCTTATGAAAAGTCCATGTAAGAAAGAGGGAGAGATCAAGATATGGCTATAGAGGAAAGTCTCACTACGATCTTAGAGCAAGAAATGATTATTGATGGAGATGGTCCACTAGAGGAAGAAACTCTAGGAGTAGCAATACATCTTCCAAGTGTTGAGGCCATAGTTCTTGAGGTTACGATGGATAGTCCAGGAGGTGAAGAGGAGATTGACATTCAAGCAGTCCAAAGGAAAGAACAATTGGTAATTCTAGGGGACCAAAGTATACCCATTTCGGAATGGTTGAGGCAATGAATTCAATTGCATCAACAAAGGGAGGTTGATCCAGTAATTGAATTATAGGAAATTTTGGACCAATCAAACTGATCAGAAGAACAAGGGAAAGAAAAAAGATATACTAAATTCATTAGAGGAGAATCAGGATCCAAAATCTTGCAGATTGTGACTCCCACAGTTGACAAAGGGAAAAATTAGATTGCTCCAGATGAATATCATGTTACAGAAGTAAATCTTGGTCAGGCCTCTCGAGAGAAAATATTAGAAGAATTTGATGACTCCACATAGGCTTTGAAGGATAGGCTGAAGAAAGTAGAAGGGTATGAAAAGAAGAAAAGAGAAATTTGGGCCTTATGTCAGTACATCAATAACTTGCCTCATCCAGTAAGAGAGGAAGGTCCATCGTGTGTCCCTCCAACAGGTGTTTCTAGTGAAGTGGTAGGTGATATTGACAAAATCAAGCGTATTGCTAAGGGTGTAAAGATTTGGATCAAAGGAATTTAGGAGGTAGCCTTCAAACATGTAAAAGAATTAGTGCAAGTGCACAATAGGGCATTGGCTGCAATCTCTAGGATCCAGTGCATGGAGCAATCATGGATGGATGAGCATATTTACCAAGAAGAGGTGATTGCCGACATACAGAATCTGATCGATACCCCCAAGCAAGAATTGATTGATGGTCAAGTTATCAACGAGGGGGATGTCAATGATTTTATTCGATGGTATAGTGTAGTGATCATGGCTAAGGAAATGTTTGAGAGCTTTACCAGGGAATCTAGTCGATGGAAAAAGATTGTTGATAATATCAGTCAAGGAATATCAAATGCAATTGCATCCTTGTTATCACAAAGATTTTGGGAAGAAGAAATGACAACTGATAATCTAAAAGTCAAGTTGGATATATGTAAGAGATGATTTTGAGAACTTCTCCATCTTCTCAAATACAATGCACACTACTAAGGACTTACTACCAAATTGGGATGAAAGCTTGGGAAAAGTAGAAAGAGCAATTGCAGTTCTAGAATTCAAGCAAGAATCTGCACCAAGCATCAGTATAAAGGAGTTGGAAATAGTGTTAGATCAATTTTGATATTTCAGGCAAAAAATCAAGGATAGATGCATTAAATGCATAGTGGGTGTGCATAGTGATCATTTATTACACCCTACTTCTTCTTAAATGAGCATGCATAGTGGGCATTTATTACCCACTATAGTAGTGGATTCCTTATGGCATTAATGTAGATTCCTTTCCATTTCCCTAACCCTAATTAGGGCTGATGTGGCACAATCTTGGCCATCGATTATTGTGATCATCCGGACCACCTATTTTAATCGATGGCCTATATAAAGGCATCATTTCTCATGAGATTTTTGCTATGAGTTACTGAGATAATAGAGTTTTCATTGGAGTTTGATGAATACTTGATGTGTCTTAGTGCTTACTTGTTCTCTTAAATTTTTTCAATTACATTAAGTTTAGCATAGTCAATGTGTGGTGATTACAATGGAGAATATGATGGTGTATTGATGAATTCATTTGGTTCATACTTTTGACATTTTAGTGATTCTAATTCATTGTGTAAAGTCAGCCTGAACCCCTTTCATGCATATGCTCAACTTCTATCATTTGTATACATTGTTCTTTATGATGGTGTATGCGGTGATATGAAAATTTGTGGCATAACCCTTGAAGATTGCACTGGTTCACGCTTAGTTGTAGTATAACTTGGCTAAGAGAAATTAAATAAATTGAGGAATTTGTCCACTAGAATACTATATGTTATTATCACTACCCTTAGGATTAGAATAGAATTCCTGAACCCCATCCTATTGAATTTCTACATATTCTGTGAAAAATCCAAAAAGCACTTCATTGCAAAACCTTAAGATAGCTCCCACATCCAGTATGGCTTGAAATGAATATGAATAAACATGTAAGGCCCCTTGTGATCATTAGCAAATCACATCAACCACCGATCTTATCCATAGTCAAGACTTGGCATTAAAGGAATCTTGAAGTCATTGTATGATCTTCTAGCAATCTTAGCATACACAAGACTTTATTCAAGAGAGGATAATACATTTCGGTATTTTGTTCTACTATTTGGTGAATCATAAAACACACATCAACAGGTACCTTATGCTTCATCTATAGGAAGATTGATGTATGTTATGCTATGTACAAGGCTAGATATTGCACCTATAGTGGGAGTCATTAGCAGGTATATGGGTCATCCTAGGCTTGAGCATTGGAATATTGTTAAAGGGATTCTTAGATATTTGAGAAGAACATCCAGTAAGTGTCTACATTTTGTGAGCTCTACTACTAATTTACAGAGTTATGTTGACTCATATTTGGTAGGGGATATTGATACCAGGCAGGGTACTATAGGTTATGTATTTATTGTTGGTGGGGTAGCAATGGGCTAGGTTTCTCATTTGCAAAAGGTTAATGCTTTATCCACTACACAGGTAGAGTATGTTGCTACTATAGAGGAATCCAAGGAGATGATATGGCTTTAGTTCTTCCTAGAAGAATTAGGACACCCTCAGAGGGATAACTATTTGTTTACAGATAGTTAGAGTGTCATTCATCTTGTGAAGAATTTTTCTCTGCATTCAAAGACAAAACACATATGGTTGTGGTACCATTTCATTCAGTTAGTTTTGGATGATGGAGAATTAAAGTTGGACAAGATACATACAAATGACAATCCAGTAGATATATTTACAAAGGTAGTGACAAGAGAGAAATTTAACTCCTCTTCAACTTTGGTTGATCTTCTAAAGTGAACAAAATAAAAGAACAATAGAGTCCAAGGTGGTTTGATCCAATGCGAGCCTCATGGAGTAGAAACATAGCTACAAGATCAATCTCCAAGTGGGAGATTGTTGTTTAGTGTGGATCTTGATCAGACCCCAAGTGGGAGATTGTTAGATTTTTGTGACTAGTTAGGTACTTGTACTATACTTACTCCATAATTCATCAACATTTTATGGTTACCATGTTGTAAATAATTTTAACCCTAAAGTGGAAAAAGTAGTTGTATAATAGGGCTTAGGATTAGGGATTATTTCATTGTGAATGATGCAAAAATTGCTTGTTATAGTGGTATTATGTTGTAATTGATTATGGATTGTAATCAGATTGTAATCATTAGATCATAATAATATTGGAATTATTGTTTGTTGGATGTAGCCCAAGGTTTGGGTGAACCATGTTAAATATTGGTGTCTTGTGTTCTCTTCTGTGTGATTAATTATTTCCCGATGTTGTTTATATTTGAATGTAATTGTTATTTCTATCTATCGTTAATCCTAACACAACCTATCTTAGGTGCATTCCTATTTGTCCTGTAGGGTTTTTCCCGTGATATGCATTCATATGATTTATGCCCAAACTTTTGAAAATTGTAACAATAACCTTCAAACATAGGTGCAGTAGATGTATTTCTCAATCTAGATCTACACTCATGTATTTGATGTCATTTCTGCTTGCAGTAAAAATAATAACTAGTAAACTTAGGTTTAAGGTTTTGCATACCATTCTTGGTTCTACAAATATTTGCAATGTGTCCAAGTTTACCATTATGATAGCATGTAGGTTTTCCTTTTGATTTTGCATTCCTTATCTCTCCTCTCTTGGATGATTATTCTTCTTCATAAGATGAATTTTTCTTTGTATGTCCTTGTCTAGAAGTGTTGCCAAATGACCTAGGTCATTTCATCAGTTCTTCAAAGTATTTAAATGATTCATTGGGTTTTTTCATCTTTTCCACAAGTTCTTTCTTAGATCTTAACTAATTCATTAGTAGGTCAGTCTATGACCATATATTTTCTATCTCCATGTATTTCCTATTGAATTCCTTATTTGCAAGCATCAATTGATTTAACATGTCAAGTTGAGTTTTTGTAATTTTTTGCAAATTAGATGACCATTATTCAATTATGATAGCCATTTATCTTTTCTCTTGTTCCGCTACAACTTTTTCTTCTTAAACTTTCTTCTTTTGTTTGGTCACTTCACATAGCTTTACTAACTAGATTTCATGTTCTCTTTTTAATTCTTTGGCTTCTTCATTTAGGATATTATTCTCTAGTAGATGTACAATAGCTACATCATTCTCATTAGAATTTCCATTGTTAATGAATCATTGTGTATAAACTTCTCCATAAAGTGTATCATTATGTTGAATAACTAAGTCCTTTCTCTTTGTGAGTGATTTCATCATTTCCCCTCTTGTTTCTTCAATTTGTTATAGTATGATCTAGTTACCAATCACTTGATTGTCAATAACCTTTCCCAATTTGTAAGCCTCCATCTCCAAGATCTGAACTCACAAGATGTTAGAATTCTTTCAAGAGAACTAATTCTCTAATACCAATTGTTAGAAGTTTAATTGGTAAACTATAATATTGAGAGTGGGAGGGCAGGTTGAATCAGGATATGTAAAACTTTTATCTTTGAAAACAACTTTACTACTTTCACCATATTGACCTTCTCATATCTATTTTATGCATAACATAATTTGTAAAATATAATGATGTAATAAATAGTTCTAACTATCAATCACATCCATGCAATGTAAATAGTTGACACAAATATTTGGTTACCCAAAAAACCTCCAAGGTGAAGGTAAAATTGTGGTGGGGATGACATCCACAAATCTCCACAATAGTAGTAAAAAAGTTAACCTGTTAAGGTTATAATTTTCATCACTTCGTACAATCTACCCTATTAGGGTTCTACCCTACTAAATGTATTTAAGGTTTTTAGTTCTTACTGTGTTAAAGGATTTTATACTTGCAATAAAGAAAGGTCTATGATAGGAGATTTACAAAGGTCTATTAAAAGCACTATGTTAAGAAATTTTCCCCGATTCAATCTATTAGAAGGGCATGTGGAGGATCATGGTATGCCAAAAAGTGGTCATGTGAAGAAAATAGAGTTTTAAAACATCTAACAACATTTAAAAATCCACTCTGACATTTTCCAACCATCCTAATACCAAGGCAAAAAGGTTATGCTAAACCATATCAGGTATCAGATCCATTATACGGTACCTATATCATATCAGGTATTATATTTTGTTAGATTGTGGTGACTGATTAGGAAAGTACTATACATACTTCATAAATAGTGGGGTTTGGGGCATCGCCCCCAAAAAAAAATTTTGGGCAGTGGTTGACATGGTAGCTGACATATTATGGCCGACATATGGCCGACATGTTATAACCCTAAAGCGGTTTAATACTTGTATAAAAGGGCTTAGGGTTGGGTATTTTTCATTATGTTGCGATACGAAATTGGTTCTTGTGGCGGAATTGAGCTATAAGGGATTACGGATTGTAATCAGGTTGTAATCACTGAATTGTAATAAGATCAGACTTGTTTTTTGGTGGACGTAGCCCAGGGATTGGGTGAACCACATTAAATCTTGGTGCCTTGTGTTCATTTCTGTGTGTTCTATTATTTTCTGTTATTGGTTATATTTGCATTTAGTTTTTATTTCTGTCTGTGGTTTATCCTAACAAGTGGTATCAGAGCGAGGTTGTTTTTTAGTTATCCTCTACAATTGGTATCAGAGCCTGGTTTTGGGCCTGGTCATGGGTTCAAATCTCCCCGGTGCCTTTTTGACCTGCGTAAGCACCTGGTATGCACGTCGAGGGGGAGATTTTTGGGTGATGCAACACGCTCCCCTGCTCACAAGTGGTTAATTATGTGGTGCTCCATGTTCACTAACAGTCATGGCTTTTGGTGCAACGGAAAATGGGCCCTATAGATTTCATATCAGGTACTTGATATAACATTGGGTATCCCATATGAGATCAAATACGTGAAACCTGTGACTTGGAATTTTGTTTTAAAAAACCAAGAGCAAAATAGTCAGTTTTGGTCAGTAGTATTTTTTGCCTCTATATCGGGCACTAGATCTAAGAATGGGTATATGATTGAGATAAGTAATTTCTTTAAAAAAAAATTTATTGTTTTGAATGCATTTTATTTAAAATTAGGTTTTATTTAATGGTTTTCAATGAATTATATGTAAAAATAGGTTTTTCTAAATAGAAATTGTTGATTTGTTTTATTTTAATTTAAGAAATAATTTTTTTTTGCAATTTAATACATATGGCTGACTTGAATGATATTGATGACACTAAGCTATGAAACAATATTCCTCAAAATCCTCCACCAAATGATCCAGCACAACCCTCAAAACCTTCCACCAAACAATCCCATACCCCCTTCAAAACCCTCCTCGATTTGAAGATTTGATAGAAGAAAACCTTACCGAACTAAGGTGTTTGCAAACCACATATAACACTATACTTGCATTGGGTCACATGTTATCCAAGTGAAACACATAAGTGGATAATATTTAAACACTTACCAATGAAAAAAATGTTGCTTTTCACTAGCATGAGAAAATGCATGCCATGTTTGATAATGGGTTGGACTATGATGAGGTTACAACCCTAAACATAACTGAAGATGATATGGTTAACCTTTTTGATGCAGGAACATCCTAGGTGTAAGAGCATTCTTGCATCACCCAAAAATATTTTATTTTTAGTATTTTTTTATTTTTATAAGGACTAGTAGACAGGGTGGTTACTATTCATGGGAATTGGCTATTTTTAGTAAGTTTTTCATACGAGCTTAGAATGTTCTCATTTTCTACATGAAGGTTCATTTTAGACTTATAAGCCTACCATAAAAATATCATTGCTCCATCTTAAGTATCAGAGAAGTTATTATTGATTTTTGGTAGAAAATTTTGTAGAAAAATCTTTAGGGTCACCGTTGGAGGCCTTTGAGTGCCCAAATGAGGCCCAAAAACTTGATGGAAGGGCCTTAGAGTGCCTAGATGAGTGCCTAAAGTTAAAGAGCTAGTGTTTCCAAAAGTGGTTATAATAGCCAAACTGAGCAATGGTTCATGATTTATGGCCTTTCAAAGTTGGGCTACCTAAAATATCTAAAATAATTGTCAAAGATGTATTTGGCCAACTCTCTATATATTGTTAGTGTCTGTCAGCCCTAGGTATTAAGTTTTTGCATCTAGAACCTTCCCAAGTAGCATATAATTGCCTATTTAAGAAAGGCCTGAACATTGTCTAGAACTACTTTGGGCGATAGTTTGTAGCTTGTCTTCTTGATTACTAGAACGAAGGTGCCCATGTGGGTTAGCATATTGTACTTGTGAATTTCATAATTTTGTATTTGTAGTGCAAATAAGAAGTCCATATTTTGTTCTTACATTTCTTGTTATTTATTTTTTTTGTTATAATTTATGTTCTTGAGGGGAGCACCCTTCATCACTTCCTATAAACACAAAAAATCAATAAAATAGTACACTACAAAAAGCCCAAATTATGAATTAAATGATGCACAAATAAGGTTGTGTGTGTGAACTTTTGGGATTATTGGTGGATGCTATTTGACAAACATGCACATAGAAATTTAGAGATGCCATTCTATTTCATTAAAAAATTGTATGCCAAATTTGTGTTGGATCTCAAGGTGAACAACTAGAGCATGAGGCCCTACATGGGTGTAGGAGGAGGAGCTCCTCAAGATATACCCTTGTCCTAGTGGAAGAAACATAGCACTTTTGTCACCCCTACCGATGTCTCATCCCCTCCTCTAGTGCATCATCCTAATATTATTGGAGAGTCTAGCTCTCAGACTATTGAAGCCATCCATAGATTGAGTAGCCCATTGATATCCTAGGCTAGGTCAGTTTTGCCTTCCCATGTTGATGATGCTAGTGCAAGTTCATCATCAGAGAGTTGATCACATGTTTGCATGCCCCATACTTGCATAATGTGCAAGAATATTTTTCTTGGTCCCATAGGTGATCTTTCTAAGTATTAGTTTCTATTTGAGAAGGATGATACACCAAATTCACCTATAGAGGCTAAACACCCTGATGTGAGAGAGGAGGGGCATGCAAAGCCATGAGATCCTTCTATTTCAATATTTGTATACATTTTTTTGTTATAATATATGTGATTTAAAGTTAATCTTTGTAATAGAGTAATTTTAAAACATATTGACTTATATATGTATGTGATCTTCATTTATGTTTAGTTGATGACTAAGGAGGAGCTTAGAAAATTGGATGATGTCACAATCTAGATTATTTCATTTGGGCTTGAGACTCTACAATGCATTATATTATGTTCTCCTTGTTTTTCTATTTGATATTGGAACATATATGGTTTCTAATCTTTCTTTTCTCTTGCAAATATCACCCGTCAATGGGGGCCAAAGTATGAGGGGTGGGGCACGACCCACTGACAAGGCAAAGGTCATTAAGTGTTATTAAAATGATTAAATATTGATGCATTCTTGTAAAAATTTTGTGCTAATGAAATTTAATTAATTTCTTTATTGTACTAGGTATGGTTACTAATTACAAGTCTAGGAAGATTCAAGATAATAGACCCTCTACCATTTTCATTTTCAATGAGAGCCCCATCATATGTATAATTGTATCATTTATTTATTATTTTCCTTATTTTAATAAAAAAATTCAAAACTAATTTCCATGATATTAACAACTAGGCTTTTGTATATCATAGGAAACACCTAGTGCATAGGAGGTTAAATGTCATTGTTTTGTATATTTTCTCACACAACTATTATATCCATAGCAGCGGTCAATAGAGGTAAGTTTTAGTTTGAATTCTTGATTATATGTTATAAATTTAGTATGATATAAATTATAATGTTATAATTTATGTTGCAGATCCATCTAACAAACATACTTGAACATATACATGCCACAACCAACTAGGTTTCACAAATTTGACATATGAGAGGACTCCTAACCACCGCAGAAGGTCAACGAGAGAGGTATTAATAATGAAATTTTAAAACTCTAAATCTAAATTTAAAAAAAAGGATCATTATGTAGTTGAGTAATCCAAAGTTAGATACATATAATCATATAAATTTAGTAGTCTAACTTTGGGCTTTCCTTTTTTATTTATGTAGGAGGCATTCGATCCACGTAGTTTAGAGAAGAGGCTTCATTTTGATATTCCCCAAAAACATAGGATAGTATAGATTTCATAAGATGCGTCATGAGACATTTTGAGATGGAATATGCCACACTGTATAAAAAAATATTGATATCATACATATTTTAGTGGCATGATCAGCCATATTTTGTATATGGATCTATGTATTTTGATATATATTTGCGCTATTTGTCTATGGATACATGAACTTTGATATATATTTGCATAATTTGTCTATGAATACATGTATTTTGATATAAATTTTTGTAATTTATGTACACAAGGATATACATATTAATTTAGTATAGTATTATTCAATTTATCACGTATCATGTATATTTTTCATGTTTATGGAATGCCACTCATTTTGATCATGTTTGTTATATTCAATTCAAATGCAATAATTTGTGAAGAATATTTTAACAACCTTTATTATCAATTTTGGATGCAATGTTTAATTAGAAATTATATCATATAAGTTTAATTTGAAATAGGTGTGTCACTTGGTGTCCCTATGTTATTATAGACCTAGACATCAATGTCTTGTAGCATTCATCATTTCACCAATAGCTCCCATGAGCTTTGAGTTATGACCCTTGGAAGATCAACCTCCAAACATGCTTAGAGTATATTTGATAGTATTCAGTATGGCATAGCAATTAATGTTCTAAGATCTCTATAGCTAGAAAAAGGGTATCACTAGGGTTCACCTACCCATCTAGAGCTACTGGTGCTGAAGATTCGATGCCAAGATTAGGGGTTTCAAAGTCATGCAATGATGCACCAATGAACTAAGGTATACTGTAAGTTTTGGCACCAAGCCAGATCGATATGCTGGATCCAAATGTAATGTGCTCTCTCCCAAAAGACATAAATTATTGTAGATCTCAACATCACCATCATTTAGCTTTCAAAATTTCAGCGATAGCCCCCATGAGCTCTAAGTTACGACCCTCAGAAGGTCAACCTCCAAATGCACTTAGAGCATCTTTGAGACTCTTTGGTATTGGGTGGCCATGAATGTTGTAGGCTCCTTGCAGTCCAAAAAAAGGTTTCACTAGGGTTCACTTGCCTATCCAGAGTTAATGGCATTGATGATTCGATGCCAAGATCAGTGGTTTCAAAGTTATGTAGTGATGCACCAATGAAATAAGGAACACTGTAAGCTTATTCATTGAGTGAGATCATTGTGCCAAATCCAAACAGTATGTGATCTCTCCAAAATGAGATAAATTATTTTAGACCTCAACATCACTATCCTATATCATCTGGCATTTCACTAATAGCCCCCATGAGCTCTAAGTTATGACCCTTAAAAGATCAACCTCCAAGGGTAAAAGCACAAATTAAAAAGACTAACAAAATTATATATCTTCACCTTCGATGATGCAAAACTTGTATTATTATTTAGAATTTGAAAATAAAGTAAACTAATGAAATGTGTAGAAATTGATGGAGTTTAGGATTATAATTTTTAATTATTATTTGAAATAAGAATTGATATATTTTCCTATTTTTTAAAGATCATTTTTTTTTGTTGAAAAATGTTTAAAATTAGGGGTTGAGTTCCCACCAAAAAACTATATGGAAATAAGCGTATTCCCCTTTGATCTCATATTATTTTATAGACAATGGTTGATAATTATCAATAAGAGTGAGATAGAATTTTTAACAGTAGTCAAAACCACTTACCTATCAACCTATGGAGATTTCTTTTGTTAATATAAAGAGATTAATGGTATGCTAACATAGAAGATGAGAAAAATGATAGTATACCTTAGCATACGTGAGATTGCTACATTGGATATACCATTCATAACCTTGAATTTCACCAACAACAATATAGTAGAGAGAAGCATTGTTTAGGAGCCTTGGTATAGGGTCTCATACGGTATATCAAGGTTCTCTTCATAATTATCATTCGATGTGCTACTATCATCATCTTAATCATCTTGATTAGTTGTTCTAGTAACATCTTCTTTGAGTCTATTCTCTAGCACATGATTAGTTGATGTAGGAGCATCCTAGGGAAGTTAGAAATCCTGCATGCATTAGCTTCATGTTTGAGTTTGTGGAGTTAAGATGCATGCGATTGCGGATCTATTCAAGGAATATTGGGAAGCCTTTCTTTGAGTGTGTGTGATGTTTGGAGTCATCATCTTAGAGTTAGAGTCATTTTAGTGGTTGTTAGTAATGTGTTTCTATTTACTAGAAGAGCTTTGGAGATTGTATTTATGAGCTTTGATCCAAGGGAGGGTATGTGTAGGATCATGGTGTTCCAAAAAAGTGGTGATTTGAAAAATATGTAGTTTTGAAATACCTCAAAGAGCTTCAAAATCTATCCCAAATTTTTTTTTCCACCCATCCTAATACAAAACTAGAAAACTAATACCTCTCTAAGGCCTGTTATATCTTTGGATAGAAACCCTACCTAGTCATTTTTAAAAATGTCCCAAAAACATTTTTGTGCACTATTCTTGTGTATGCTTTTATTTCAAACATGTATCTGATGACTTTTTTCACCCAAATTTGATGAAATGAAAAGGATTTCTTAAGGTTGTCCTTAGCTTTCAATAAATGTAATTTTTGTCAAATTATGAGTTCATTAAGTAATTATTACTTATTTTCTAATGGAGTTACATATAAAGTGTACAGTATTTTTAAAATCCAAAAGATGCATCACATTCTATGTTTCTTCTGCAATAAGGGAAAAAAATAATAAATTTTGCAAAGTTTTGAATTAGTTAAGGTGGTCTAACATGATTTTTTTTATTCTAAAAATACTACATTAGAAAATTCATAAAATTAATTATTTATTTAGAATAAAAATGCCCAAAACAATGTGTTGCATTTGGGCACGAGTCTACTTATATATGGAATATTATTAAAAAATAATATAATTTTATTTTGATTAAGGTGGTTAGACAAACGTCTACTTATTTTTGTCTTGAAATTTGTATACTATTGCATTAAAATTAAAAAATTTGACTAATCAATTTTATACTTTTCAGATAAGATCTAGTATTTTAGAAACTAAATTCAATTTATTAAATATTATTTTCTCTCAAATTTTTGATAGAAATTTCATAACAAGTTGAAAATTGCACGTCAAGTTGACATAACTCTTATTTGCTAATTTTTTATTGCCACTTAAGGACATAGTTTGGTTGACCATGATCCTGCACATACCCTAGAGTTCTTGTGTGCGCTCTTGGATTTTGATAGCTGGTTGGCACATAGACCTATGGCTAAATGTGCATATTCTTTTGTGGTCCAAGGAGTTAGTTACACATTGTAAACTTGGGCCCTATCCTAAGTATTTAATTGATGTCATATGTTTTTATATTTTTAGCCAAGTTGTCTTGTGGCTTGATGTGTATATTTAATGGAGGCATGTTTAATTAATGTAATTGGCCAGGCCAACCTATGGCTTGGCTTTATATAAGTAGAGGATTTTTTGGAGTCTAGGTTCAGTTTTTTTTATCATTCATCTTACATGGAGGAGTAGCCAAGAGGAGAGAAGTTTGAGTAGAGCTATAGTTAAGTTTTGGCTTGGAAATCAAGGAGATTTCTTGGTGGCTTACGAGGATGACTTTATATTCTTCTTGGATTTCTCTACTAGGTTTCATATCTGGGATACCTAATGCTTTGGATCTTGATAGATCTTTTTGAAATTTTATTTGAATTGTTGATGTATTTGGTCATAACCCAAAAGGCCTTACAGTCAAGAATCTTTGATGAAAATATTATTATAAGAATTGACATTGTGTGGATCTAAATCTTTGTATTATTTTTTATATTCCGCTATGCGATTATTTGCTAGGGGATAGGATAACTCCATTGGAGATTCTCCTACCTTGCATTACATCATCAACTAAGCCAATACCAACATCTTCAATTATGTTCTCTACCTCAAGAACATCTTCTTCCATGGGAGCATCACCATCTACCTCGATATTCACATCTTCATGTTCCCAAAGTTGGAAATCCACGTTCACCAAAAGATGAAAATCCATTCTCCCTTCATTGTGATCATGTTGCCTACAATGTCTCTGAGATGCTGTGATTAGAATTCTTCGATTCTTTAGGATCTTGCATGTTTTCCAAGGAAAATAACTATTTCCATCACATTTTCTTTTGACCCAAGATCACAACATAGCATTTGTCTCCTTATTTTGTTCTGGGTTCATATTAATAGGCATGGACTTTCTTCATAGGAAAATATTTGGTTTATAAAATTATATCAAATATAAACATACAAGCATTAGTGCTATCTTGTATATAATATATATATATATATATATATATATATATATATATATATATATATATAGATAGATAGATAGATAGATAGATAGATAGATAGATAGATAGATAGATAGATAGGTAGGTAGGTAGGTAGGTAGGTAGATAGATAGATAGATAGATAGATAGATAGATAGATAGATAGATAGATAGATAGATAGATAGATAGATAGATAGATAGATAGATAGATAGATAGATAGATAGATAGATAGATAGATAGACAGACAGACAGACAGACAGACAGACAGACAGATAGACAGACAGAAAAGCTTCCATTAGAAGTTGGGCCTTTAAATATTACTTTTGTTAACATTTATGTTAAATTAAACCATTATAGTCATATCCAACAAGCTATAATCACACTTGAATGTTGGAAATTATTATATAGAGATCTAAAGGTTTGAAATTTTCCTTGAAATATTGAATTCAATTTTAAAAATTTAAAAATATGTTATTAATAAATTATCTCCAAATATCTATAATTCAAAATCTTCAAATAAAAGAGATGGTTATCATATGTTTGGTTTATTTAAAATTAAAAAACATAAAGTATGAAATTATTTGACTTTCATATCTAAATGGATTTGACGAAATGATTATGCAAAGTGGGCTTCTTTTATTGATGAAGAAAAATAGGTTTAAGTTCAAGTGGGTGATTTTGAGGTCATAAATATTATTTTAATGTATATATTATATTTTTTAGGGATTTAGTAATAAGAATGTCAAAGAAAGATTAAGTTTTATTTTTATTCAAGTGAATGCTTATTTTCACATTATAAACTTATTTAAAATAATTAGAATATGTTAGAAACGTGCCAATATATTATTTTGCATAACTAGTGATCAATATTTCCTACTTGAACGAATGAAATTTCATATTTTTATTATTAATTTAATGGTTTATTTTTTCTAATGTTTATATGGCAAATCTTAATTAGATAAAAAAAAATTGAGTTATAAATTTTTAATATTAGAAAACATTATTTATGATAATTTTTCACTCTTAATCAACTATTGATTAAATTATATCAAATAACATCATTACAATTCACTATTCTATATTTAATTTATTTTTTATAAAAATAGTCCAGGCTTAAGCTCTAGTGGATGATTTTGAGGTCATAAATATTTTTATTCATGCTTTATGTGAAATTGGACACATATAGTGGGAACTTAAGAGTATCTTAAATTTAATCATTTAACAAAATATATTTTGGAGATATGTAGATGTACAAAGTGTTGACAGAGGAAGATTAACCTACGTATAACAATAAGAGTCTAGTAGAAAAGTTAATAAGATTTATCTCATTCCTCTTAATGCTAGTTCAAAATTTATTTGTTTAATATATTAGAAGCTAATAATAACCAATGTTTACTGAAATGTAGATGTTACAGTAATTTTAGTTGATGATATAGAAATAACTAATTTATTATTGGAAATGTAATATTAGAGTCACTAAAGAAATCAAGCTCCCAAGATATACAAAAACTAAGATAACCTAATATAGGTTAGACAAGAAAGAACAATAGTTCTAAGAAATGGATATAATATATAGTTTGTCAATATGATTAATGATGTGTATTCTCAATCAATGTGATTTAATCAAATATAGATATCGTATATTTCTTGTATTGACAAATTTGAAATATAAGATTAACTCAGATGATGATAGGTAATCATATGTCATTTTTGTATCATTATAATTAATTATCCAAGTCCCTTGGGTCAATGACCAAAAAAGAATATTAAACCAATGATCAAGTTGGAGAAAATTTCTCTACACTTTAAGATCTACAAATATACAATATATACTATATTCTAGTGCACTTTATTAGATATTGCACATACCAAAGAAATATCTAATTTAGTTTAGCTAGCTTCCTCATTAGATAGTCAATGTCATTAAGCATGAGAGTATAGATTTCAAGATAATGCAAATAACTAAAAGAGGGGAAAAATTATTAAGAAGAAAAGAGAAACAAAAAGGAGAACTCAACAAGGAGCTCTATCATAAGCAACAATGTCATCTAACTTAGGAGATAGATCAAAGGGTGGTTGACATGTATTTCCCTAAGAATAACCACCAGTGTTGACTTTAAAGACTATAGGTGGAGGAGGTGACCAATGAACAACATGGTTTACCCGTTGCTTCCCTTGGCGTCTAGTATGGTTTGTAACATTATGATACTATTGACTTGCAACCTCTGAGAACTCATCCTTAAAATGAAAATTAAGGCAATTGCAAATAGAAAGATTAGAAGGATCCATACCTCCATCTAACTTAAAATTATCTTGAATAGTTTCCTAAAGAGAGTGGGAAATCTTCCATCAAAGATGCATGACTCCAATCTTGACATCCTAAAAGATTCATTTGTTCTTTTAAAATAATTCTAATAAAATATCCAAATAAAATTAGATATTTTATATCTTGGAATCATTTCTAGAATTTACAAATAGAAATGGACTTTAAATGTTATGTTAACAAAAGTGGAGTCAAAATATGGAAAATAATAAAATCTTGCACCATAATCTTGTTCAAAGAAATGATGAATAACTATACACCTTAGGGTATGTGCAAGATCATGGTCAACCAAACTATGCCCTTAAGTGGAAATAACAATTTAGAAAATTAGGTTATGTCAACTTGACATGCAATTTTCTACTTGTTATTAACTTTATATCAAAAATTTGAGAGAAAAGAATCTCTAGAAAATTGATCTAGTTTCTAAACTACCAGGACTTATCTCAAAAAAATAAAAGTTGACTGTCAAAATTTTGAATTTTGATGCAATATTACAAAAATTTCAGAAAAAAAAAAAGTAGACGTATGTCTAACCACCTTAATCAAAATCAAATTACAATATCTTTTAATAATATTCTAGATATAATTAGTAGACTCATGCCTGGATGTGACACATGTTTTTGGGTATTTTTATTCTAAATAGATAATTAAGAATTAATTTTTGACTTTAGTATTTTTCCAATAAAAAAACTCTCGTCTCTAACACCTTAACTAATTCAAAACTTTGTAAAATTCAATTTTTATTTTTTTCCCTTATAGTAGAAGAAACATAGAATGTGATGCATCTTTTGGATTTTAAAAATGTTGTACCATTTGAAAGTTATAGTTGTTTTTCAAATAGTCTGTCAATCAACACTTTATATGTAACTCCATTAGAAAATAAGTAATAATTACTTACTGAACTCATAATTTGACAAACCTTACACTTATGGAAAGATAAGTACATTCTTAAGAAACCCTTTTCATTTTATCAAATTTTGGCAAAAAAAAAGTCGTTGGCTACATGTTTGAAGTAAGAATCCTATAAAAACAAGCCAAAAGCACATTTTTAGGATGTTTTTAAAGTTGACCATATAGGTTTGGTATCAAAAAATATAGTAGACCTTATAAAGATATTAATTTTTTTCATTTAGTATCATGTTGGGTGGGAAAAAAGTTGGAATAGATTTTAAAATGGATTGAGATATTTCAAAACTACAAATTTTTCAAATCACCACTTTTTGGCACACCATGATCCTACACATGCCCCTTACACAGTCTCAATTTTTCTTAATAATACAATGTGTACATGTAAAAGTATTGTGAATACATTTTGCAATTTTGAATGTGGAATCAAATTTATAAAAATCACTAGAATATTCTAGTGAGAAAACTAGATCATCTTTAATTCATTGATTTCATATTTTAGATAGAATATGAAAGCTAAATATATTGGCCAAAAAAATGAGATTAAATCAATGATCAAGTTTTAATAAAGTTCTCCACACTTCAACATCTAAAAAATTGAGTTGTATTCCTAGTAGACAATATCTACTAGAGTCCGATGTAATTAATTAGATATTATACATACGAAAGAAATACCTAAATTAGTGTATCTAGCTTCATCCTTTAATAAATCAACATAATTAAGAAAGAGAGTAGAGATTTTAAACTAGTACTAACAAAATTCACAATAAAATTAAGATATTTTATATCTTGAAACAATTTGTATAATTTTAAAATAGAAAGTGGCCTAACTTGACTATCTTAAGAAAAATCAAGTCAAAATATAGAAAATAACTAAAACTTGATTCTCTGACCTGCAACTCCTGCTTGCATCTCTTGTTCATGGTCTCGGCACACCCCCCACACCTCCCCTCCAACCACTAAATCTTAAGCAAGCTTGTTAATACCTTCTTTTGGATCTTTTTGCAAAATAACTTAACACCCATGTGGAGTTTTGTGTTGATCATTTACCCAACCCTATTGACCTGGCCTACATGGGCCCCCTCCGTCCTTTGGGCCCAATTAAGTTTGAAAGGTCCAAGGGAGATGCAATCCTAAACTTAGACTACAAATGGGTTGTTTAGGTTCTAAGAGGCTTGTAGATTGTGGGGAACAACCTAAGGTGGTTTTGGGATCAGTAGGATCAAAGATTTCACTATCAAAACTGGTGGTTGCCTCGATCTTCTCTGGGATCTCCACAATCCTAGTTGGGAAATTTGTTTCATTCTGACCTAATGTGGACATGGTTAGGAAATAGTTTTTTTTTAGATGGAGACTAGTTGGATTTGTAACTATCTTTGTGATGGTAGGGTCTATCTTTCTATTTATCTTCACAATTGAAACTGGTAGAAATATGGTTCTAGCATGCTCCTAGAATAATGGTAAGCACTATTTAATTCTTGCCAAATAGAATATGGGTTTTTTCCCCAATCTTGATCTACATGGGATTGTTCCTATTTGGGTCAAGACTATTAGGGCTCCCTCTAGAAATATGGGGTGAGAGGGTTTTGAAGTGGATTGGAGAATCTTTCAAGAACTTCATTAAAGATAGCATAACCACTAGTACCAAGTCCAAACTATGTTTTGCTAGATTTTGTGTAAATGTCTTGATGAATAATCCCCCGCTAATCAGTGTAGACGTGAAATTGAAATGGGGTACTTGGTCACAATCTATACTATATGAGAATGTCACACCCTTTTGCCAAAATTGCAATATGTTTGGTCACCTAGTTGTGGACTGCAGATGTAGTTAGAAGATGAAGGAACAATTTTCCTCTCCTAGTGTAGTTATGGTTGAATGCTCAAAAAAACCAAAAAAGGGACTGAGATAGCACAAAATCACCTAAATTTTTGGAGGAGAAGATGGATGTACCTTTGGGTGGGAGTGAGGGACCCTAGAAAAAGGATGAAGGGAAAACCATTGATTTGGAGGTGGAAATGGCCTTTGAGGCACAAGATAATGGTAACCTTGAAGCCAAGGAGAATGTTGCTAAGATCTTAGTGACTGAGGAAGGAGAGGATCCTCAACTTGAAGAAGGGGATATTTCCTCAATATAGACTAAGTTGGCCACTCACCAAATGGAGGAGATGGTGAATAATTTTTTGAATCTTTTGGAGGAGGTTGGGAATACCCATATTTTGCACCCCCTCAAGAACCCCTTTGAGAATGGGAATATTTCACCTAATCTAAATGGTACCCTAGTTGTTTCCATCTCAATTATTGCTAAAGTGCATCCTTTTTCTAGAGCTTTGCTAACAAAGATGATCACAACCTAGACAATAATACTAGATGGACCATACCAAAAAGGAAATTAAGGGGACTGAGTAAGGTGTATGTTGGAATGACTATAAAAATTGGGAAACCCCCAACCAATACGCTTTTTAATCATGAGACAATAAGAGATATAGCATAAGGAAAGCAAAAGACCCTATAGGAGATACAGATACAAAAGAAATGAAGATTATATCCTAGAATGTGAGGGTGCTTAATAGCCATAGGAAGTAGTATGAAGTCAAATAGAAGATCATTGAATTGAAAATGGATATGATTGTTTTGTAGGAAGTTAAAATAAAAATACAAATATTTTCAAAAGTGGGTGAGTACATTTGGTTGGGTTAAAATTTATCATATAGCATACTAACAAGTGTTTCATGGGGCATACAAACTCTTTCAAATCCTAGTAATGTCACACATAGAGAGGTCCACGTAAACTGCCATTTCATTGTTTTTATATTTGTTTCTAAAACACATAAATGGAACCTATTTAATTTATATGCTTCTAGAACCCATAATAGAAAGATTTTGGCATCACAATGAAAAATTATGACTCATTGAGGAATTCGAACATGTGTTTGAGAGACTTTAACACCCCCTTATACCTGTTAGAGAAGAGGGGCAACTTGGACTCATCTTAAGAAGACCAACACAAGGAAAGGGCATGTCATGCCCAAGGGAAAATGATATTAGATATGGTGGAATTTTTTTGGAAGCAATGGTCAAGGACTCAATGGCTAGCAAAGGGTGATAGGAACATGACTTTCTTCTATAGATTAGTTTTGAAGAGAAAAAGAGGAATACCATACACATATTGGTGAACAATGTTGGCCATGGGATTTCAGAGGAGTTTAGGATGGAGGAGTGGGTTTCTAAATTTTTTAGGATATTTAAAACCCTCCCCTAGTCCATATCAATACCAATACTTAGGATACTATTCTAAAGATTGTGAACCCAGTCATTGATGATTAGATGAATAAAGACCTAGTTGGGAAGGTCATAGAAGAGTAAGTGAGATAAGTTCTTTTTCTTTCATGAGCCCACATAAATCCCAGGGGCCTGATGGTTTTCCCCTTACCTTTTTTGAGGAGTTCTAGAGTATTGTTAAGTATGATGCTTTCCATGCTTCTAGGGACTTTGTTAGAACTCACAAATTGTTGAGGGAACTCAACCAGAGCTTTATTTTTCTAATACAAAAAAATGAACCAAGGCATCTAGAGGAATTAAAACCTATAAGCCTTTGCAACATAATTTGCATATCATCTCTAAAGTAATGGTGAATCACATCAAACCCCTATTAGACATTTTCATTGGCCCCTACCAGAATGGTTTTGTCCTAAGAATGCAAATTCTAGATATAGGTTTACAACCCATGAGGTGATCAACTCCATGGAAAAATGTAGGACCCCAAGTATGGCTCTAAAACTTTACATTTCTAAGTCCTATGATAAAGTAGGGATGGAATTTTTTTCTACTATTGTTAGCAAGCTTTGATTTAAAGAAAACTTTGTTAAGATAGTCATGGTTGTTGTTACTATAGTCCAATTCTTAGTTCTATTGAATGGGACCCTAGAGAGATTTTTACCCCCAGTCAAAGTCTTTAGCAAGGGGACCCCCTATATCCTTATTTATTGATCATTGTGGAAGAGGCACATGGAAGAAACTTAAAGGCCTTAGTATAGTAAGGAAAAATAAAGGGCATAAGACATGCCTCCTTGATTCCAACACAAGTGCTCCAGCAATTTTTTGATGACACCTTCCTATTTGGTATATCCTCAATTCATGAAGAAATTTCTTAGAAAAACTTTATTAACCAGTATGAGGTGATATCAAGCCAATATATAAACTATATAAAAATAAAGGTGTATTATTTTAACCCAAACAAGGACCTGATGAGAAAGGTGATTAGAACTCTGAAATGCTAGGAAGTGGGTTTTTCTAAAACCTATCTAGTTTTCCCACTCATTATTAAGTAGGTTTCTTCTAAGTACTATAATGGATTGTTGGAATACATACAAAGAAAAGTTGTAGGATGAAAAAGAAAAATCCTAAGTAGTGCAAGGAAACTACAGCTCCTCTCAGCCTCTTTATAGGCAATACCAATGTGCTTTCTCTCCCTTTTTAAACTCTCAAGAAAATTATTGAGTAAATACTAAGAAATTTTCTATTGTTGGGGACTAAGAAATTGACCAAGATAATCTTGGTGAGGTTAGATAAAGTCTATATGCCAAAGGCTCTAGGTGGTCTCAACATTAGAAGGATAAAAAATTTGAATAGGACCCTCTTGTCTAAGGTGTAGTGAGGATTGTTCAACTCCTCAAGTAATTGGTGCAATATTGTTAGGGATAAGTACTTTATGGGTGATTCATTTCATCATCATCTCTTTAGCACTGCTCTCCCTACAAGATCAAGAATATGGAACAATGTTTTACTCACCAAAAGAATTCTTAAGAAGGGTATACACTGGGTCTTAAGGAATGGGGAAATGATTGACTTCTAGGAGCATCGTTGGATTAAGGGAGATCCCCTCACCTATACCAAGTTCCAACTAGTTAGAAAATATTGCTCTAGATAGTTAGTGATATAGCTTGGAACTCTATCACACCTAATAACTAATGGAAAAGACTTCAAGATCAGGCTAATCCTGAGACAAGATTTCTTGTGGAGCTACAGAAAATGATTGATAATTGTCATATCCCCACCACCACTATGGAAGACTCCTTAGTTTGAATCCTAACCCCATTAAGTAGAGTTCATAGTGAAATCTTCTTACAATTGTTGCATTATGGGAGGTTAAGCAGTGAAGGATTGGAAGCATTATTGGCATCTATAGATCTTACTAAAAATTAATTTGTTTTGGTGGATGAATTTTTATGGGACCATCCTCACCATTGATAACATTTAGAAGAAAGGCTTTCGACTAGCTAATTATTATGGAATCGATCCAACACCTTCTCATATATTCTTCCTATGCTCAGGAAGTTTGGAGGGAGATTCTCTCTAAATAGGAGATTCAATGGTATTTTAATAGGAATCTCCATCAATTTGTTGACTGGAAAGGCCCTTCCAACCACTCATTGCTTAACACTTTATAGATCATCACCCCTAATTTTGTGTGTTGGCAAATTTGGAAGGAACAAAATAACCACATATTTCAAGATAAAATCACTCCCTCCTTGGTAGTGGCTATTCAATTCACGAAGCTCCTAAAGGAATGTAGTGATATCTAGTATTGGAAAACTTCCCCAAACTACCCAAGTGAGAAGGATATTAAATGAGTTACTTCATGGGACCTCAACTTGAAGGTGGTCAGATTTGATATATCCAAGGTTGATGATAGATAAAAAAATGGAGTGGCACCACACTCTACATTCATGGATGAAACTTAACTTTGATGGGTTGGCCTTTGCTAGAAGGACTGCAACTAGTGGGGTTATCTGGGATAGTATGGGAAAATTGGTAGTGGCCTATGTGGGAAAATATGGAGGAGGATCAAATAATGAAGCAGAAGGCTTAGTAAGTAATGATGTAGAAGGCTTGTCCCTTTGGTGGGGTATGATGATAGCAAAAGCAAGAAGAATTAATAGGTTAACTATCGAGAGCGATTCATTGTTAATTATCAAAGATGTTAAGGGAGACAAAAGTAATAGCTCAAAGTTTAAGTTGACCATTTAGGAAATTCACACCTTAATGAATGGACTTCAGGAGGCCCATGTGGACCACATTTACTAGGAAGGAAATGGTGTGGTAGATGACCTAGAGAAAATGGGCCATAGTTTGGAGGTAATAAAAGAGTGGGATGATGTTATTCAGACCCCACTATCCACCCAACATGTAGTGGATAGCGAACAAATTCATTGCAATGCAGTATGGTAAGGTAAAATAGATGGAAAATTACCATTACCATAGAAGGGAAAGAAACTATTTGGGTTAAGTGTCATAAATATTTTAATGATAAAAAATAATTTGAGATTATTTCCGTTTGACACATTCTCATCATAAATATTTATAATGGTGGGGAGAGGATGATCCACAAGGATCATGTCAAAGGATTATAGTCACCAAGGATGGGTCAGAGGATTACAGCTACCAAGGATGGGCATATTGAAAGACAATAATAGAAATTCCCTTGTGTATCCCTCTATGTAAAGGGGGTATAGTTTGTATTGATTAACCACAATGGGAAAGACATCGTTCATAAGTGCAAAGATAGGATGGAAGTTGGAAAATGTGATGCCTTGTGATCATTAAATGGAAATCGATTACTTCAAAGATATCATTCTCTATGAAATAATCTTAAATGACCTCCACTTTCAAGTTATGTCCTGCAACAAGGGAATGTCGATGAAAATTGAGGGCTTGGTGATTGAGCTCAGAGAAGGCAACATTAGTGCTAGCCGTATTGAGTCAGATGAAATTGAAGCTTGCATCAGAGATAGTGAGGTAATGTTAGTTTATTTGTAGGAAGGAGGGATTTTACCATACATGGATTATATTGAAGGGTATGATGAGCATGTGTCCCTATAATTTGTGAATTTTTCACACCTTATTTTGCATTCAATGGAGGATAGTGTATTTAATATCCAAAAAAAGAGGGAATAAGGAAAACCCTTTTATATCCTACACCAAGCCTTAATGTTCAATCTCTGCAAATTTCAAAATTCCCTCAACCCACCTCTTTTGGTTAGTCCCCTAGCCATTGTGACTCCCCAAGCCTTCATTGACACGAACCCTGGGTTAGCCTCAAAGAGATTTGTCAAGAATTCCCCTCTTACTAGAAAAGGCATTAGGTTTATTGACTTGAATATAGATACTGAGTGAGATAATAAATTAGCTAAGAGATACAATAGGAGGCTCAAAATGGAGAAATTTAGGATCCCCCCAAGAAACTAAGTGAGCTCAAAATCCATAGTGACTGAAATGAAACCTACTAGGAAGAGGTAGATAAATGTGATCCACCTTGGCTCTAAGAGAAAAGATATCCCTAGCCCATCCCATATTTCTAATAGAATTCGAGCTAACACATCCCCAAATAAGAGCTTGGGTGAGGATATCACCTCTCTAATGAAGGAGGTTGCTAAGGGTAGGGGGAAGATGGTAAGTCACCACCATGAACAAGATAAAAAAAAACTAGGATGGCTAGGGTAGAGAAGTCTATGTATGATCTAAATGAAAACCAAGAGGTCCTATACCAAAAATTTAGGACCCTTCTAGAGTTTTCTATGAAGGTTCTACATTCAACAACCACTACTTTGTATTTTCTATAGGTTAATAAGGAAGAGAAGGATGCGAGAAAATAAAGTGAAACTACCCACTCCATCTATAGCTTTCTGGTAGATGCATTGCTCAAGATCACATTGGACAAGCTTGTCAAGGAGGAGAAGAAAAAATTAGGTAAGCATGAACTAGATGATAAAGATAGGAGCTAGTACCTATGCTTTTTCTTCTTTTATTTTTTGTTATGATATAGTTTATTGTGAACTTCATGCCCTATGAGTAAATTTTGATTAATTTGGATCACTATTGGTTAGAGAGTAACACCCATAAATTATGCTCCCACTATATTTTTGGTTTAGACTTTATAGTAATATGGTTGTTTATGTTAAATATTGTTAGTAAGAAGAAGATGGATTATTTTTATCGATAATCTATGTTTTTTATGTCTATAAAAGGAATAGGTTGAATTGTAGGGGTGTTACTACTGAATATTCTCTGACATGTTATACTTTGAGGTCAACCCCCCTTCTAGTTGTTTTTTAATACATCAAAAACAAAAATTTGCAATTGTACACACAATCTTTCTTAATTATACAATTTATAGATTTAAGACTATTGTGAATGTTTATTTTAGCCATTTTGAATTTAAAATCAAATTTGTAAAAAGGACTACTAATTTGTAGTGATGAAACTAGATTAAGGTCAAAAGTGGAAATATACAAATAATTTGAAATTGTTTTGTATTGATATTTTAATTTTCTATGAGATTTGTAATATAAAAATGTGTATTATAGGCTAAGAAATTTCCTTTGTATTTATAGAGATTAGATAGAATACAAAAGCTAAATATATTGATAGAAGACTTTAGAAATTTTAGTGCAAAGTATTAGTTTCCCTTTTATGAGAGAAATAAGAAAACAAGTTTTGACACAGTTACAAAGTAAGATAGATTGGTAGATAACCACCTCAAGCCATAGAGATATAAAAACTTATCAAACCATTGAAAATAATGAAAATAGCATTTTGGAATGTTTTAAATGTATGATTTGGCCTCAACATGATGTGAGAAGAAGTGATATTTCACATTAATAAGCTTGGTTCCATAATCAAATCTAATATTCTTGTATGATTGATTCACAATTTTAGTTCTAAAATTAAATATTTTAAAGACATTCATTTTAAGAAATCAAGTATTGAGCCACATATGATTTCTTTTATGGCTTCAAAAAAATCTACATATTCTTCTTCATTCTTAGAGTCAATACGAACTATTTGTTTCTTTCATTTCCAAGTAATAATTTTTTATCCAATTTTCTTTATGGCCATCAAAAGTTGAGTTAGAATAACTAGTAAGCTTGAAGTCTAAAACATCTAAATATTTGATACCAAGAGTATGAGTTTCTTTTAAATACTTGATTAGTTATTGTGTTACAATCCAATTCCTTTCATATGGTTTATGCACTTCCTATGCAAAAGGTAATTTTTAGGCTAAAGCTCTAGTTGATGATTTTGAGGTTATAAATATTTGTATTCATATTTTATGCAAAATATAAACCCATATAGAGGCAACATATGAGTGTCTCTACTTATGGCAAGGAATTTTGATTCCTTGTACATCTATCACAGTTACCCATTCCCTATTTGCTGATGATACTCTTCTTTTTGGTACGTCAAATGTAAAGGAAGCTAACCATATTAAATATGCCTTGGACCTATATTTAGAAGTTTCAAGTTAGAGAATCAATGCCAACAAATCCAAAATTTTCATTTTCAACACTAACGATGTAGTAGCTCAAAGGATTTCTTCAACTTTGGGTTTCTCGATGGATCATCTCCCATCCGTTTATCTTCGAATTCCTTTTTTTATGGGAACAAACAAGACAACTTTTTGGCTTCCTATCATTGACAGAATTAGGGCTAGGATCTCTACTTGGAAAGCTAGATGGTTATCTTTGTCAGGCCGTATTTTGCTAGTTAAAGCTGTCCTAACACCTATCCTAAACTATTACTTGTCAATTCTTAATGCTCCCTCTTCTATAATATTGAAAATTCAAAAGATTATCAAAGACTTTATATGGAAAGGAATTTTTTTAGATAAAAATAAAATTCCTCTTGTTTCTTTGCTTGAAATGTCTCATGATAAGGCATCTGGGGGTGTGGGGTTGCATGATATTGCTACTAAAAATAAGGCTTTTGGAGGAAAGCTTGTGTGACAAATGTATACAAAATCTCATGCAAAATGGTGTTCAATCATGCAAGAAAAATACTTAGATTCTCCAAGTCCTTCTAGAATTTTTACTGTGTCTAATCCTCCTTTAGGTTCAGCCATATGGAACTTTATGATGTCTTCAAAGGATATTGTTTGTAATTATGTTACTTGGGAAATTCACACTGGAGAGAAAGTAAAGTTTTGGGAAGACTCATGGAATGGATTTCCCCCTCTATGTAGACAAGAAAAGTTGGATGAAGCACGCCAAGTCCTAAAAGCTAAGTGGGGCTCCTCTTTTTGGGACTATGTTTTGGCTATTGAAATTCATTCAAGAAGGGTTCTCTAGAAAGAACCTCCAACACATCTTCTTAGTCAGCCAAGTCTCCTTTCCTTGAGGGACTCTCTTGCTGAAAGAATTGTTTTTCTTTCTAATAGGGAAGATATAGTTATTTGGGCCCCAACCAAAGGTGGTGATTATTTAATCAAGGAAGGTTATTATGGTCTATGAAAAACATATAATTCAAGCAGGAAGTGTAGAGATTTTTCCTTTTTTTGGAACTCCACTGTGTTGCCCAAGGCTGGATGTTTTGCTTGGCTAGCCCTTAGAAAAAGAATACTCACCAATGAATGGTGGTCTAGGCTAGGTATTACTGAATCTTTTATTTGCAAATTATGCAACAAGGAGCTAGAATCTATAGATCACCTCCTTCTCCAGTGTCCTTTTGCTTATCAGTGTTGGGTTTTTGTGTTGAACAAGCTTCAAATGTTTTTACCTTTGCCAAATAGTCTTTGGGACCTATTTCAATCATGGCCAGTTCTATTCTCAAGATCTCTATTTGCTAGTATGTGGAAGTGCATCCTAGCTACTGTGGTGTGGGCCATCTGGTGGGAACATAACAAGATCATTTTTCGTAATGAAAAATCAAACCTAGAATCTGTTCTAGATGGGATTGAGAATGCAATTTCAAAAAGAGTAAATGCAAATATGTTCAATTGTATGAATAATATTACAGTATCTTCTTGGGATTATCTTCTTCAAAAACTGTGGAAAAAAATTAAGTTACCTCTAGGTTTCTCTACAAACTAGAATTCTAATCATCAATCTAATCGATTTCATGTAAAATGGTCTTCCCCCTCTAGAAATTTTTTAAAGTTAAATTTTGATGGTTGCTCTCGTGGGAACCCTGGTAAGTCAAGATTGGGTGCTTGTATTAGGAATTGGCAAGGTGAAGTAGTTGCAATCAAAGCAGATGTTTTACCAGTTGGTACTAGCAACCTTGCTAAAGCTCAAGCCCTATTGGCAGGTCTAATTTTGGCAAAGAGATGTAATATTTCCACCATCCATATTGAAGGTGGTTCTTAGGTAATTATAAACTCTTGTCTCTCACGATCTTCTCATACTTGGAAACTAGCCTATATCCTTCAACAATGATGGGATTTAATTGATTCTTTTCAAGCTACTTGTTTCTCTCATACTCTGAGGGAGGGCAATAAACTAACCGATTCTCTAGCTAATCTTGGTTGTGAAGGCTCCATATTTGAATCTTGCCATTCAAAGGTTATTTTTTTGAAATTCCCATGCTTAGCAGAGTTCCATATTTGGGACACAAAGAGGATAATGAAGCTTAATAGAAACTAGTACTATAATTGATCGACACATGGCTATTAGTTTGCATATTCTTTGTGCATGATTCATCTTTTTGCTGAAAATGGAAAGTTTAGAGTTGGCCTTCATGGTGATTTGGATGGTATTTTTTGGTTCACAAATGCTCCAATTAGACATGAGGTCCAATTCTCTCTTGATTTTAGTTAAATATTTTAGAAGGAGAGGTTCATTGGCATAATTGGACCCTGATCATTGTTGAGTATTGATAAATATCATATTTTGAGAACTCTTTCTTAGTGCAGAGAAACTATATTTCACTGTAGGTATGCCTAGTATGACATATCAGCTTTTAACACTTTTGTACTTCGGCAACAATTCATATTTTTCTTGCTAGTTCTTTCTCTGATGAGCCCTTGAACTCGTTTATTAATAAATATATTAGATAAGTTCTATGTCACTTTTTGAATTTTTTTTTAAAATCTCATAGAAATGTTGATAAGATTTGTCATTCTTCTTAATTCTAGTTCATAATTTTTTATGTAAAAAGGATGCAAATAAAACCAATGTTTATTGAGATGTAGATGTTACCATGAGTTTAGTTGATAATGTAGAAATAACTATAAATTATTCTTAGAAATTTAATTTTAGAGTCACTAAACAACTCAAGCTCCCAAGATATGTAAAAATCAAAATAATCTAATATAGGTTAAAAAATAAAGAGCAATAGTTTTCATCGATCAATATAATATATAGTGGGTGAATATGATTAATGATGTGCATATTCAATGAACTTGATTTAATCAAATATAGGAATGATAGATTTCTTGTATTGACAAACTTGAGAGATAAAACTAACTAAGATGGTCACAGCTAATCCTATGTCTTTTCTTTATGATTATAATTAATTATCCAACTCCCTTGGGTCAATGACTAACAAATAAGATTAAACTAATGATAAAATTCGAATAAAGTTCTTTGTACTTTAAGGTCTACAAAACTGAGTGGTATTCCTTGTAAACAATGCATATCTACAAAACTAAGTGGCATTCCTTGTAAACAATATCTACTAGATTCTGATGCAATATCATTAAGCATTAGAGTATATATATATAATACTAATTCTAATAAAATACACAAATAAAATTATCTATTTTATATCTTGGAACTGTTTTCTAGAATTTACAAATAGAAAGTGACTTGACATGCTATCTTTAAAAAAATGGAGTCAAAATCTAGAAAATTACACAAAACTACACCATAATCTTGTTCAAAGAAATGATGAGTGAGCACACACCTTATAGAATCTCATTTTTCCTTGGTAATACAATTTGCACAATTAAAATGGCTATGAATACAATTTAGCAACTTGGAATGGAAAATCAAAATTATAAAAACTACAAAAGCATTATATAGTAAGAAAAAAACTAGATTATCTTTAATTCATTGATTTCATATCTTAGATAGTATATACAAGATAAATATAGTATCACCAACGAATGAGATTAAATTAGTGATCAAGATTTAACAAATTTATCCACACTTCAAGTTCTAAGGTGTATTCCTACTAAACAATATCTACTAGAGTATGATGCAATTTATTAGATATTATACCTACCAAAGAAATACCTAATTCAGTGCATCTATCATCATCCTTTAATAAATCAACATAATTGAGCAAGAGAGTCTAGGATTCAAGAGAATATTAATAGAATACATAAATAAATCAAAATATTTTATATCGTGAAACTATTTCTACAATTTACAAAAAAAATTTGCACCATAATCTTGTTTGAAGAAATAATGAAATAACACACACCTTATAGAGTGACAATGTTTTTTAATTGTATAATTTGCAGATTTAAAAGTGTTGTGAATACATTTTAGCCATTTTGAATTTAAAATCATATTTATAAGAACCAATTTGTAGTTTTAAAACTAAATTAAGCTCAAATGTAGAAATAAACAAATAATTTGAAACTGCGTTTAGTTGATATTTTAAGTTTTCTCTAAGATTTGCAATAGAAAAATATCTATTATAGGCTAAGAACTTTTCTTTGTATAAACAAAGGTTAAATATAATATAAAATATAAATATATTCAAAGAGGACATTAAAAACTTTAGGGCAAAGTATTAGTTTTCCTTTTACAAGAGAAATAAGAAGAAAAGTTTTGACACATTTACAAGATGATATAGGTTGGTAGATAAACACCACAAATCATAAAGATAAAAAACCTTATCTAACAACTAAAAAATAGTTAAAAACATCCTTTGATTGGTACAAATGATTGGTAAATATATTGATGATTTTTTCTACATTTTTTGGGTGTTTCAAAAGTATGTTTTGGTCTCATCATGATATCAGATGAAGTGATATTTTATGTTGATATGCTTAGTTAATAGTCAAATCTAAGATTCTTGTCTATTGATTTGCCATTTTTGTTTCTAAAAAGTAAATATATTAAATAAATTCATTTAATGAGAAATCCATCAAGGAATGATCCACCTATGATTTCTTTTGTGCCTTTAGAAAATGCTACATATTCTTCTTCATTACTAGAGTGAATAAGAACTTGATTTCCAAGTAAATCTACTGAGGGATAAACTATTTATTTTGTTTAATACTATGAAAATCCTCTAACACCACTTCTTTGCCTACCTATTTCATTTAACTTCTAGTTTTGACATGATATTAGCTACTTCGTTCCCTTCTCTTTTCATCAATGAATCTTAGCAAAGATTTTGTGACTTGATATATTTTCTTAAATACCTTGCTCTAAATCCCCATTCAATGCATCTTTTACCATACTTTACATCTATAAATATTTGTATATTCAATACATCTTGTACAAGAATTTTATATCTTTCTACTCACCACTCAATCTCATCCCTCCATTCTTCAACCTCTTAATCTCCTCCATTCTCACATTTTTTCACATTATTCTTACCTACTCTCTTATTATATCCATCCATTCTTTCACCTTTTAATCCCTACCCTTGATTTTCATGATTAGCTCTATATAACATTTTTTCCTCTTGGCCTCCTCCCAAATTCGACCTAATGAACTTTCAGCATAATTAAGCAAGAAAGTAGAGATTTTTACATAACACTAATAAAATACATAAATAAATCAAAATATTTTATATCTTGAAACTATTTCTATAATTTACAAACAAAAATTTGCACCAGAATCTTGTTTGAATAATACATAGCATATAAAGTGGTAATCTTTCTTAATTATACAATTTGTAGATTTAAAAGTTTTGTGAATGCATTTTAGCCATTTTGAATTTAAAATCATATTTATAAAAACCATTCCAAATTTGTAGTTATAAAACTAAATTAACCTCAAATATAGAAATAAACAAATAATTTCAAATTATTTTTGATTGATATTTTAAAGTTTTTCAAAGATTTGCAATATAAAAATGTCTACTACAGGCTAAGAACTTTCCTATATTAAGTAGAATATACAAGATATATATATTCATAGAAGACTTTTAAAACTTTAGGGGAAAGTATTAGTTTCCCTTTCATAAGAGAAATAGAAAAACAATTTTGATACATTTGCAAGATAATACAAGTTTGCAAATAACCACCTCAAATCATAAAGATACAAAAACTTATCTAACTAAAAAATAGTGAAAAAATATCTTCGATTCATACAAATCATTGGTAAGTATATTGATAATTTTTTGTACATTTTTGGGGTGTTTCAAATGTATGATTTGGCCTCAACATGATATCAGATGAAGTGATATTTGATCTTGATATGCTTGGTTCAATACTCTGAAAATCCAAGTTTCTTCTCTAATTGATTTGCATTTTTTGTTTCTAAATAGTAAATGTGCTAAAGAAATTCATTTGATGAGAAATCCATCAAGGAATGATCCACCTATGATTTCTTTGTGGCTTCAAAAAATGCTACATATTCTTCTTCATTCCTTGAGTTAATAAGAACTATTTGTTTCTTTGATTTCCAAGTAATATTTTTGATGAGTCATGTACTTGGCTGCGTCTACTGAAGTATTTCCTACATTAGAAACAATCTTTAGATTTTTCTCAATTGAAGTCTATACAAAATTACAATCTTGTATGTCAATGAACATAGGATTACACTGACTTGAGTTCTTAAGTAACAATATAGTACACATAAGTCAATCATGTGAAAACCCCGATTGTCCCTTCCATCAAAATTATTTCTCTAATCATTAAGGGCCATTAAATTAGTTTTTTGTGCATGCTTTTTCAAATGGTATTGATGCCACCTCTTCAACCTTTAGTAGACAGGGATGAACCTTGTAAATCCCATTAACATGCCTAAAAGTTTTTGTTTCAACCTAATACTATTATATACTTCTAAATATAAATCTACTGAGGGATACACTATTTATTTTGTTTAATACTATGAAAATCCTCTAACACCACTTCTTTGCCTACCTATTTCATGTAACTCTTAGTTTTGACATGAGATTGGCTACTTCATTCCCTTCTCTTTTTATCAATGAATCTCAGTAAAGATTTTGTGACTTGATGTATTTGCTTAAATACCTTGCTCTAGAATCCCCATTCAATACATCTTTTACCAAATTTTACATCTCTAAATATTTGTATGTTCAATACATCTTGTACCAGAATTTTATATCTTTCTCCTAACCACTCAATATCATCCCTCCATTCTTTAGCCTCTTAATCTCCACCATTGTCACATTTTTTCTTATTCTAGTCATCCATTCTTTCACCTTTTAATCGCTACCCTTGATTTTCATGCTGAGCTCTATATAACAATTTTTCCTCCTCCCAAACTAGACCTAATGAACTTTCAACGGGCTATGTTCATGCAATAGCGAGCTATTGCATGCGATCTCTGGAGAATCCGTGCGATCACCGTTACTATCATCTTACATCGGAGGCGAAACATTTTTCCGGACAACAACTTCCAACTCTCTCAGAGTTCAGTGAACAACAACAATAATATGTGTGAGCTCGTAGATTTCGATACATGGCCGAGGAGCCAGTTATGTGAAGATCCCAAGTTGTACAGTAGTATCAGCAGTTTTCCCACTACTAATACCCCACTTGAGATAAAAGCCATTGCGAGTACACAGTCCAAGTCTCCTGCAGTGGCTCTTGCAATTCCTAATTCTCAGAAGGACAATTCGATTTAAAATATAAGCCCCTCCTCTGAGAGAAAGAAAATAAGTTTTGAGCAGGCAGTTGTACCAGTGGAGCAATCAAGAGAAGAGAAATCCGTTAATACCTTTGGCGAAAGAGCTCGCTACCGTGGAGTTACCAGGTAACTCAATGTATCTAAATTCTTCTGTTATTATTATTTAATAGAATAGTCGATCACTACCCTATATATACCGTAAACTCGATAATATTTATATCTAGAATTTTGTTTATATTCCTATGTGTTATAAGCTATCTATGACATAGTTAATCCTTGGGTTTTAGATGGTATTGTAAACTAAATATCTAGTTTTAAAATTGTATCGTTCTAGACATAAACGGACAGGGAGATATGAAGCACATCTGTGGGATTATAGCCACAAGGAGGATGACCAGAAACGAAAGGGTAGACAAGGTCAGTATTAAGAATCTAAATGGGCATTTTGAATTGAGTGCAATGATGAGAATTCCTAATTCCCTTTTCCTTTTTAGTAAGCTTTTAGCTGTTTTAGAGGTCGATTGCAGAGTGCTAATTAAGATGGGATTATGCAAACATCACTTGTTTTCTAAGTGTGCTGATCGAAATAGTTTTCGTTTGTCTTTGTAACCATGAACTGTGGACGATCCTTATAATCTTCTGCAGTATATTTGGGTGAGGAAACATCTTATCACTGGTTTAATCGTCTTTTTGTTTCCTGAAATCTCTTCCCTTTTCTTACATAGTTGCCGATGTATGTTTTCCTTATTTCACTCTTAAAATTTTAGGATTGAACTGCTGGTTGAAATTTTAATCTAGGTGGGTATGACGAGAAAGAGAAAGCAGCTAGGGCTTATGATCTGGCAGCTCTCAAATATTGGGGTCCATCCACCATAACGAATTTTCCGGTATGACATTTAAATTTATTTTGTTGTCTTTTCGTGTTGGGATTTACGAACAATTTATGTACCGTCCATTGATGTATTATAGTTTTAATATTAGTTTTGCCAATATCAAATGCAGATTTCCAACTACGAGAAAGAGCTGGAAGAGATGAAACATATGTTCAGGAAAGATTACGTTGCTCATCTCAGAAGGTACCAATATGACTTCTCGTACATTTAACTTTTGTATATGATGTAGCAATGCAATAGAACATTTTTGTGACAGTGATATCAAAGTTGATAAGAAAAGTAAGGAAGGAAAAGTTTAAATTTCAATGCATCATAATTTTACAGGAGCAGCAGTGGGTTTTCCAGGGGTGCATCCAATTACCGCGGAGTAGAAAGGTTTTTTTCTACCAATTTAACTAGACTTTTTGAGGTCTTCAAAATATTTTGAATATCAATGCAAATATTGAGTTAAACTTTATAGAATGTAATTTCATGTAATGTTAATTTGTAAGTCTATGGCAGAATGCGTTATAACGAAAAGTGGCAAGCTAGGATTGGAAGAGTTGTTGGCAACAAGAATTTCTATATTAGAACATTTAGTGAGTATAACAGAAAATGGAAAATATAAATGAAACATTTATATACTACAGTAGGTTGACCAAATAGAAGATATTAAATTTTTACTGTGTATAGTCTATAATAATTTGAGTGTATAATTTTGTCAAGCAATATATAAAAATAAGGAATTTATTAATATATTCCTATGATTCAGTCATTAACAGCGAGAAGAAACATATTACTAAATAATCATTTCTTAGGTGGTCTTTTGAAACCCGATTCCTCTTTCTTTCCAGGCACGCAGGAAGAGGCAGCTAAGGCATATGACATCGCTGCAATCAAACTCAGAGGCCCCAAAGCTGTCACAAACTTTGACATGAGAAAGTATGATGTTAATCGAATTTTAAACAGTGCACTGCCCGTTGAAGGATATGCAGGGTGCATTAAAAAGGCAGAATTACCTCATCTCGAGAGGACTTTACTGGAAGGGCCATTGATCTCCCAAAGTACACATGATACTGTAAGATTTGACAGTGCCTCGGCTGAACCCGAATGGCCTCTTCTGCCTTTTCAGCAGCAAGCAAATCCATCAATACCAGAAACATATCAACAAAGATGCAAGTGGTGGAAACAGGCAAATGACAGCCAAACACACCAAGATTATCAAATGCAGTTGAATCGGAATTATGATGTGAGTAGCATCATAAATAGTGCAAACCGGATTAAACAGACAGGATCATCTCATCTTGAGACGACTATACTGGAAGGGCCATTGATTTCCCAAAATATCCATGATACTCTAAGATTTGACAATGCCTTAGCTGCAAATGAATGCCCTCTTGTACCATTCCAGCAACAAGCATATCCATCGATGGCAGCAGCATATCATTCTCACCCATCCATGTTACCAACCAATGACACTATTTTGCACAATCTCATGAGCTTGGTATCTGGAGAAGCCAATTGTTTAACTGCTGGGATCTACAATGACATCTCAAACACTTTAGCAGCAAATGGGTTTAGAATGCAAAACTCTTCTGTAACCCAATTTGCCAACTCATCTGTTGTTTCTGCAACCCACTTCAGTGACAATTCAGAAGCACTAGTTGCTTCCAAAGCTCCATAAAACTATGAAAACATATTTTCAGCAGATCAATCAGGAAGTGGCTTATACTGTTCAATTCAGCAGCAGCCTGGAAGAGATGGGAATGAGAATTTAACATGCAACAACTGGATGACACCTTATCTTCAGACTTCAGTTTCCACTGTATGGAGTGACATGCATAACATGTATGAGTAATGTGTGTTTCTGATTATATGACATAATCTTAGTAAATACTTATTCTATATATTTCTATTGCTTAGTTTATATGTGGAAGTATAATGAAATGTAACACCTTAGACCCTTATTTTGACAATTTTTGGAAGGGTCTAAACCCTTCAACTTACTTATAGCTTATATATGGAGGTCTTGAAGAGCTTTGTATTCACTTGGGGCCAAATAGACTTTTGGAATCAGGAAGTTAACTTTTGTTGTAGCTCTCTAGAACCACAAGTCTATCATGGATGGCTTCTCTGCTTTTCTTTTTAAATATTCAATGATCATATGACATAATCTTAGTAAATACTTATTCTATATATTTCTATTGCTTAGTTTATATGCGGAAGTATAATGAGATGTAACACTTTGGACCCTTATTTTGACAATTTTTGGAAGGGTCTAAACCCTTCAACTTACTTATAGCTTATATATGGAGGTCTTCAAGAGCTTTGTATTCACTTGGGGCCAAATAGGCTTTTGGATTCAGGAAGTTAACTTTTTTTGTAGCTCTTTAGAACCACAAGTCTATCATGGATGGCTTCTCTGCTTTTCTTTTTAAATATTCAAATAAGTTTTAATTATTTTCTCCCTTCAACAAAAGCACTATGAAGGGGAGACCAAAACTATTCGGTAAAAAAATATTTCACCATACCCAGGATTTCTAAATAATTTAGATGTGATCTAATTTAGTCTTAAGAATATTCTAGAAATTTTAGTTCTCTTGATAATTTTTTATCTAATATCAATGTCTCATGATCTAAGATTTACCACTTATTTCAGTAGAAGGTGCATGATTCGGACACAAGATTCAAGCTATGATTAATCTAATTGTGTCATAAATAAATCATTATTCTTCTTTCTCTAATTCACACAAGAAATTATTTGCTTCTCCTTGAAATAATTTAATAGATCTAGTAAGGAATCTCTATTCTTTTTGAATTGCTTTTATAAACTGATGTATCTCTAGAATACTCTGATTTGACTAGTGATTAACATTTAATGTAATATACTCTAATTCACAAAGGAATTTATTTGCTTCTTCTTGAAATAATTTAATAGAGCTAGCAAAGAATCTCTATTCTTTTTGAATTGCTTTTATAAATTGATGCATCTCTAGAATACTCTGATTTGATTAGTGATTAATATTTAATTTAATATAATAAGTTACGAACTTTAATATATACTGGGGGAGGTTGGGGTATTGCTTCTGAAATTCCAAGACCTTTTAGTTAATCATTGTTACAGAGAAGCAAATATGCGGGCAGACTGGCTGTCCAGCTTGAGCATGTTCTTAAGTGGGTTTTATTTTGAGACAACTGTATAGCCAAGTGCGTGCATTTTATTTGGTGATACTATAGGTAATCTTCATGCTTCACTCTTACTTTGAGATACAATGACTGTTTAAGTCCACAATTCATTTCCGTGGGACATAAGTTTGTATGAGTTGCTATCAATGCAATTTCGACTTGAAAACTCCTCAGTTGAATTCTGTAACAATGTCATAAGATGCTGCTATATCAGACCCAGATAACAAGCACGGCTTTCAAATTAATGTATAGAAGCTGTTCTCTTTGTTCGTTTGTCCATCTACATAGTTTTTAGTAGATAAAATGAATAGTTTACTGTTTAGTATTCTCTCTATATTTGCTATATGTAATGCCATACATTCTCCATTATAGAATGATGTCCTCCAACTTCACTAAAGCACTGGAAAATGTTGAAAAAAACAGGCTGCATAAGAGAGATCTGAAAAATAGAAATACCAGCAGAGTGTCCAGCGGTTGACCTATTTCTTCACACCTTTTCAGGAAAAGTCTGGATTTGTTCAACAAAGCTGGAAGCTATTTAATATTCAAAACTGAAGCAGACAGGCTCACCATGTTAAGGGATCAACTAGAGCATGAACCATTAGTTGTGGATGGTGATGGCTTAAAAGAAATTGCAGTTCAACAGTTTTTATTGATTCCCCTGGTTGAAGAGATTGATATTTGATCTGTGTCGAGTTAATGAATTCATGTTGGTTGATCTTTAGGCAAAGGATTAAAGGCTCACTGATTGGGTACATGATCTGGCACAAAATTTTACAGGGAGGTAAAACTAACCTGCTGTTCCACTTCACATATGCAGCAGTTGGATTCAATTTGTTAAGAGTGCTCCTAAGTTGGATTGAGTGACAGTCATGAAGACCTTCATTTACGGTATTGAATGACCAATCGTGAAGATATTCATTTACAGGAATTTGTAAATGCCACCTTGTTTCATCCTACTCTACGGAGTTTTCCTACACTGTAAATAAGTATTTTCAGCTTAGCGAGTTTACCCCTGTGGACAGCATTTTTTGTGAGAAGGATGAACAAGTGTTGAGCACGGCCCATGTGTTCTTGACTGGTGGATGATCTGTCTAAGCAATCTTAAATGTGTTTTGTTTTGTTTTATTTATGGGCTATTTTCATGTACATGTGTTACTTGGATATTTTTGTGATAGAGTAAATTAAATTAACTTCAGAGAGATAGAGAGTGTGAGAGATTATTTTCCATTATTCGAACTTTCTCTCTCCGTACCTTAACTTCTAGAGAAAAGTTTGAGTTTGAGTTTGAGTTTGGATTGCTTTCTCCCCTTCAAACATATTCTCTCTCCCTGTACTACCTCTTTCTACATACTTTAACTTCTAGAGAGAAGTACAGGTTTGAATTGCCTTCTCCCTCACAAAATTTTCTCTCTCCACGTACTAAGCATACTTTCTCTCTCTACATACACCAACTTTTTAACCTAATCCTAACCCAAATCCATTACAAATTGTAAGAACCTAGTAGAGTTTTATGTGGAAAAGAATCAGCCCGTTGGGAAGTTGCCTCAATCTCTGGGCCAGCTTTCAAAGTTACCATATCTGTATGTTACTTTCAATAATCTTGGAGGCAATATTCCAAAATCACTTGGCAACTGCACAATCTTATTGAAATTGAATTGTCAGACAATCAATTCAGTGGAGAAATACTGTGGAAGTTTGGTAAATGTAGCAGTCTAACCACGGTTTATGCCACTCAGAACCGGCTCACAGAGACAATACCTTCGGATCACTGCACTTCAAATCATAGACAAGGCAGCTGCACTGTTCCATTTAAGGCATTTCATGCAACCGACGGCCTTGATGGAGAATAACACAACTCGTCTACAACCCACTCTTCAGCCCGCGAAAACATTAACTGGGATTAGGATTGGTAATTTATCCTTGCAATATAGTTTCAGCACTCCAAGTATTTGAAGGCGGCAATAATAACTCATGTCAACTGTTTGACATAGCCTTCAACCCGCAAGCCTGTACAAGGCAGTGAAGCAAGCCAGATATACCATTCGTTCCATCACTAAGATTGGTAAGAGACGTCTGTTTAGCTTGTCAAACGTTTGACAAAATGCCAAACCTGAATGTCCCTATTTTCATCTCATGGAACCGCTGCAAGGAATAGAGAGAGCCTCTATGCACGCCCGTGTTCGCAAGCATGAGAGCTCGGGTCTTCAAGAAAATGTTATTCTTCACTTAGCCAATGTAGTAAGGAGACGGCTCGGTTTTGAGTGCGTACCCAATATAATTTGGGTGATGAGCCGGATAAGCACCAAGAACTGTGGTGTTTAGTCTTTTTGAGATCGGCCGTGGCTGTAAAGCCGATAACAGATGATGGCTATGATGACAAGAGGGGGCCGATAACTATAAGAGGAGAAAAACAAGAAATGGGTTGCTTTATCAAGGCATCACCATGCACGTGAACTGTTCATCAAAACGCCTAAAGAGAAGGCGTCACAAAACTGCAGAGATTGACAAGTAAAATGTAGAACCATAAGCAACGAGTTCGAATTATTTGTTAGAAATGCAATCTTGTGAAAAAGAAAGCAATGAAGCATTTGCAGATTGTGTGCAAATAGATTTGCAAGGAAGGCTTCAAAATATGAATTTAACAAGAGGAGTTTTAGAAACACTTTAGCAATACCAAGGTCGATGCTTGATCTTCATGCAGGTGTCAGCTACCTTGCAAGTGATTGCAGTGTGGAGCTAACTATAGAGAGTGCACGTGATTTCTTCAACCAAATGCCTCAAGCCATGCGTGCAGTCTAATATAGAAATATAGAGTGGAAATGTTTCTTAATTATACAATTTGCACATTTAGAAGTGTTGTGAATGCATTTTAGCCATTTTGAATTTAAAATCATATTTATAAAAATCACTCCAAATTTGTAGTTTTAAAATTAAATTAATTTCAAATATAGAAATAAACAAATAATTTGAAATATAGAAATAAACAAATAATTTGAAATTGTTTTTAATTGATATTTTAAAGTTTTAGAAGATCCCTAATATAAAAATGTCTATTGTAGGTTAAGAACTTTCCTATATTAAGTAGAATAAGTAGAATATACAAGATAAATATATTCATAGAAGACTTTAAAAACTTTAGGGGAAAGTATTAGTTTCTCTTTTATAAAAGAAACAAGAAAACAATTTTGATAGATTTGCAAGATAATATAGGTTTGCAAATAATCACCTCAAAACATAAAGATACAAAAACTTATCTAACAACTAAAAAATAGTGAAAAATATCCTTGATTCGTACAAATGATTGGTAAGTATATTGATAATTTCCTTTACACTTCTGGGGTGTTTCAAATGTATGATTTGGCCTCAACATGATATCAGATGAAGTGATATTTGATGTTTATATGCTTGGTTCAATACTCTGAAACTCTAGGATTCTTGTTTGATTGATTTGCAATTTTTGTTTCTAAATAGTAAATGTGCTAAAGAAATTCATTTGATGAGAAATCCATCAAGGAATGATCTACCTATGATTTATTTTGTGGCTTCAAAAAATGCTACATATTCTTCTTCATTCCTCAAGTCAATTAGAACTATTTGTTTCTTTGATTTCCAAGTAATATTTTTGATGAGTCATGTACTTGGCTACATCCATTGAAGTATTTCCTACATTAGAAACAATTTTTAAATTTTGCTCTATTGAAGTCTAAACAAAATTACAATATTGTATGCCAATGAACATAGGATTAGACTGACATGAGTTCTTAAGTAAAAATATAGTAAACATAAGTCAATCATGTGAAAAACCCCAATCGTCCCTTCCATCAAAATTATTTCTCTAATCATTAAGGCCCATTAAAATAGTTTTTTGTTCACTCTTTTTCAAATGGTATCCATGCCACCTCTTCAACCTTTGGTAGATGGGGATTAGCCCTTTAAACCTCATTAACATGCCTAAAAGTTTTTGTTTCAACTTAATACTATTATATACTTCTAAATATAAATCTACTGAGGGATACACTATTTATTTTGTTTAATACTATTAAAATCCTCTAACACCATTTCTTTGTCTATCTCTTTCATGTAACTCCTAGTTTTGACATGATATTGACTACTTCATTCCCTTCTCTTTTCATCAATGATTCTTAGTAAACATTTTTGCAACTTGATATATTTGCTTAAATACCTTGCTGAGCAAAGATTTTTTGGCACTCTTAAAATCAACATTGATGGTTCTTCTCGGAGAAATCCTGGTCCGGCTAGTATTGGTTGAGTTGGGCGTGATAGTTCTGGTGATATTCAATTTCTATTTTCTATATACAAGGGTTACCATACTAAAAACTTCATGGAAGCCCTAGCTATCTTTGTTGTAGTGGAACAATGTTGTAGTTGGAAAAGAATCATCTATGAGACTGACTCATAGGTGGTTGTGAACTTATTGCATAATAGGAATCTTGTGCATGTGAATTGGCATTTGGCTTAGGTTATTCAGCAGATCATTTAGTTATGCAATTCTCTGAATTCTGTGTCTTTTGTGCATATCCCTCGTGAGTGGAATGGTGTGGCTGATTGTCTGGCTAAATGGGCCTCTGAGCAGGGTTTGGCTTGGAATATTCTTGATCATAGGATGCTTCCACTTGATTTATCTCAGATGCTGGTTCAACTTGTGAACCAAGATAAAGCTATGTGGTTCTCTTTGTTTCTTGTGTTGTTCTGCTCTCTTTGATATTCAATAAAAATTTTACCCCTCTTTTAGTTCAAAGATTTTGTGACTTGAGATAAATGTCATTGCTCAGAAGGATAATTCGATTGAAAATATAAGCCCCTCTTCTAAGAGAAAGAAAATAAGTTTTGAGCAGGCAGTTGTACCAGTGGAGTAATCCAGAGAAGAGAAATCCGTTAATACCTTTGGCCAAAGAGCTCGCTAAATTTTTCTGTTATTATTATTTAATAGAATAGTCGATCATACCCTATAGATACAGTAAACTCCTCGATACTATTTATATCTAGAATTTTGTTTATATTCCTATGTGTTATAAGCTATCTATGACATAGTTAATCCTTGGTTTTTAGATGGTATTGTAAACTATATCTTAAATAGAGAGTAAATAAAAAGATAAATCTAGTTTTAAATTGTATTGTAAACTATATCTTAAATAGAGAGTAAATAAAGAGATATGAAGCGCATCTGTGGGATTATAGCCACAACGAGGATGGCCAGAGACGAAAGGGTACACAAGGTAAGTTTAATGCAATGATGAGAATTCCTAATTCCCTTTTCCTTTTTAGTAAGCTTTTAGATGTTTTAGAGGTCGATTGCAGACTGCTAATTAAGATGGGATTATGCAAACATCACTTGTTTTCTATGTGTGCTGATCAAAAAAGTTTTCGTTTGTCTTTGTAACCATGAACTGTGGACGATCCTTATAATCTTCTGTAGTATATTTGGGTGAGGAAACATCTTATCACTGGTTTAATCATGTTTTAGTTTCCTGAAATCTCTTCTCTTTTTTTAGCTAGTTGCCGTTGTATGTTTTCCTTATTTCACTCTTAAAATTTTAAGATTGAATTGGTGGTTGAAATTTTAATCTAAGTGGGTAGGACAAGAAAGAGAAAGCAGCTAGGGCTTATGGTCTGGCATGAGCTCTCAAATATTGGGGTCCATCCACCATAACGAATTTTCCTGTATGACATTTAAATTTATTTTGTTGTTTTTTGGTATTGGGATTTAAGCACAATTTATGTATGTACCGTCCATTGATGTATTAAGGTTTTAATATTAATTTTGCCAATATTAAATGCAGATTTCCAACTACGAGCAAGAGCTAGAAGAGATGAAACCTATGTCCAGGGAAGATTAGGTTGCTCATCTCGGAAGGTACCAATATGACTTTTCTTACATTTAACTTTTGTAAATGATGTAGCAATGCAATAGAGCATTTTTATGACCGTGATGTCAAAGTTATAAGAAAAATAAGGAAGGAAAAGTTTAAATTTCAATGCATTCGACAGAACCATCATTTCTTGTTCCAGGGCAAAAACCCTAAGAAATTAAGGGTCCTTAGATCTTATTTCTAATATCTAATTAAGCATAATGAAAATTCCATTAATTTGTAATATAAATGAAGGTATTAAATGTTAGCTCTCCACTTTTCAAAAAAGATTAGGTGAGTCCTCAAGTCTATTTTAATACAGGTTTGATTGCATTTGTTCTTCACATTAGTGTAGAAACCTAGAATAACTCTGATACAAATTGTAGAAACCGAAGAATACATCTTGTAGAAGGTGGATGGACAAAATAACCTTAAACTGAAAAATACTCAATCTGCTGTGGCAGTAATACATTTCAATAACTGTTTTGTCCATATCAATTATATTACATGATGCCTCTTTTTATAGATGTCTGATATCATTTTTGGAAACATCTAAATTAGCTGACAAAACAAAAATAGACTTTTCTAGAATTATTTATGACTTCCAAAACTTTACCTAACCCTATTTGTCCATCTTGGAATTTCTAAAATCCTATTCGTTTGAGGGGGAAATTACTCATTTGAACACTCCCCCTAATTTCAACCTCAAATGTTTTTGCATATGAATCCAAATCCTTTCTTTTCCCTGATGCCAAAATGCTTCATATCAATTAATTTCTTGATGAATAGTGTCTTCCAAGGCTGTGGTCTTTAATTTCCAAAAATATCTTACATCATCTATCACAAATGCTGATGACAGGATTCACTAATAACGTTGATCAAAATCATGTCTTCTTTTAGCTAACCTTGCTCCACAAAACAAATTCTCTTTGTTGTCACAAATGGTGACAAACAAATTCCTTCTTTAGCCATCCAATGATTAGCTACTTCTATTAAAAAGTAATGACAGGATGCTCCCAATTAACTTGACTCTAATTCATTTGTTACAAATGGTGACAGGATTTTCTTGCCCTAGCTTTGATACCACTTGTAGAAACCTAGAACAACTCTGATACAAATTTTAGAAATCTAGGAATAAACCTTGTGGAAGGTGGATGGACAAAATAAACTAAAATTGAAAAATGCTCAATCTGTTGCGGTAGTAATACATTTCAATAACTGTTTTGTCTTTTGGAAACATTTAAATAGACTTTTTTAGAATTATCTATGACTTCCAGAACTTTACCTAACATTATTTGTCCATCTAGGAATTTCTAGAATCCTCTCTATTATATTCATTTGAGGGAGAAATTACTCATTCCAACAATTAGAGGCATTAATTGGCATTTGTTAACTTTACAAGAACAACAGTTCATTTTCTAGGGGTGCATCCACTTACTGCGGAGTAAAAAGGTTTCTTTTTATCAATTTAACTAGACTTTTTAAGGTCTTCAAAAGATATTGAATATTAATGTAAATATTGAGTCAAACTTTATAGAATGTAATTTCATGTAATGTTTATTTGTAACTCTATGGCAGAGTGCGTTATAATGAAAAGTGCCAAGCTAAGATTGCAAGAGTTGTTGGCAACAAGAATTTGTATCTTAGAAAATTTAGTGAGTAAACCATTTTCATTGTATTGTACAACATAGAATGGAAAATATAAATGGAGCATTTATATTATACTACAGTAAGTTGACCAAATAGAAGATATTAGATTTTTACAGTCTATAGTCTACAATAATTTGAGCGTATATTTTGATCAAGCAATATATAGAAATAAAGAATTTATCAATATATTCCTATGATTCAATCCTCAAGAAACATATTACTAAATAACCATTTCTTAGGTGGTCTTTTGAAACCTGAATTTTCTTTCTTATTTGAACATTCAAAGAAAATGAGAACAACACGTGAAAAAGGAAACAATTGAACTAACTGTTTGGATTTCCCAGCACGAGGAAGAGGCAACTAAGGCATATAACATCGCTGCAATCAAACTCAGAGGCCTCAAAGCTGTCACAAACTTTGACATGAGAAAGTATGATGTTAATAGAATTTTAAACAGTGCACTGCCCATTGAAGGATATGCAGGGTGCATTAAAAAGGTAGAATCACCCCATCTTGAGAGGACATTACTAGATGGGCCATTGATCTCCCAATATACACATGATACTGTAAGATTTCATAGCGACTCAGCTGCACCCGAATGGCCTCTTTTACCTTTTGTGAGAAATATAAATAAAAATTTAACTTAAACTCACAACCCTAAACTTAAAATCTTTGCTCGACACATAAAAGTTGCTTGGCACATGAAGGTGTTGAGTGCCAGTTTTACTCGGCACTTAATGGTGCCGAGTGGCAGGTTGCTCGGCACTTGATGGTGCCGAGTGATAGGCAACAGGTGCCGAGTGAACTCGGCACAAAGAGGAGCTCAGCACTTGAAAGGTCAGCAGCAATAGATGCCGAGTATGCTCGGCTCCAAAAGAAATGCTTGGTAACAATAGATCTCGAGTGAGCTCGGCTCCAACTAAAGTTCATAACTTAGAAAATTTCAACATGAATGCATTCACCATTAAAACTAGAGAGCCAAAGCTTTAAGCTTTCAAACAAATTTCTCAAATGCAACATACAAGGGAAGATCAATAGATTCAAGTATGCTTGCCTGCTTTCTATTTAATCTTTCATTAAACTATTACAAAATCTGGGAGCATTTGGCTTCAACCAGAAAACTCTAAAATAACTCTAAACTGATAATACTTCAAACTTCAATAAACTTTTAAACCCACAACTCTAATGGCTGCATACAATGATGCCTAGAGTAATCACTGCTTCAACAAGACAAATCCAAACAACAAAAAACTTAATGAGTGAGGAAAGGAAATACGTGCAACTGCAGACACAAACTTCTTTCCTTCTTCCTTCTCTGATCTGCTTGATCTGCTAACTCTTCCTGAATGAATGAATCTGATCATTCCTTTTGTTATACTTGCAAAATGTTTTCCCCTCTCTTTTTTTATTTCAAAATTTCACCCACCATTTTTATGTTTTATGTCTGTTTTGCTAGTCGTCAGGTGGTAGGTGGGCATTTGGCTACAGGGGCAAATTTCAACTGCCGTATTAAATTTTTCAACACTCCCCCTTTGTCTCGAGCCAAACAAAAAAGGATCATAGCTGATCCAAATCAACTACACCAAGACACTCTCTTAGGTGTACAAAAGATCCAATGCCTAATGGCTTTGTGAAGATGTCTGCTAGCTGCTGCTCAAACCTGCAAAATTCCATCTTGATATCCTCATTCTCCACCAACTCTCTAATGAAGTGATATCTGATTCCAATATGCTTGCTTCTCCCATGGAATACTAGATTTTTGGACAATGCAATTGATGAGATGTTGTCACAATAAATTGTGGTTCCATCCTCTTGCCTTTCATTCAAATCTTTCAAGATCCTCCTTAGCCAAATTTCTTGACATGTTGTTGCATTTTCTGCTATGTATTCAGCCTCTGCTATAGATTGAACAACAATATGTTGCTTCTTGGATGCCCATGAAATTGCACCCGATCCCATATGAAACATGTATCCAGAAGTGCTCTTCCTATCATCTAAACTTCCAGCCCAATCACTATCAGTGTAACCAACCAACTTGAAATCATCATTTGCAATATATAAAATTCCAAATCCCTTGGTACCTTTCACATACCTTAGGATCCTCTTTCCCACTTTCCAATAGGAATCCTTTGGTGTTTCCATAAATTTGGAAATTGGACTTACTGCATGCATTAGGTCTGGCCGAGTTGCAATCAAATACATTAGACTTCCAACCATACTCTTGTATATTATTGAATCCACTCTCTTGCTAGAGTCTTCCTTGCTCAACTTCAAACCTATTGCTGTTGGTGTGGGGGCTATCTTACTATTCTGCATTTTAAATCTCTCCAAGATCTACCCTGCATATTTTTCTTGAGAGATGAATATGCTATCATGCATTTGTTTTACTTCTATGCCTAGAAAGTATTTCAAGAGACCTAGGTCTATCATTTCAAATTCACTTTTCATGGCCTCTTTGAACCCACTAATTAGAGCCTTGTCATTTCCAGTAAAAATTAAGTCATCTACATACAAGACAACAATCAATACATTACCATCTGCTACCTTGATGTAAAGAGTGGGCTCACCATTGCTTTTGCTAAAGCCATTTCTCATCAAATATGAGTCAATTCTACTGTACCATGCCTGTGGAGCTCGCTTGAGCCCATAAAGAGCTCTCTTCAATCTATATACTTTGTGCTCTTCATCTGCAACTTCATAACTAGGTGGCTGCTCCACATACGCTTCTTTTTTCAATACACCATTCAGGAAGGCAGACTTCACATCCATTTGAAATGCCTTCCACTTGTGCTGAGCTGCAATTGCTATGACAACACGCACAGTTTCCATTCTTGCAACAGGGGCATAGGTCTCATCATAGTCTCTTCCATACTGTTGTTTGTAGCCCTTGACTACCAGCCTTGCTTTATGCCTATCAATCTTGCCATCAGCATTGCATTTGGTCTTATAGACCCATTTCACTCCAATCACTTGCTTTTTGGGAGGAAATTCAGTTAGCTCCCATGTCTCATTTTTTTCTATAGCATCTATTTCCTCTTCCATGGCTTTACACCATTTCTCCTCCTTAATAGCTTCCTCAAAATATACTGGATCACTATGAGAAAATAATGCAAAAGTAACACTCTCATCATAATCTTCATACCTTTCATCTTGGTATATCTCCCTAAGACTCTTGGTCTTTCTTGGTAACAAGGAAGAGAGTGTGGGATTAGAATCTTCATTGTTGTTGCTTTGCCGACTAGCTCAGTCTTCACCGGTACTTGGCACTGACATTGGGTCATGCCTAGAGGAGCTCGGCAATGACTGAACCTGCTTGCCTTTTCTTCTATTTGCTCCTTCTTCTTGCTATTCATCAGCATCCTCTTCACTCATAATTGGCACTTTACTTGATGTGCTCCGTGATTCATCAATTCAACTATACCAATACTGATTTTCAAGAAATTCCACATCTCTTGAAAGCATTATCTTGTTATTCAAAGGGTCATACAATCTGTATGCCTTTGATTCTAGGTTGTACCCTATGAAAATGCATTTCACACCTTTGTCATCAAATTTTTGCCTTTGCTCTTTAGGCACATGCACATATGTTACACATCCAAACACTCTTAAGTGTTCAACTGTCCATCTTCTTCGTGACCATGCTTCCATTGGAATTCTATCATAGACTACCTTTGTAAAACACCTATTAATTAGGTAAACTGTTGTTGCCATAGCCTCTCCCCAAAATTCAGTTGGGAGACTTTTCTCTTTCATCATGCTCCTTGCCATTTCAACAATGGTCCTGTTCTTTCTTTTAGCCACTCCATTCTTCTATGGTGTATAGCTGGCTATGAGTTCTTTCTTTATGCCATGTTTCCTGCTAAAATTTACAAAAGAATTGGAGGTATACTCCCCTCCTCTATCTGATCTAAGGATCTTGATATAATGTCCGCATTCTCTTTCAGCCTGGGCTTTAAATTCTACAAATTTACCAAATGCTTCAGATTTATTATTTAAAAAATACACCCATGTCCTACGACTGAAATCATCAACGAATGTCATGAAGTAAGTACTCCCCCCAATGGAAGTAACTTGCATAGGATCGACTAGGTTGGTATGCACTAACTCTAATGGATATCTAGCCCTCTTAGAATTTTCAGAATTAAAGGGAAGCCTATGTTGCCTTCCCAAAATACAAGCCTCACACTTGTCACAAGAATTTTCTACACATGGCAAACCATCTACCATTCTTTTATTTGACAATAATTTTGAACCAGCATAGCCAAGATGACCATGCCTAAGATGCGACAACCGTGAAGGGTCTTCAATCACACTCCTTAGAGCTGATTGTGTGTGAGGTGCAGCAAAAACTTGAGATGAGAAACATGTCTCTATCCTCAAGGGAAACATTCTGTTCTTTGTCATTTGAACTGCTGCAAGTAGGTTCTTGCTCCCATCCTTTTCATGAATGACACACGTGTCATTCTCCATCAGAACTTTGTATCCATTTTGAATGAGCTAAGCAATGCTCATCAAATTTGTGCTTCATACTAGGGGCGAAATACACATTTTGTATTTCTCTTTTCTCACCTTTCTTGGTGCGGACCATAATAGATCCTTTGCCCACAACTAGTAGGGTTCCATTGTTACCCATCTTAATTTCTGATTTGAAACTCTTGTCAATGAATAAAAAAAAGGTTTCACTACCACTCATGTGGTTGTTACATCCTTTTTCGAGGTACCAAACTTCAGGGCTTCCTTCTTCACCAACATTACACATGATGAAGGCAGTAGCATTGGGTCCACTTCCCATGTTTACATCAACCACATTTGTTTGTCCTGACTGATCATTCTTCTTCTTCCAGCATTCATTTTCATAATGCTCATATTTATGATAGTAGTAGCATTCTACATTACTCTTATTTGAGTTGTAGTTTTTCTTACCTCCTCTTGAAGTATTTTGTGAGCTACTTGCTCCATCTGCTCTTCCTGAGCTTTCTGCTGCAGTATTCCTTTGTCCTCCATTTCCTCGGCCTCTGCCTTTGGAGTTCTTGCCTAAGCCATTTCTTCCTCTCCCCCTTCCTCTTGGATTTTTCTGAGCCTTGAATGCTTGCTCTTGGGAAGATGAAGAAGTAGATCTGTTGATCCTATGCTCATGGGTTTGAAGAGAGCCCATCAACTCATCCATTGTCAAAACAGTGAGGTCTTTTGCCTCTTCTATGGTCATGACCAAATGGTCATATTTATGAGGTAAACTCCTCAATATCTTTTCCACTATCCTCTACTCTTGATAGTCTTCTCTATTTGACTTCAATTGGTTAATCACATTGGAGGTCCTTGAACTGAAGTCTACAACTGATTCATTTTCCTTCATCTGAAGGTTCTCAAATTCTCTCCTTATATTCTGTAGCTTTACTGTACAAACTTTATTAGTCCCCTTGAAGTTCGTCTCAAGGATATCCCATGCTTCTTTTGCATAATTTTCTACTGCAATATTTGTAAACACTATCTCTGTCATTGCTGCTTCAATAAGACTTAATGCCTTTGCATCTTTCCTCCTTGACTCTTTCAAATGAGTCTTCTGTGCATTTGTGAGAGCAACATACTGAGTTGGATTAGTCACATCATTGAATCCATTGACCACAAACTCTCACAAATCATTTACAACCATAATGGTCTTCATCTTCTTTGCAAATGTATCATAATTCTGTCCATTAAATTATGGTGGCTACTGCCATATCTTTCCTACATCTCCTGCCATGTCAAATATCCCAAGAAAAAAAATGCTCTAACTCACTGTGGATGTGGGGCCTCAAAGCTTTGATACCATGTGAAAAATATAAATTAAAATTTAACTTAAACTCACAACCCTAAACTTAAAATCTTTGCTTGGCACATAAAAGTTGCTCGACACATGAAGGTGCCGAGTGCCAATTTTACTCGACACTTGATGGTGCCGAGTCGCAAGTTGCTCGACACTTGATGGTGCCGAGTGACAGGAAACAAGTGCCGAGTGAACTTGGCACAAAGAGGAGCTTAGCACTTGAAAGGTCGGCAGCAATAGATGCCGAGTATGCTCGGCTCCAAAAAAATGCTTTGCAACAATAGATGCTGAGTGAGCTCGGCTCCAACTAAAATTTATAACTTAGAAAATTCCAACGTGAATGCATTCACCATTAAAATCAAAGAGCCAAAGCTTTAAGCTTTCAAACGAATTTCTCAAATGCAACATACAAGGGAAGATCAATAGATTCAAATATCCTTGCTTGCTCTCTATTTAATCTTTCATTAAACTATTACAAAATCTGGGAGCATTCAACTTCAACCAAAAAACCCTAAAATAACCCTAAACTGATAATACTTCAAACTTCAATAAACTTTTAAACCTGCAACTCTAATGGATGCATACAATGGTACCTAGAGAAATCACTGCTTCAACAGGACAAATCTAAACAACAACAAACTTACTGAGTGAGGAAAGAAAACATGTGCAACTGCAGGCACAAACTTCTTTCCTTCTTCCTTCTCTGCTTAGCTCTACAACTTCTCTCTAATCTACTTGATTTGCTAACTCTTCCGGAACAAATGAATCTGATCATTCCTTTTGTTATACTTGCAAAATGTTTTCACCCCTCTTTTCTGATTTCAAAATATCACCCATCATATTTATGTTTTATGTTTGTTCTGCTGGTCGTCAGGTGGTAGGTGGGCATTTGGCTCCAGGGGCAAATGTCAACTGCCGTATTAAATTTTCCAACACCTTTTCAATAGCAAGCAAATCCATCAATGCCAGAAACATATCAACAAAGAAGCATGTGGTCGAAATAGGCAAATGACAGCCAAACACACCAAGATTATCAAATGCAGTTGAATCAGAATTATGATGTGAGTAGCATCATAAATAGTGCAAACTGCATTAAATAGATAGAATCATCTCATCTTAAGCAGACTATACTGGAAGGGCCATTGATTTCCCAAAATACGCATGATACTGTAAGATTTGACAATGCCCTAGCTGCAAATGAATGCCCTCTTCTGTCATTCCAACAACAAGCATATCCATCGATGGCAGCAGCATATCATCCTCACCCATCCATGTTACCAACCAATGACACTATTTTGCACAATCACATGAGCTTGGTATCTGTAGAAGCCAATTGTTCAACTGCTGGAATCTACAATGACATCTCAAACACTTTAGCGACAAATGGGTTTAGAATGCAAAACTCTTCTATAACGCAATTCGCCAACTCATCAGTTGTTTCTGCCACCCACTTTAGTGACAATTCAGAAGGACCAGTTGCTTCCAAAGCTCCATCAAACTATGAAACCATATTTTCAGCAGATCCATTAGGAATTGGCTTATACCATTTAACTCAGTAGCAGCTTGGAAGAGATGGGAATGAGAATTTAACATGCAACAACAACTTGATGACACCTTCTATTCAGACTTCAGTTTCCACTATTTGGAGTGACATGCATAACATGCATGAGTAATGTGGGTTCTGATCATGAGATAATCTTAGTAAATACTTATTCTATATATTGCTATTGCTTACTTTATATGGGGAAGTATAGTGAAATGTAACACCTTAGATCCTTATTTTGACAATTTTTGGAAGGGTTTAAACCCTTCAACTTACTTATAGCTTATATATAGAGGTCTGCATGAGCTTTATATTACTTGAGGCCAAATAGGCTTTTGGAATCAGGAAGTGAACATTTGTTGTAGCCCTCCAGAGCCACAAGTCTAGCATGGATGGCTTCGCTACTTCTTTTTTTAAAATATTCAAATAAGTTTAATTATTTTCTCCCTTAAACCAAATAACTGTGAAGGGAGACCAAAACTATTCATTACATAGTATTATAAATTACTTTTTTGTCAATTGCAGTGCATTTCAAATCATCTGTAAACAAATATTTCATTATATCCAAGTTTTCTAAATAATTTAGATGTGATCTAATTTAGTCTTAAGAATATTCTTGAGATTTTAGTTCTCTTGATAATTTTATGTCTAATATCAATGTCTCATGATCTAAGATTTACCACTTATTTCAGTGGAAGGCGTATGATTCGGACAGAAGATTGAAGCTAAGATTAATCTAATTGTGTCATAAATAAACCATTATTCTTCTTTCTCTAATTCACAAAGGAATTTATTTGCTTCTCCTTGAAATAATTTAATAGAGCTACTAAAGAATCTCTATTCCTTTTGAATTGCTTTTATAAATTGATGCATCTCTAGAATACTCTGATTTGATTAGTAATTAATATAATGAGTTGGAAACTTTAGTATGTACTGGAGGAGGTTTGGGCATTGCTTCTGAAATTTCAAGACCTTTTAGTTAATCATTGTCACAGAGAGACAAATATGGGGGCAGACTGGCTGTCCAACTTGAGCATGTTCTTAAGTGGGTTTTATTTTGAGAAAACTGTATAGCCAAGTGCGTACGTTTTATTTTGAGTGATACTATAGGTAATCTTCATGCTTCACTCTTATTTTTAGATTCAATGACTGTTAAGTCCACAATTGATTTTCATGAGACATAAGTTTGTATGAGTTGCTATCAATGCAATATCGACTTGAAAACTCCTCAGTTGAATTCTGTAACAATGTCATAAGATGCTGATAAATCAGACCCAGATCACAAGCATGCCTTTCAAATTAATGCATAGAAGCTGTTCCCATTGTTTGTTTGCCCATCTACATAGTTTTTAGTAGATAAAATGAATAGTTTACTATTTAGTATTCTCTCTATATTTGCTATATGTAATGCCATTCATTCTTTATTCTGGAATGATGTCCTCCAACTTCACTAGAGCACTGAAAAATGTTGAAAAAAACTGGCTGAATAAGAGAGAACTGAAAAACTAGAAATACTAGCAGAGTGTCTAGCAGTTGACCCATTCCTTCACACCTTTTCAGGAAAATTCTGGATTTGTTCCACAAAACTGGAAGCTATTTAATATTCCAAACGGAAGCAGACAGGCTGTCCATGTTAAGGGATCAACTACAGCATGAACCATTAGTTGTGGATGATGATGGCTTAAAAGAAATTGCAGTTCAACAGTGTTTATTGATTTCCCTGGTTGAAGAGATTGATATTTGATCTGTGTCGGGTTAGGAATTCTTGTTGGTTGATCTTTAGGAAAAGAATTAAAGGCTCACTGATTGGGTACATGATCTGGCACAACAATTTATAGATCTGTAAAACTGCCCTTTTGTTCCACTTCAAATAGGCAGTAACAGGATTCAATTTGTTAAGAGTGTTGCTAAGTTGAATTCAGTGACCAATCATGAAGATCTTCATTTACCGTATTGAATGACCAATCATGAAGATCTTCATTTACAGGAATTTGTAAATGCCACCTTGCTTCACCCTACTCTACTGAGTTGTCCTTCACTGTAAATAAGTATTTTCAGCTTAGCGAGTTTACCCCTGTAGACAGCATGTTTTGTGAGAAGGATGAACAGGTGTTGAGCAAGGCCCATGTGTTCATGTGTTGTGATGATCTGTGTAAGCAATCTTAAATGTGTTTTATTTTGTTTTTGGGCTGTTTTCATGTACATGGTATATACACATGTGGACAGTTTTTTTTTAACACAAGAAAAATAGCCTATATATATATACTTGAAACAAAGGCGTTTAAAGTGTTAGAATTTAATATTATTTGGGTCTCCCTTGAGCCATGCGCGCACCTACCTGTTAGGGAAACAACAGTCAGAAAATTGATTACAGTAGGTAATTTTGAGTTCAGTTTTTGTGTAGAAAAGGTTTGTGGACAACAATAAGACAGAAACGAGGTGATGTTTTTCATTCCATTATTCTCATTCAGTCAGTTAGAGTGCACCAGCCAAAAAGGAAGTCTTTCAGATTTAGTAACTCTTGTGTGAGCTCCAAGAAGCTCCAGGTTGATTGTATGTGTTGTGACCAATAGTCACATCATCGCCCAAGCCTGGGGCTCCCTTTTGTTTCTTGGTCTTGTCTTTTTGGCTTTAATTCTTGGTAGTATTGGGCTAAATCTTCTAAAGTTAGCTCTTTCAAATGAGAATTGGTAAAATTGGCCAGATGTGAAAAGTGTTGTCCATGTGGCTCTGAGAATGGAAATTATTTGCTTGTTTGAGAATTGAATGTCTTGACTTACTATTTTTAGAAAGTCTATTTTTAGTAAGTCTATTTTTAGTAAATTTCATTGCCTCTTAGATTGGCCATATTTTAACTTTGGGACAACTTACTATTTTTAGAAAGTCTATTTTTAGTGAGTCTATTTTTAGTAAATTTCACTACCTCTCAGATTGGCCTTATTTTGACTTTGGGACAACTTACTATTTTTAGAATGTCTATTTATGGCAAGTCTATTTCTGCAACAAGTGAGCTATGGTTGATAAAGAGCCAAAAGGGTACATGTGTCTATATCCAAAAGAATGAGCAAGCATGAAAGTCAATCGAGAAAAAAATACTCAAGTCTGGAATCACCCATGAAATATCCAAAAGTAGAAAGGCATGAAGATAATAGAAAAAATGGTTGTCGTGAAATTCTTCCATCATGGACAAAATCCATGATCTCTCAAAAAATCTAGCCTTGGAGAAAAATGGTTGTTGTGGAATTCTTCCATCATGGACAAAATCCAGCCTTGGAGAAAAATGGTTGTTGCGGAATTCTTCCATCATGGACAAAATCCCCGATCACGCAAAATTTCCAGCCTTGGAAAAAAATGGTTGTTGTGGAATTCTTCCATCATGGACAAAATCCATGACCACTCAAAATTTCCATGAGCAAGAGAATTAGAAATCATGGAAGCAAATATGGCTAAGTGTTGGAGATTTGTCCTTCATAGAAGCAAAAACAGCGAAGTGCTAGAAATTCCTCCTTGATGGAAGAAAAAATGCTAGTGTTGAAAGTTTCTCCTTCATGGAAGAAAAATTGGCTAAGTGTTGGAAACTTTCTCCTTCATGGAAGAAAAAATGGCTAAGTGTTGGAAACTTTCTCCTTCATGGAAGAAAGACTGGTTAAGTGTTGGCAATTCCTCCTTGATGGAAGAAAAAATGCTAGTGTTGGAAGTTTCTCCTTCATGGAAGAAAAATTGGCTAAGTGTTGGAAACTTTCTCCTTCATGGAAGAAAAAATGGCTAAGTGTTGGAAACTTTCTCCTTCATGGAAGAAAAATTGGCTAAGTGTTGGCAATTCCTTTTTGATGGAAGAAAAAATGCTAGTGTTGGAAGTTTCTCCTTCATGGAAGAAAAATTGACTAAGTGTTGGAAACTTTCTCCTTCATGGAAGAAAAATGCTAGTGTTGGAAGTTTCTCCTTCATGGAAGAAAAATTGGCTAAGTGTTGGAAACTTTCTCCTTCATGGAAGAAAAAATGGCTAAGTGTTGGAAACTTTCTCCTTCATGGAAGAAAAACTGGCTAAGTGTTGGCAATTCCTCCTTGATGGAAGAAAAAATGCTAGTGTTGGAAGTTTCTCCTTCATGGAAGAAAAATTGGCTAAGTGTTGGAAACTTTCTCCTTCATGGAAGAAAAAATGGCTAAGTGTTGGAAACTTTCCCCTTCATGGAAGGAAAACTGGCTAAGTGTTGAAGATTTCTCCTTCATGGAAGAATAAATGGCTAAGTGTTGGAAACTTTCTCCTTCATGGAAAAATGAAAAAGGATTAAGTGCTAGAAATTTCTCCTCCAGATCTTGAATTTCACCCTCTTCAAGTGTGTACCCAAGACTAGAAAAATGATTGATGATGATAAAAAAAAAGAGGGGGAATTCTTCAAAATGTAAGAAAAGGTATAATAGTGAATTGAAAGCATTTGAAGAAAAAGGAGGAGAAAGCTCTAGTTCTAGAAATTCAAGAAAGATGCTCAAATCCAAAATTCTAGTACCAAGATCAAAGTACTAAGTGATCCGGTCCCAGACATTCAAGGTTCAAAGATGAAAGTTCAAATCCAAAAATCTAAGAACATGGCTAAGGAAATGTTTGAAAGCTTTACCAGGGAATCCAGTCGATTGAAAAAGATTGTTGATAACATCAAGCAAGGAATATCAAATGCAGTTTCATCCTTGTTATCACAAAGATTAAGGGAAGAGGAAATGACAACTGATAATCTGAAAGTCAAGTTAGAGGAATTCTTTCAGCTAAACGTATATGGAAGAGATGATTTTAAGAACTTCTCCATCTTCTCAAATACAATGCACACTACTAAGGACTTACTACCAGATTGGGATGAAAGCTTGGGAAAAGCAGAAAGAGCAATTGCAGTTCTAGAATTCAAGCAAGAATCTGTACCAAGCATCAGTATAGAGGAGTTGGAAATAGTATTAGATCAATTTTGATCTTTCAGGCAAAGAAATCAAGGATATGTGCATTAAATGCAGAGTGGGTGTGCATAGGGATCATTTATTACACCCCACTCTTTCTTAAATTAGCATGCATGATGGGAATTTATTACCCACTACAGTAGTGGATTCCTTATGGCATTAACATAGATTCTTTTCCATTTCCCTAACCCTAATTAGGGCTGATGTGGCATGATCTCGGCCATCGGTTATTGTGATCATCTGGGCCACCCATTGTAATCGAGGACCTATATAAAGGCCTCATTTTCTCATTTGTAAGGGAGATTTTTATGAGTTTGTTGCTATGAGTTACTGAGATAATAAAGTTTTCATTGGATTTTGGTGAATACTTGACGTGTCTTAGTGCTTGCTTGTTCTCCTAAAATTTCTTCAAGTAGATTAAGTTTAGCATAGTCAATGTGTGGTGATTACAATGGAGAATATGATGGTGTATTGATGAATTCCTTTGGTTCATACTTTTGACATTTAAGTGATTCTAATTCATTGTGTAAAGTTAGCATGAACCTCTTTCATGGATATGCTCAGCTTCTATCATTTGTATACATTGTTCTTTATGATGGTGTATGCGGTGATATGAAAATCTTTGGCATAACCCTTGAAGATTGCACTGTTTCATGCTTAGTTGTAGTATAACTTGGTGAAGCTGAATTTAGTAAATTGAGGAATTTGTCCACTAGAATACTATTTGTTGTTATTAGTACCATTAGGATTAGAATAGAATTCTTGAACCCCATCCTATTTAATTTCTGCATATTCTGTAAAAAATCCAAAAAAAGCGCTTCATTGCAAAACCTTAAGATAGCTCCCACATCCAGTATGGCTTGAAATGAATATGAATAAACACGTAAGGCCCCTTGTATTAAAGGAACCTTGAATTCATTGTATGATCTTCTAGCAATCTTAGCATACACAAGAATTTATTCAAGAGAGGATAAGATATTTCGATATTTTGTTCTACTATTTGGTGAGTCATAAAACACACATCAACAGAAACTGGCGCTAGAAGGAGGGCCTTAACTAAAAGATTTCATAGCAGTTGCATATACTAGAGAACATTAATTCATCCTTGCCCAAGGTACATCGAAGATCCTTGAGATTCACCCCGAGAGTGCACGAATTACAAGAGTTGAGTTTTGATCCAAAGCCTAGGCGAGGAAATAAAGAAGCATCTATGAGTCAGAATTCACCAAGTGTAGCTGATCTCACAAGGATATTCCAAACTCCACCACCTCAACATCAAGCACAAGGATCAATCCAAGGAGGAGTTCCACCAGGAGCTACACAAATTCAACAGTCATTTGTGCAAATACCTGTTTCACTTGCAACTATCCAACAACAAGTTCCAGCAACGGCCTAGCAATGGCGTCCGCAGAATGCATCACCCCTTGCAACATTTTCTGCATACAATAATATGCCAAAGAATGCTGAACACTTTTGTCCTAAATTCTTTGTGAATGATGTGAATCGCACTGCTGATAAACACATTAAAATTTTTGAGGATGTCCTCCAGAATAGAAACGTGCAAGATGAGGATGTTGCATGTAGACTATTCCCTTATTCATTGGGTGAGGAAGCATTTTACTAGTATATCAACCTACCTGCAAATTAAATACAGACTTGGCAATAATTAAAGGATGCATTCCTCGAGAAGTTTAGATTTCCTATCACCCCTGCAGAATTGTATAAACAATTTATCAAGATAAGGAGACAAGAATGTGAATCAATTGGTGCTTTCAATAACCAATTTCAAAGGGCTTATTTGAGATTGCATGATCCATATCGCATAGGAGATGATGCAGCACAACCTATCTACTATGCAGCCCTAGACTGTTTCACATCTATGTTTGTTCAAAAAATGCATCTGGCTCTTGGGAGTTTGATCCAAGCATATGTTGAAGCAAAGAAAGTTAGTTTAGAATCACCAACAACTACGAATGAAGCACCTTGCTATTTTGGAAATGCAAATGCATTGAATCAAGGAGTTTTGAATTATGCTCCGACTATCAATCCAGTTCCTGCCCCTCCAAGCCAATTGGTGTTGCACCTCGAAGCACCTATGTCACAGGCAATGTCCACACAACCAATTTATCTCCAGAACATGACAAATTCTACAAGGACCCAAGAGGAAAAAGATGAGATGAGATATCTGATTGAACAAGTGAAAAAGTTGTCCACTGAGGTCACTTACCTTAGAAATCAAAATAATCAGTTGCAAAATACACAAAGAAATTATCAGTCATATCAAGGTAGCAACCGAGGTTATCAAGGGAATACCCCTCCACATCATGATAGTAATCAAGGACACAACCAAGGATTCAATGAAGGTAATCAAGGATATCGTAATAATAACCAAGGTCATCAAAGAAGATCATAGAACACTAATCCAAATAATGGAGGCATACCATCACCATTGGATAATCCTCCATCTAAGAATCACCTAGCTGATAAAGTTTTCTTAGCAGAAGTTGCACTATCTAGATGGTGTAGATTACATGAGACTAGTCAACATTCTGAATTATAGTGTCACGAATTTCAAAGAGCAGTAGATATTTTCAAGGGAGAAGTGAGGAACACTACCACATCTGAGAATCCTCCTCCTACGGGATATGAGATAGTACCCTCACCAAGATATGACCTAGCATTGGTTTTTGATGATTTTAAGTTTCCTCCTCCTGATTCTCAAGATTACATGCCAATACAAGCTAATAAAAAATTCCCACCAGCTTCAGCAAATGGTCCTATAGAGATGTCGCGTTATCAAGTCCCACTGGAAAATCAACCTCCACCAGTATCCCTGAATGAATCACTACATAAGGATGGATTTTTATTCCCTCCTCTATATAATAGTGTCTTGGTGGAAGGGACAAGTGAAGTGCAAGCTTATCAACAAACATCTGGTAATACTCCAATAAAGACATATCAGAGGAATTATAGGAACCATGAGCCATTAACATCATCAGTTCCTCCAAATAACTTTTCAACTCCCCCGCATCCAAATGCAAATAATAATCCTGAGCCTCTCAGAGACTCCCCTGAATATCGACAACTCACAGGCTCTCAAGGAGATAGAGGCCAATCTCCCATGACAAATTCTTCACAAAATGATAAAGGAAACAATAATCTTCAATCCTCCGCTCAACAAGGAGAACAAAGGAAATGTGAAAATCCAGGACAAACACAGAAAGGAAGTCCTTCTAGAGATGAATTGAAAAGGTTGAGTTCTTATGTACTAGAGGAATTCAAGAAAATTAAAGTAAGTCTTCCACTATATGAATTGATGAAGATTTCAAAAATTAGAGATACATTATTGGAAAGCTTCAATGACGCCTCCACAAAGATTGTTTCTCAAAATGTATCACATCCTCCAAGAGGGGTATCCAATGTCCAACAATACAATTTTGTGCAAAACACCAATGTTGTAGATGATGTATCACCATATGCATCTAAGCTTGCTCAGAATCTTTCAAGTTTCATTGGAATGGTGCAAAACTCTCAGGATGATCATAAGATTACATCAAATGGACAAGTATCTTCAAAGGATCCATCACTAGAAATGATCAAAGATAATTCTCCTATAGTGGAAAGTTCCATGACAACTCAAAATGGGAGAAATTATATACATAACAATGAGACATTTGATTCAAAAGGGCAGAAGCCAGTGGTTTTTTATCAAGGGAAGGAGGAACCTGCACCTTTCCTAGTATCTGTTAGAATTTTCAAAAAAATGTTACATAATTGTTTAATTGACTCTGGTGCATCAAGTAATGTAATGCCATTGGACATATGTAGAAAGTTGGGATTGATTCCACTTCAGAATGACAAGAAAGTCACACAATTGGATAAAATTGAAGTCCCAGTCATGGGAGAGTTGAATAATATTCACATGCAATTGGCCTCTGATCCACGTGTTCAAAGTTGTATTGACATATCTATTGTGGATATTCCTAAAGGGCATGGCATGCTTCTTAGTAGAGATTGGGCAAGGAAATTGAATGGTTATATTGCAACAGACTTTTCACACATGTGGCTTCCATGGAAGGGAATTCCCAATCAGATAAGGATAGAGAGCACTCCAAGGCTCCAGTTGTTGATCACTAAGTATGGTGAACACAATGAGATCTTGTTTATGGAAACCACTTTGGGATCATATATTCCCAAAATTGGAGAGGTTTTAATGTTGAAAGGTTACAATCAAGGGGGATGTCCTGATGTGACTCCAATTTTTGCTAAGATGCATCCATTCAAAATCTGTTGTTACCCAACTGGTGTAGAATACATGATGCTTTTCATTCTGAGATATCATGCACTATGTGCAAAGAAGCAATTGCACAAGTTTCTAAAATGGTTTCACAAGCATGGATAACAGAAAAGTGGTCAGAATGAACTCATCTTGTATGAAAATTTTAGACCCACAACAAGAAAGAATTCAAGAAGGTAAAATAGGACAAGAAGAACATCAAAAAGAATCCAAGGATTCAAAGGTAAGATCACCCATGGAATACGAAAATGATCAAGTATGGACTCTATCCTTTGATGGATCCAAATCAAAGAAAGGTAGTGGAGCTGGTGTTGAACTCATCAGCCCAACTAGAGAAACATATTTGGCAACACATAGGTTGCAATTCCCTTGTACTAATAATGTGGTTGAGTATGAATAATTGGTCATTAGATTACTCTTCACTATCAAAAAGGGTGCCAAAATCCTACATTTACATGGAGATTTAGACATAGTCATTGGGCAGGTATGCAAGAAATATACATGCCATGATAAAAGATTGGGTCGGTATCGCAATAGAGTTTGGGACCTATTCGAAAGTTTGATGCTTTCAATATTAAAAGGATAAGTCGAACAAGCAATCTAGTAGCAAACTCTTTGGCTCAATCTGCAAGTTCATTAGAACCATTAGCCATGGATTGTGTGAAGAAATTTACAGTTGAGATGACTTCAGTACCATCAGTCCCTGACAACATCACAAATTTTCTAGTGTTTGAAGATGACAAGCATATTCTTGATTTTTTGACAAGCTCGAGGGTATTTGAAGCACAAGTCATAGTTGAAGGAGAACAACAACAAGCTCAATTTGAAATCGATGAGATTATGAATTTAAGGACAAATACCATTCCAAAAGGAATGATTGAACTAGAAAGAATTTTTGATGCTGACAGACTAAGTTCCCTCAAGTACCAAAGTACTGAAGGAGGGGAATGTGAAAAGGTGAACTTGGGAACGAGAGAAAATGTCAAGAATGTATTTATTGGGAAAGTTTGTACCCCCATAAAAAGGAGGAAATATTGAAGCTTATGAAGGAGTTCCCTGATGTGATTGCTTGGGGATATGAAGATCTGAAGACATATGATACGTCTCTCGTTACACATACTCTTCCGTTAAAGCCAAATAGTAAACCATTTAGACAAAGGCAGAGACCAATGAATCCATTGTTAGAACCACTAATACATCAAGAAGTGAAGAAGTTATTGTCAGCAAGGATTATATTCCCAGTTTGACACTCAACGTGGGTCACCAACCTTGTACTTGTTAGAAAGAAGAATGGAGAGATAAGGTTGTTTGTGGATTTTAGAAATCTCAATAAAGCTTCAGAGAAGGATAATTATCCAGTGCCGTCATTAGATGAAGTGATACAAGTTGTTAATGGTTCTCAAATGATGTCATTTTTAGATGGTTATTCTAGATATAACCAAGTGATGGTAGAAGAAGAAGATAGACTAAAGAAGACATTCACAACTAAATGGGGTACATTTGCTTATAGAAGAATGCCTTTCGATTTGATCAATGCAGGAGCTACTTTTCAAAGAGCCATGGATTATGCTTTCATGGACTTGGTAAAGAAGTGCATCATCATATACATGGATGATCTCACAGTATTCTCTTGACATAGGGAAGATCACATCTTTGATTTGAGGAGAATCTTCCAAAGATGTAGAAGATATGGGATTTCCTTGAATCCAAAGAAATGCATGTTTGCTATCACTGAAGGGAAATTGTTAGGACATGTAATATTAGAACGAGGAATCTCAATTGATCCTGAGCGCATTGAGGCAATATCAAAGATAGGATTGCCAGCTAGTCAGAAAGAATTAAAGTCATTCTTTGGGAAAATTAACTTTGTAAGGAAGTTCATAACTGGATTTGCAGAGATAGTAAGGCCATTAAATGACATGCTAAAGAAAGGAGCAAGGATAGATTGGACCCCTATAGAAAAAAAGGCATTCAAAGAAATCAAGCAAGCAATTGTGGATGCTCCTATTTTGTTGAAACTTGACTATACCAAGCCTTTTTATATATATTCTTTTTCCTCAGAACATACATGCGCAGCTATCCTCACCCAAAAGGCAGATGATTAGGATGAACATCCTATTGCATTCATGAGTTCGCCCATGAAAGATGCAGAATTGAGATATCTGAATGTTGAAAAGCAAGCTTATGCTTTGGTTAAAGCAATAAAGAAATTCTGACATTACATCCTAAGAAGCAAGGTTTATGCAATAGTTCCTGATGTAGTAGTAAAGACTTTGCTAATGCAGATTGAATTGGGAGAAAGAAGAGGAAAGTGGATGGCAATTATTCAAGAATATGACATGGAGATACAACCAATGAAGTTGGTACGAGGACAAGCTCTAGCTCAAACCTTGTCTACAACTGGTCCGGGATTAGTACAACAAGTATATGTGTTAGAAGAAGTATCCTCAGATGAATGGTATGATGATATTGTTCATTATCTGCTAAACCATAAGTCTCCATCACACTTGAACTTTGTTCAAAAGCGTTCATTGAGAATGAAGAGTCAAAATTTTATGCTTCAAGGATCTGTGCTATATAGAAAGAATCATGATGGGGTTTATTTGAGATGTGTTGGAAAGGAAGAGGTTGGACACATCATTGAGCATTTTCATAGTAAATATGGAACTAGTCATGGAAGTGGTCTAGCTATGGCTCATCAAATATCAAGAGCAGGGTATTATTGGCCAACCTTGTTTAAAGACACTTATGAACACGTGAAGACTTGTCACACATGTCAGATAGCTGTGACACGTGAAAGAAATCCTGCTATGCCATTACAACCTGTTATTGAAGTAAAACCATTTGCAAAATGGTGGTTAGATTTCATCGGTCCCATCAATCCACCATCATCAGGACACCACCAGTATATCCTGACTGCTATAGACTATTGCACCAGATGGACCGAGGCTCAATCACTAAAAAATTGTACAATGGAGGTTGTTATCAAATTTTTTGAAGAAAATATCATTATCAGGTTTGGATGTCCCCATGCATTTGTATGTGATAATGGGCCAGCATTTAGATCATTGAAGTTCTTAAACTGGGCTTTTGACTATGGGATCACACTAAAATTTTCATCAAACCGCTATCTGCAAGGGAATGGATTGGCAGAATCAACAAACAAAAATCTATTGAGTGCAATGAAGAAGTTATTAGACAATAACCCTAGAGATTGGCATACACAGCTGAGATTCACACTTTGGGTGGATAGGATCAGAATAAAGAGTTCTTTGGGGACATCTCCATATCATTTGGTCTACAGACAAGATTCAGTTTTTCCTATCCAATTAAGAATTCCAACACTACGATTCATGCAAGATTTTATGGAAGGAGAAGATAGAGTGCAGACATGTTTGACCCAATTATTGCACTTGGAAGAGAAGAGGGATGAAGCATTGGAAAAGTTTTCTAAACATCAAGGAGTTGTTAAGAGATGGTTTGACAAAATGGCAAAGGTTAAAGAATTTTGAATTTCAGATCTGATACTTCCCTGGGATAAGGCACATGAAAAGAAAGGTGGACATGACACGTTTGATAATCTATGGAAAGGTCCTTATCAGATTTCTAAAATTTTGGGAGATAATGCATTCAAGCTTAAGACTCTAACAGGAAAGGAAGTTCAGTTGGTTGTCAATGGGCAATTCCTTAAGCATTATTTCTGCCCTTAGGTTTTCTTTGAGAAACCTAACATGTACATAGTTAGTTTAGGTTTTCCTTTGTGGCGTGTTTTTGTTTTTGTTTTTTTTTTTTTTTTAGTTAGGTGGGGTTTTGGTTTGTCTCCCCTCTCCTGGTTAGGAGTTTTGGCTTTGCATGGTTTAGGTTTCTTTCCCTTGTTAGGTTGTCTTCCTTGGGTGGTTCAGTTTTTTCTCTTCTTTTGGTTTGGCTTTGGTTCTGGCTTTTGCTAGGTGGCTCATAGTTGTGAGAATTTTTTTTTTTTTTTGCAAGTGGAGTTATGTGATGATTTGGTTACTTCATCTGAAGATTTCACTAAGTTTTTTTATTTTATTTCTTGGATAATTGTTATGAAGAGCATTAGAATCATGGCTATCCTTCATATATTTTCAGTGGGTTAGAAAACATACTTGACTCGGAAGGTTAATCATACATTGTGTCTTGATGCATGAACTCTGAGGTTGCCACATATTTCACACTCTTAACTATTGCTCTAAGTCCATTCATGTGTCTTTGGAAAGGTCATGACTTGTGAAAATTTTTAAAATCTTGCTTCAGCGCGATTGTAACTCCTAAACCCATGGTAAGCTTCATTGCTTACAAGCCAAGTGAAATACCAATTCAAAAGGAATACAAAATAAAATGATGAAATAATAAGATTGGCTTTGGGGGTACACAAAAATCTCCATAGGTGTTCAAAAGAATAATTCACCGGAAGTGGAGCAATCTCCATTGGTTTTACAACGACAACTCCGTCGAGGCTATGGATACCTGACTAGCAGCGGGGCAATGTCCAGGATGCTTTTGAAGTCAAGAGGAATCAATAACTTGTCATGATTAATCCTAGGATTTCTGAATGGTCTTGTCGAGCTGGAATTAATACATTTGCACACACTTAGGTTGTCACAGAGTAAATGTGTTTTGATCCAATATATGATTATTCTCCCTTTTTGAGTTTGTTTTCTCTCTTATTGGTAATGTAAGATTGAGAAACCAGAGATTCTGAGTTCAGATTAAGTTTTATCCTTGAAATTTTTGTAACATTTGACCCGTGAAGTCACCAGATGTTGTGACCAATAGTCACATCATCGCCCAAGCCTGGGGCCCCCTTTTGTCTCTTGGTCTTGTCCTTTTGGCTTTAGTTCTTGGTAGTATTGGGCTAAATCTTCTAAAGTTCACTCTTTCAAATGAGAATTGGTAAAATTGGCCAGATGTGAAAAGTGTTGTCCATGTAGCTCTGAGAATGGAAATTATTTGCTTGTTTGAGAATTGAATGTCTTGACTTACTATTTTTAGAATGTCTATTTTTAGTAAGTCTATTTTTAGTAAATTTCATTGCCTCACAGATTGGCCTTATTTTGACTTTGGCACAACTTACTATTTTTAGTGAGTCTATTTTTAGTAAATTTCACTACCTCTTAGATTGGCCTTATTTTGACTTTGGGACAACTTACTATTTTTAGAATGTCTATTTATGGCAGGTCTATTTCTGCAACAAGTGAGCTATGGTTGATAAAGAGCCAAAAGGGTACATGTGTCTATATCCAAAAGAATGAGCAAGCATGACAGTCAATCAAGAAAAAAATGCTCAAGTCTAGAATCACCCATGAAATATCCAAAAGTAGAAAGGCATGAAGATAATAGAAAAAATGGTTGTCGTGGAATTCTTCCATCATGGACAAAATCCATGATCTCTCAAAAAATCCAGCCTTGGAGAAAAATGGTTGTTGTGGAATTCTTCCATCATGGAAAAAATCCACGATCTCTCAAAAAATCCAGCCTTGGAGATAAATGGTTGTTGCAGAATTCTTCCATCATGGACAAAATCCCCGATCACTCAAAATTTTCAGCCTTGGAGAAAAATGGTTGTTGCAAAATTCTTCCATCATGGACAAAATCCATGACCACTCAAAATTTCCACGAGCAAGAGAATTAGAAATCATGGAAGCAAATATGGCTAAGTGTTGGAGATTTGTCCTTCATAGAAGCAAAAACAACGAAGTGCTAGAAATTCCTCCTTGATGGAAGAAAAAATGCTAGTGTTGGAAGTTTCTCCTTCATGGAAGAAAAATTGGCTAAGTGTTGGAAACTTTCTCCTTCATGGAAGAAAAAATGGCTATGTGTTGGAAACTTTCTCCTTCATGGAAGAAAGATTGGCTAAGTGTTGGCAATTCCTCCTTGATGGAAGAAAAAATGCTAGTGTTGGAAGTTTCTCCTACATGGAAGAAAAATTGGCTAAGCGTTGGAAACTTTCTCCTTCATGGAAGAAAAAATGGCTAAGTGTTGGAAACTTTCTCCTTCATGGAAGAAAAACTGGCTAAGTGTTGAGAATTCCTCCTTGATGGAAGAAAAAATGCTAGTGTTGGAAGTTTCTCCTTCATGGAAGAAAAATTGGCTAAGTGTTGGAAACTTTCTCCTTCATGGAAGGAAAAATGCTAGTGTTGGAAGTTTCTCCTTCATGGAAGAAAAATTGGCTAAGTGTTGGAAACTTTCTCCTTCATGGAAGAAAAAATGGCTAAGTGTTGGAAACTTTCTCCTTCATGGAAGAAAAATTGGCTAAGTGTTGGCAATTCCTCCTTGATGGAAGAAAAAATGCTAGTGTTGGAAGTTTCTCCTTCATGGAAGAAAAATTGGCTAAGTGTTGGAAACTTTCTCCTTCATGGAAGAAAAAATGGCTAAGTGTTAGAAACTTTCTCCTTCATGGAAGGAAAACTGGCTAAGTGTTGAAGATTTCTCCTTCATGGAAGAAAAAATGGCTAAGTGTTGGAAACTTTCTCCTTCATGGAAAAATGAAAAAGGATTAAGTGCTAGAAATTTCTCCTTCAGATCTTGAATTTCAACCTCTTCAAGTGTGTACCCAAGACTAGAAAAATGATTAATGATGATAAAAAAAAAGGATGAATTCTTCAAAATGTAAGAAAAGGCATAATAGTGAATTGAAAGCATTTGAAGAAAAAGGAGGAGAGAGCTCTAGTTCTAGAAATTCAAGAAAGATGCTCAAATCCAAAATTCTAGTACCAAGATCAAAGTACTAAGTGATCCGGTCCTAGACATTCAAGGTTCAAAGATGAAAGTTCAAATCCAAAAATCCAAGAACATGGCTAAGGAAATGTTTGAAAGCTTTACCAGGGAATCCAGTCGATTGAAAAAGATTGTTGATAACATCAAGCAAGGAATATCAAATGCAGTTGCATCCTTTTTATCACAAAGATTAAGGGAAGAGGAAATGACAATTGATAATCTGAAAGTCAAGTTAGAGGAATTCTTTCAGCTAAACGTATATGGAAGAGATGATTTTGAGAACTTCTCCATCTTCTCAAATACAATGCACACTACTAAGGACTTACTACCAGATTGGGATGAAAGCTTGGGAAAAGCAGAAAGAGCAATTGTTGTTCTAGAATTCAAGCAAGAATCTGCACCAAGCATCTGTATAGAGGAGTTGGAAATAGTATTAGACCGATTTTGATCTTTCAGGCAAAGAAATCAAGGATAGATGCATTAAATGCAGAGTGGGTGTGCATAGGGATCATTTATTACACCCCACTCTTTCTTAAATTAGCATGCATGATGGGCATTTATTACCCACTATAGTAGTGGATTCCTTATGGCATTAACGTAGATTATTTTCCATTGCCCTAACCCTAATTAGGGCTGATGTGGCATGATCTTGGCCATCGGTTATTGTGATCATCCGGGCCACCCGTTGTAATCAAGGACCTATATAAAGGCCTCATTTTCTCATTTGTAAGGGAGATTTTTATGAGATTGTTCGTATGAGTTATTGAGATAATAAAGTTTTCATTAGAGTTTGGTGAATACTTGACCTGTCTTAGTGCTTGCTTAATCTCCTAAAATTTATTCAAGTAGATTAAGTTTAGCATAGTCAATGTGTGGTGAATACAATGGAGAATATGATGGTGTATTGATGAATTCCTTTGGTTCATACTTTTGACGTTTTAGTGATTCTAATTCGTTGTGTAAAGTTAGCCTGAACCTCTTTCATGCATATGCTCAACTTCTATCATTTGTATACATTGTTCTTTATGATGGTGTATGCGGTGATATGAAAATCTTTGGCATAACCCTTAAGATTGCACTGGTTCATGCTTAGTTGTAGTATAACTTGGCAGAGTTGAATTCAGTAAATTGAGGAATTTGTCCACTAGAATACTATTTGTTGTTATCACTACCCTTAGGATTAGAATAGAATTCCTGAACCCTATGTAGGGCCCATTTGCCATTACACCAAAAGCCATGACTGTTAGTGAACATGGAACACCACATAATTAACCACCTGTGGGCAGGGGAGCGCATCACATCACCCAAAAATCTCCCCCTCGACGCACATACCAGGTGCTTACACAGGTCAGGAAGGCACCAGGGAGATTTGAACCCATGACCAAGCCAAAACCAGGCTCTGATACCAATTGTAGGGCCCATTTTCCGTTGCACCAAAAGCCATGACTGTTAGTGAACATGGAACACCACATAATTAACCACCTGTGGGCAGGGGAGCGCGTCGCATCACCCAACACCCTATCCTATTTAATTTCTGTATATTCTGTAAAAAATCCAAGAAAAGCGATTCATTGCAAAACCTTAAGATAGCTCCCACATCCAGTATGGCTTGAAATGAATATGAATAAACACGTAAGGCCCCTTGTAATCATCAACAAATCACATTAATTACCAATCTTATCCACAGTCAAGACCTGGCATTAAAGGAACCTTGAAGTCATTGTATGATCTTCTAGCAATCTTAGCACACACAAGACTTTACTCAAGAGAGGATAAGATATTTCGGTATTTTGTTCTACTATTTGGTGAGTCATAAAAAACACATCAACAGTATGCAACCCACTAGTACTGCAAATCTGGTATGTGATAAGAAATCATAGTAGTTAGTTTTTTTTTTATGAAGTTTGTAGTGTATTTTTCAGATTGTAAAAGTTTTTTCTAGAATTTAAGAGAAGAAAGAAAGAAAATTTGATAGCACTTCTCCAACTCTTAGGTCATTTGATTTTTGTGTTTCCATTCTCCATATTCCACTGTGTATAGACTATTATTGCTCTGTCATATTGGAGATTTTTAAATTTTTGACATGGTATTAGACCTTATTGGCCCCAAATCTTGGTAAGTTGGGGTAATTTTTTTCTAGGTATTGAAGCTTTTGTATAGGATACATGGCTATAGATGAAGAAAAGACTTAGCAGCAACCACGTCTTTTAATAGATAGAACTATAATACTTGGGCAAAGAAAATGAAAACCATAATGGTTACAAATGACTTGTGGGAGTTTGTGGTTAATGGGTTCAATGATGTAACTGACCCAACATAATATGTTGCCCTCACCAATAATAAAAAAACTTAGCTGAAGGAGTCAAGGAGGAAGGATGCAAAAGCACTAAGCTTGATTGAGATAGCCATGATAGAGATTATTTTTCCCAAAATAGCAGCAACTAACTATTCAAAGGAAGCATGAGATATAATGGAAATAAATTTTAAAGGGAATGATAAAGTTCATGGAGTGAAGCTACAAATGATATGAAGGGAGTTGAAAAATATTCAAATGAAAGACAATTAGTCTATTTCATATTTTAGGTCAAGAATCTCTAGTTTGATAAACTAGCTGAAGTCAAATGGAGAAGAATATGAAGAGAAAAGAATAGTGGAGAAATTTTTTAATAAGTCTGTTTCAAATGTATGATAATCTTGTGATGAACATTAAAGAGGCAAAAGGCCTCACCACATTGACCATGGATGAGTTAATGGATATTCTCCAAACCCATGAGTATCGGATTAATAGATCAATAACATCTTGCCAAAAGCAAGCTTTAAAAGCTCAATCCAATGCAAGAGGAAAGGGAAGTGGAAGAAACAACTCTAGAAGAGGCTCAAGAGGTAGAGATCATGGTGACTATGGGCATAGAAGAGATGGAGGAGAAATCTCTGGATGAGCAGATAGCTAAGAGGGAGTGAGAAGCTCTCAAAATAGCTCTAGTGGAGGCAAGAAAAAATAGATCTCTAACAAGATTAATGTGGGGTGTTATTATTTTCAAAAATTTGGACTTTATGCAAGTGAATGTAAGAAAAAGCAAGGAGACCAGTCAAGACAAAATGCAAATGTAGTTGGTGTGAATGTGGGTGTATCAAATAATCCCACAACCTTCATCATGTGCAATATTGGTGAAGAAGATAGCTCTGAAGTATGGTATTTGGACAACAGTTTTAACTACTACATGAGTGGTAATGAAAGTCTATTTTCATTTATTGATAAGAATTTCAAGTCTAAAATTAGAATAAGAAGCAATCGAACCATGAACAAGTGATTTATTATGATCCACACTAAGTAAGGGTGAAAGAAGGAGATTCAAAATATTCATTTTTCCCTAGATGTGAAGCACAATTAGATAAGTGTTGGACAACTCATTCAAAATGTTTATAAAGTCCTAATGGAAAATGAAAAATTTTTCATTCATGAGAAAGATGAGAGCGAGAAAATAGTTATAGTGGTTCAAATGATTGAAGACCCCTCCAAGCTATGGCATGTCGGGTATGGACATCTTGGTTATGCTAGTTTGAATTTATTGTCCAAGAAAAAATGGTAGATGGTTTGCCTAAGATTTTAGAGTCATGTAACAAGTGTTAGACTTGTACTCTAGGTAAGTAACATAGGCTTCTATTTAATTCTTGTAATTCTAGAAGGGCAAGGGCACCATTATAGTTAGTGCATACTGATTTAGTTGGCCCTTTGCAACCCACATCTATTGGAGGGAGTACATATTTTATGACATTCATAGATAATTTCAACTATTATACATGGGTCTACTTTTTGAAAAATAAATCCAATGCATTTGATAAATTTTTAGAATTCAAAGCCAAAGATGAAAAGGAATGTTGACATTATATCAAAGTCCCAAGGTCAAATAGAGGGGGGAATATATCTCCAATTCTTTTGTAAGTTTTTACAAGAAAAATTACATCAAGAAGGATCTTACATCTAGCTTGGCTGAGAGAAAGAATAGAATCATTGTTGTGATGGTAAGGAGCATGATGATAGAAAAAGGTCTATTTGATAAATAGGTATCTAACAAAGGTGGTTCATAACAAAATCCCTCATGAGTTATAGTCAAAAGATAGATGGATGGTTCAACACTTGAGGATCTTTGGGTGTGTAGCATATGCACATGTGCTAAAGGAGCAAAGGAAAAAGTTGGATGACAAGGGTGTGGAGTGCATCTTCACTATTTATAGTTCATAATCAAAGACATATAGATTGTCTAATCTAGTCACAAAGAATATCATCATTTCAAGAGATGCACAAAATTTATTGAAAATCAGCCATGTGATGGCTTTGTGGATAAATGTTCAAGAATTTCAAGTAAAGTGTCCATTATTGATGAAGAAAATAAAGTTAGTGATCAACAAGATGAAGGAGTGATAGATATAGATAGCTCCAGACAACTCTAGATTGTTCCTAACAGAAACATGTAGAATGACAAGTAGCCACATACAAATAGAAAATTAGCTATAGGTAGCTCCAGACAACTCTAGATTAGTGTTCAAAATGTATAAAATAGCAACAACAACAATAGTGAAAGTTTAGATCCTAATCTCGCCTCCATATTGCCAAGAAAAAATAAAAGTTCAAAAGAGATATACCAAGATGAAAGGTATGAAGAAGATTTTGATGAGAGTGTAAACTTTGCATTATTTTATCATAGTGATCCAATTTATATTAAAGAATCTATAAATGAAAAGAAATGGTTTAAGGCCATGGATGAGGAAATAGATGCAATATCTAGAAAAATGAAACATGTGAGCTAACTAATTTACCTCCCAAGAAGAAAGTTATTGGAGTTAAATGGATTTATAAAATCAAGTGCAATGGTCATGAAAATATAGATAGGAATAAGGCATGATTATGTTCAAGGGGTACAAATGATAGTATAATAAAGACTATGATGAGACTTATGCTTCCGTTGCAAGAATAGAAATCATGCATGTTGTCATAGCAATTGCAGACAAACACAAATGGAAGGTATTTCAAATGAATGTGAAGTTCACCTTCTTGAATGTAGTGTTGAAAGAAAAGGTGTATGTGGAGCAGCCATGTGGTTATGAAGTTTATGGTGAATAACACAAGGTATATAGGTTGAAAAGATCTCTTTATGGGCTAAAGCAAGCTCTACGGGCATGGTACAATAGGATTGACTCATATTTGACAAGCAATTGCTTTAGAAAAAAGTGATGGTGATCCCACTCTTTACATCGAAGAAACTGATAGTAAAGTTTTAATTATTGTCTTATATGTAAATGACTTAATATTTATTGGGAATGATGATTTTATTATTGTTGATTTCAAAAAATTCATGAAAAGTGAGTTTGAAAGGATAGATATGGGTTTCTTGAAGTATTTTCTAGGCATAGAAGTAAAACAAATGCATTATGACATATTTATTTCTCAAGAAAAATATGCAAATCAAATCTTGGAGAGATTTAAAATACAAAATAGCAAGGCAACCCCAACACCAATAGGTAAAGGTTTCAAGTTGAGCAAGGAAAATTGCAGTAACAATGTGAATCTAATATTGTATAAAGTTTGGTTGGAAGCTTGATGTATTTGACAACTAGGCTTGATATAATGCACACACTCCAAAAGACTCACATTGGCAAGCAAGAAAGAGAATCTTAAGATATGTGAATGGTACCAAAGGATTTGGTATTTTATATAATATTGAAAATGAACATGGGCTGATTGGTTATATGGATGGTGATTGGGCTTGAAGTTTTTATGATAGGAAAAGCACTCCTAGTTATGTATTTCATATGAGTTCAGGTGCAATCTCATGAATATCCAAGAAGTAACCAATTGTTGCTCAATCTATAGTAGAGGCTGAATATATAGCAACAAATGTAGCAATGTGTCAAGCTATTTAGTTGATCATGATGGATTTAAGGGAGGAACAAGATGATGGAACCACAACTTATTGTGCTAATATTTCCTCAATAGCTTTTACAAAGAATCCAGTATTTCATAGAAGAAGCAAGCATGTAGAAATCAAGAGCTAGTTAAAAATTGTGGTATTAAAATGGAGTATTGTAAGTCCAACAACTAGTAGACATATTCACTAAGTCATTGGGCATTGCCAGTTTCGTGCACCTAAGAAGAAGTTTTGGCATAGTTGATTTGGATCAGCTATGATCCTTGTCTTATTGACTCAGGAAAAAGGAGGAGTTTAATATTATTTGATTGTCCCTTGAGCCAAGCGCACACCTACCTTTCAAGAAAACAACAGAGAAAAAAATTGATTATGGTAGGTAACTTTGAGTTCAATTTTTGTGTGTGAAAGGTTTGTGGACAGCAGGTAGGCAAAAGAGATTGTTTGCTTGTATAAAGTTACCTTTTTCTTCATCCTATCCACAAACCTTTCCCACACAAAAACTGAACTCCAAGAAGCTCCAGGTTGATTGTATGCAGCCCCCTAGTGATGCAAGTCTAATATCTGATTAGCAACAATAGTAGTTAGTTTTTTTTTTTATAAAGTTTGTACTTTATTTTTCAGATTGCAAAAGTTATTTGTAGAATTTAATAGAAGAAAAAAAAAAAAAATTGATAGCATATCTCCAGCTCTTTGATTGTTTAATATTTGTGTCTTCATCTCCCATATTTCTTATGTATTTTATTTATTGAGCAAAATAGAACAGCAATCTTTGTTATTGCTCTGTCATATTAAAGATTTTTAATTTTTTTAAAGAAAAAGCTTCATCTACCAAACTAACAAAGCTTGCTAAAAAGAAAGAACAAAATTAAGCTATAAGCTAGCAAAGGGACATCAACCTACACAGCTAGAATAACTTAGTCAAGACATGACTCAGACCAACACAATAGAGTCTAACACCCTTTGAGATAAACCACTCTCTGTTGTATAAGCGAACAACAAACAACCAGAGGGAATGATGAGTCAATCTCCCAACATGGTAATAGTAAAGTAATCAGCAAATTAGAGATGGTTTGTTTCTTGTCTCTCCGTTGTATATCGTATTAGGCCTTGTTCAGTACGTTTGAAAGAGAGTATTACGGGGTCTAATTGGCACTCATTTATCATTGTACATTTTCTCATTAATATAATTATCTTAGGTAAAAAATAATAATTTTATATTTATTTAATAATGTCAAAATATATTTTTGTATTCTTAAAAGATCATATTAAATATTATAAACTAAAGAAACAAAATATTTTCTTAAACATTGTTATTTAGTAAATGATTATGTATTTAAATATTTTTTAGTCTTAGTTTTATTACATATCTATATTCATATATATTTATACATATACATACACATACATGCAACATCTATGCACGCACACATGCATGTGCACTCACACACAGACATATATAACTAATTTTGATTTGAGATTTTGAGGTCATTAAATATAACTTTTGTTAGTATTTATGTTAAATTATATGCTTGTAGTAATTACCAATGAACTAGAATTACACTTGCATTTTGCAAATATTTTCTCATAGAAATCTAAAAGTTTGAAATGCATTTTGAACAATTGAATGCATTTTGAAATTTTTTTTATCTTGTCAATAAATTATCTTCAAATAAAGGAGATGGTTTACTTAATTTTTAAAAAATGAATTTATTTGACTTTCATTCGTAAAATGAAATTAATTAAGGAATGACTTAGAGTGAGATTCATTTAGCTTTGAGCTCAAGTGTGATTTCGAGATCATAAGTACTATTAAATCAATTATGCTTATGTGGAATTTCACCCCTAGAGTGGAAATTTATGAGTGACTCACATTTTAATCCATATATTATCCTCACATCTTATGAGTTGCTCACATTTTAATGCAAATAAAATATGTTTTAAAGATATGTAGAAGTTTTAAGTGTGTCACAAAAGATTGAATGGTTTTAACATGATAAACCTATTGCATATAATAATAGGAATATGTTAAAAGTGTTAAAGAGTCATGTCATTCCTCTTTATGCTAGTTCAATTTTTATTTGTAAAATCTTTAATATATAGGATGACAATCAAAACCAATTATTAGTGAGATGCATATGTCACCATATGTTTTAGTTTTAGTTGATAATGCTTAAATAACTATTTTTTTTCTTAGAAAGGTAATATGAAAGTGGATATCCTTATTGTATTTGCAGAATGTCCTTGTTGTATTTGTTGGAGGCACACACTATTGCAATCACTTGTGCATAACGAGTGATTAATTCTTCAAATGTAAGTAAATTAACTCTTTGATTTTTTCTAATGCTTATATGTCAAATATTGGCTCATATTATGAGCAGATTTCCAGAATCACTACCTTATATTTAAGATGAAATATATAAAATATAAACACAAAATACTTATATCAAATTCATAAAACTTAATTTTTTTTAATAGACTAAATGAATTCTAACATTACACTTATATGATAATTTTTTTAAAATATTATTATTCTTCAAATATTTAAATATGTATGAAGATAGTTTTTTTAACCTTAAATATGATTAAATCATATTAAATTAACATCTCACTATAAAAAACATATTCTTCAACAATTATAACTTACCTCAATTCACCATTAAATTTTTAATCTTAAACTATTACAATTTCTGGTAAATACAAGCCATTATGTGACACTTGTTTTTTTTTTCCTTTTCTTTCAAAACTTCTCAATAAATAAGTTGTACAAGCTTCATTAATATCTCCAAAAATATCAAAAATTAGAAATATTGAACTATAAATCAAATCAAACCATAAATTTCTTTCCAAACTAACAATGACTACTTTATTGTTAAAGATTTTGAAAATAAATAAATAAATGAATTACCTAAATTTTATCACCAAGTAAAGGTGATGAAGACATCCAGTTCTTCTCTAAGTCATCAAGGGGCTTCTTTGAGTCACATAATTTCTTTGGTGGCTTGAGATGATGATACATATTATGCTTCAATCATAGAGACATTAGGAACTATTAATTTATTTCATTTCAAAGTAATAATTATTTTTTCCAAGAGACACCAAATAATCAGAAGTACATACCCCATGTTCTTTATCTTCATGAAAATCTTTGCGAGAATAACCAATGAGATTGATCACCACCAAAATATTTGTTAGAATAGCCACTAAGATTGAATTATCAAACCTTTCACAAGGATTCTAATTTTCTTACTTTACTTTATAGACACTAAGATTGGATAGAATATACAAGCTACCAATAAATATTTTTAAATCAATGATAAAGATTGAATAAATTTAACTACTTCAAGATCTACAAACCCAAGGTATATTCTTGTGTACCATATCTACTACAATCTAATGCAATTTCTTGTACTTATTCCAGGCAATTAGTTTTACCAATCACAAATAACAATTTTTTGATAATATAAATATCTCTAATGTTTTATAATTTATTTATGACTTTAATATATTATATAAAATATATGATTGAGTGATTTGATTTTTTTTGTTATAGGGACCCTTTTTCAAATGTTGCCAAATACTCCATTTTAAATTTAGTTTTTAAAATTGAAATACATAATCAATCAATCTTCTTTATAATATATAAATTAAAATAAATGATTTATTTGACAAAATAATCAACTTTAAGATGTATATACGAAAGAAATATCTAATTAAATGTAGCTAGCTTAATCCTTCCATAACTAGTAATGATTAAGCATGAGAATAGAAATTCTAAACTAATACTAATAAAATACAAAAATAAAATTAGATATTTATACATTGAAACTATTTCTAGGATTCACAAATAGAAAGGGACTTGACTTGCCTATCCTAAGAAAAATGGAGTCAAAATCTAGAAAATAACAAAAAAAAATGTTGCACGATCTTGTTCAAAGAAATTATGAATAACTAAACACCTTATAGAGTCATAATCTTTCTTAATTATATAATTTGCACATTATTTTAGCCATTCTGAATATAAAATTAAATTTATAATAATCAATAGAAATTGATAACGAAAAAACTAGATTATCTTTAATACAGTGATTTCATATTTAAGATCAAATAGATAGAATATACATAAAAAATATATTGACATGAGACTTAATAAACATTAGTGAATAGTATTAATTTCCCTTTTATAAGACAAATAAAAACAAAAAGTTTTGAGAGATTAAAAAATTAATATAAGTTTGTAGATAATCGCCTCAAGTCATAAAGATACAAACACTTTTCTATCAACTAAAAAATAATGAATAATATCCTTTGATTGGTACAAATTATAGTTGTATATGATTCTGGTAAATATTTAGGTGATTTTCTCCACATTGCAGCAACGTTTCAAATGTATGATCTGACCTCCACATGATGTGGATAAGTGATATTTGATGTTGATATTATTGGTTCAATCATCAAATATAACGTTCCTATCTCATTGAATTGCTTTTTTCTTATAAAAATTAAACCTGTTAAAGACATTCATTTTGTGTCTTGAGATAATTTTGCATATTCTCCTTCATTTTAGAGTTGATACTAATTGTTTGTTTCTTTGATTTCAAATTAACAATGGTTGATCCAAGAGTCATTCGTCATGTACTTGGTTGCATCCACTGAAGTATTTCCTACATTAGATTTTTCTTCATTGGAGTGGAAATAAAATTACAATCTTACAAGCCAAATCTATATAATAACTCTCCAATACAATTTTTCATAAATAAAAATGAACCTAGGATTTAAAATGACTTCAATTGCTAAGTAATAATATAGTAATATAAACCTTTTTGAATTATTTCTTAATGAATTCTATATAATAATGACTATATCCTTTGCTAGATGTCTTTATTGTACTTGTTGTAGCCAACAATACTATTGTATTCTATGAATATTCAATTAATTTGAACTAATCATCAATGTTTATTTTTTAAGTAATTCAAATATTTTTAATGTTTTTAACTTATCTATAAATTTCATATATTCTAAAAAACATTTAATAGGTTTATTTGATCTTGTGTTAGATAACCCCTTTTTGAGATGGATTAATTATGTTGATAATTCATAAACTAAATATATTACATATTTTTAAAAATAATCATAAAACTATATAATGTTTATATAAAAATAATAATTTCATATACATATATAGCTATAATTTCATGTTTATACAAGTTTATTTCAGTGAATTACTTGAAAGAATAATTGTATTTTATTTAAAGTTTTTAATACATTACCATTTGATTATATTTAATCATTATATCTTTTAACATACATACATATAGATATTCAACTTTTGTATCAATTTACTATTCAGAGCATTTTACTATTCATAACATTTGTAAAAAAAAATTCTACAATTGAAAATAAAATTATAAAAACTTTTTTTTCTAATTTTTTTTCTTAATGCTGAAATGATTTTCAAACATGTATTTCAAAAGTTATATCCATTACATGTTTAAAAACTAACATAAATGGATAACAAAGAGCTCACAAAGAGCTCACCAGATGATGATAATAATAATACTAATAATCTACTGGTGAAGTCGAATGGCTCACAAAAAGCTTACTAGGGATCAAGTCTTGCCGAGTGCAAGTCTCGAAGATATCATAAGGGATGAGGTCAGGTTCATGCCCCAAGCAAATTTGGCAATGATGCTCCTTAGTCCTTGGCTCTTAGCCAAAGAGGTTTGAGGCACATGTGGCCCATGCTAAAAATTATTTACTATAATTATAGGACAAGTACACACGCTTATTTTTTTCGTAAAGTGAGAAATCATCTTTATATTTATTTTTATATACCTACTTGCAACTGATAAATTTTTATCCAATTATATGGTCCAACAACCTCTAAGTTCTATTTTTTATGAGAGCATCATAATCTATTTTCCTTGCACTTTCTACTTCTTCAATAAAGGAAGAATCTTCATCAATAATTCACAATCATTAGAATTGTGGGAATGATTACATAAACCTAAGATCACTGGACCCTAAATTTTCTTCATTTTGCCTAAATTTTTTTCTACCCCTATATAAAATCAAGACAAAGCATCGATAATGATCAAGACAAAGTGTCCACACTAATTGAAAATAGTCTTATATTCAAGCTAAAAAATAGACTACCCAGACTACCTTTTACAAGTTCTACTATAGACTATACTATCTAAGATTACCATATCCCTAATTAAAATAATTGGACAATAAAAAATATAGACATTGATTTGAAAACTTGGCACAAAAAGTATAAAGCACCAAATTACTAATTTCTTGTTGACCTTGATTTTGTATGCATAACCATTTAAGTGTTATAGAGTAAAGATTCCACATTTAGAGTTCATTAAAAATGATTAAAAATCATTTTTTCCTTCTATTTCTCTTTCTTCTCCTCTTCCATTTATAGTATCACCTTTAACATCTTTCTTCCAAAATTTTCTTCCTCAATCATTTTTTCTTTAATATTCTTGTGCTCCATACAAGAAAGGGCTTGTAACTCTGCATCATTCCTTCCACTTCTCTCCAAAAATATTCCTCATCCATCAATCCCACACCTAGATATTCTATTATAAGATCAAAACCTTATACTAGTCCACTAGAATCCACACATGTTTTCTACTCAATCATGAATTACAAACTTATAACTAGATGGCCATGAAGTTTATTCTCATCTTTTATCAATGGAATTCATGCCACCTCTTCCACATTTCTAGAAGATGATTAACCCTACAAATCCCATTAACATGCCTTTGTAATTATTTATTTAATTATTTATTGGCCCTGTCATTTATTACTTAAAAGTCTTTTTAAAAACATAATACTATTATTTACTTCTAAATGTAAATTTTAAATTAGATATATGAGGCCTAGTGCCTAGGGGAAATAAACTATTTATTGGATCTCAATTTGGCCTTTTTGGATCTCCCCTAATACAATACTCTTTCATTTGAGTGTGCTACTACTTCAACCCACAAATCAAAACATTCCCTTTAATACTGTTAAAATCCTTAATTCTTATTTTCTTATTTCATTAAATGAAACTCCTACTTTTGACATGATATTGGCTACCTCATTCCCTTCTCCCTTCAAATGGGTAATTTTAAAATTTTCAATTGATTTTAACTAATCTTTTATGCTTCAAATATAATATGTATATTACTAGAAACCATACTCTAGACACCACTTTTACTATGGTATTGGTAAGAATTTGGTGTAGCTTTGATATCATGTAAGAGTTCACCTAAGGAAAGAATGAAATTCCAAGATCTAGAAGCTCAAGAGATAGCACAAGAGAGGCAAGATATGATCAAATGAGAATGGATTACTCAAATAAATGGATGAATACATCATACAAGTTCCTTTTATATAAAGGAAATCAAGATGACTAAGAGTCATGCAAAGAGATAAGAAACAACTAAGAACATGTAGACCAAGAGTGGATTATCCTCCATTATACATGAATGTACGTGCAACAATGTGAGGATAAGAATACAAAGGTTTATCTCATAAAATTATGTATTAGACAACATGTGCTCAATTGGAGTGAAAACTACTATGTTGTCTACATGACAACTCATATGAATAAGAAAACTCCTAGGTGTCTACATGAAAATTAATATGAATATGAATTATCCTAAGTAAACTTAAGTAAAGCATAAATAGTAAATACTTACTTACACAAATAGTATTAATGATGATTAAGGGATCCTCTTCTGAATGATGTTTTGATGTATCAAGTTTTGGTTTTTTTTTTTTTTTTTTGGTATTTCTATAAAGGCTTAGTGAACCTTATCTTTGTTAGTTGTCACTTCCATCAAGGTTATTTTTAAAATAATTAGATTTTGCTTATTCAAACATGAATTACAAACCCATAACTACATGGTCATGAGTTTCCCTTTGAGACCTCATTAATGTGTCTTAGTAATTATTTATTTAATTATCTTTTGCCTTGTCTTTTATTATTTAATTGTTTTGTATAAACCTAATACTATTAGATAGTTCTAGTAAATTGCACACCACTAACCTAGTCCGTTTTAGTTTTCTACTACTTCTATGCAAGAATCAAAATATTCTATTCAATACTATGAAAATCCTCTGACACCTCTTCTTTTCCATTCTCTTTTGATGTAACTCCTAGTTTTGACATGATAGTGGAAAATTCATTCCCTTCTCTCTTCAAATGGTTTTTTTTTAAATTGTTTAATGGATCTCAATAAAGCTTTTGTCATTCGATATTTTTTAAAGCACCTTACTCTAGATGCCCCTTTATTTTGACATCAATTTTGCTATTTGACCCCTCATCAAACTCATGCTCCAACCATTAAGATGCTAGATTTATTTGAATTTTATGGTTTATTTTGTTATAATAAGGCATTTTAGGGCCATTTAATTAGCCTATGTCCAATTATCCAATTTGCATGTTTAAAACTATTGTGAATAAATTTTAGCCATTTTAAATGTAGAATCAAATTTATTAAAATAATAATAGAAATTTATAGTTATAAAACTAGATTATCCTTAATATATTGATTCCATATTTAATACGAAATGTAAAAGTATGGAAATAATTTGAAACTCCTATTATAAAATAAAACCTTTCCTTAATATAAACTAAGATTCAATAGACTATACAAGCTAAATAAATCAACACAAGACTTTAGAAATTCTAATACAAGGAATTAATATCCCTTTTATAAGACAAAAATAGAAAACAACTTTGAAGATATTTACATAAAATAATACAGGTTGGTAGGTTAACCCCCTCAAGTCATAAAAAATAAATTAAAGTATCTAACAACTGAAAAAGAGTAAAAAATGATAGTTTAGATCTATAATATATTTAGTTAAAGTTGGCATGTTCTAATTGTGTATTCATATGTAGATTCTAATCTTCTTGACACCCATTATATGATTTCAATCTATTTTTGTTTCTTTTGCAACTTCTTCAATAATAAGGTGTGTCTACTTTATTAATTTCTTAAAAAGTATGTGAGATATATCATATATTTTGCATTTTGTAATTGTATTTTAATCTAGACTTGATTTTTGAAAAAAATAAAGTCCAATGACTACTTTCTAATTCAAGATTTTGAAAATGTCAAAACTAGATCTTGGTCCTATTTACTCTTCTTTTTGGCTATCACACTTGCATGGCTTATGTGGTAGTCCTAGTTCTAGTTCACACATATCCAATCTATTATTTTGAAAATTAAAATGAATATATGCAACACAAACTTTTTTTTATAATTAGGCAAAAGCTATAGAGAGGGAAGAAAATTAAACTACCAAAGCCATCAACTACATAGCCAATAATATAAATATTCTCAAGGATAAGTCATCATTCATCCTTTTATCAACAGGGTCATATTTCATGCTAAGAAGCATATACAATCCTTTAAATTTTACATGTTCTAGTGCTATCAATTGATTTTTTATGTTGATATGCTTGGTTCAACCATAAAATCAAAGATTCTCGCCCAATTGAATTGTACAATTTTTGTCTATGTCTTGAAGATACTCATTTCTCTAGCATGTAGTCAAGGAATGAGCCACATATAATTTATTTTGTGGCTTGATATAATGCTATGTATTCTACTACAATCAATAGACACTACTTATTTCTTTGATTTTTACTTTTAGAAATTTAAAAAAATAGTCAAAAATAATTGTTGGATCCATTATTATGTTGAATAATAATAATTTCAAGTAATAGTTGTTTCTTATATCAATAATAACCCAAAAACAAGGAGCTGGCTCCTGGTGCATTACCATGGTAAGACCATTAACAACACAGTAACAAAAAACATTACTAGCAACCTACTATGCCAAAAACATCAAAAACATAATATCCCAGATAGTGAGCCCATATTAGATACAAGCATACATATATACATAAAAAGTGATTCCACAACTAAAACCACTAGTGAAAAGCGTAAACTACCCATAACTAAAAAAATACCTATCGAACTATATATAGATATTCAACATAAAAAAATAACTACACATCTAGATGATCTACTGTAGTAAATAAACCTCAAAATTAAATTGTCTCAAAGGCCTCCCTACCTAAATATAGAAGTATAAGACAAACAAAACTTCTACCAAAGCATCATGAGCATAGAAAATAAAACACAAACCCTAAACATTGGCCTTCTCCTTCCATATATTACTCAATAGGACCTTGGCTGAGTTGTCTGCCAAAAAGACATAAAGCTTGGTTGAGTCCTCTAACCCAAGGATGTTTTCCTTGATCTCTTAATGAAAAAACTGTAGAGTGATGGTAGCTGCATGAGTGACCTTGAGATTTTTTTTGGATACAATTGTGAAGCTCTCATCCAAGGCCTCAAAATTTTCCTCAAGTGTCCCAATCTCCTAATTAATGTCTTTGACACTACCAAATAGCTCCTAGCAACCAACATAGTTACCCTTCTAAGCCTTTGAAGACTTAAACTATAAACATGTAGGGTTAGTAGAAACTATATTATTAATATTCTTATCCACTCGCATAGGGGTAGTCATTGTGATTGGTGAGTTATATTTTTGCTTTCTAGGGGAAGGGACCATTGTATCAAGCAAATCCACTATGTTTATAGTAAAGGTAGCCAACATGTGGATTTTGTCATGGATAACTTGTTTTTTTCTTCTTATTTTTTTCTAGTCCGAATATCATCTAAGGCAGACTTGGTCTCTTTGATCTCTATTTCTTCCAACTCATTATCTATTTCTCCTCTCCTCTTTGATTTTTTCTCTTCCCTATCACTATTTTTAGACTCCATTTCCACATTACTTTCCTAATCCCTACAAGCTTCAGGTAATAATTGTTGATCCAAAAGCCATCAAATAATTCAAGCTAGAATAAAAAGTGAGATAAGGGTCTCAAACCTTTGAATATTTGATGCCAAGAGTATGAGTTTTATTTATATATTTGAGTACTTTTTGTGTTGAGGTCAAATGCCCTTCACATGGTTATTTCATAAGTGTGGATAAAATTACTACCATAAAGGTAATTTTAGGATAAGTAATGGTAAGATAAATCAAATTTCCAATGAGTCCAATACTTGGTTGGATCCAATGAGTCAATGAAACCACTGGGAAGTGGAGACCAAAAATATGCATGTATAGGTTGGATCCATATAACCCAATCACTAGGAAATAGAGACCAAGACTATTCATGCATAGGTTGAATTCAATGAATCATCCCAATCACAAGGAAATGGAGATGAAAACTACTTGCAAATTAGACTAGTAGTTTTTTTTTTCTTATTTTAAGTTACTTTTTAATTTAAATTGAACATTATTTTATACTTACAGAATACTTGTGTTATCCAATTAAATCATCTTTTGTTGGTTCATTTATTTTAATGTGTAAAATAATGGACTCTTAACATGAAATTTTTTTAGCTTAATAGATGTTTGGTTTCTATGCAAAACTTGACCTATTCATTTATGTATAGAGTATTTTTAAAATTATGTAATTTTAGTTTCTAGATTTCAATAAATTAGGGTAATTTTGAAACTTTATATTGACAATGTTTGATATTGGTTTATATTTTGAAATGCTTGAATAGAATTTTCAAATTTATTAGAGGCTTCACAAGCCTCTTGGTAGATTGGAAAAGAGTTTACATTTAGGATAAATTTATCTTAACCCTTTCAAATAATAAATGTGTTTTCACATTTTAAATTTAATTAAAATCATAAGGATCTTCTATAAGTCTCATTTTTCTGAATATGATACTAGTCCATTTAACCCTAAATAACTCTTCAATCTTAAGAATATTCTAGGAAGCTTAGCTCCCTTGATAAAATTTTATGGCGATAGAAGGTGTACCATTTGGCTAAATGATTGACGCTAAGAGTAATCTAATTATGTCTAAGTAGACCATAATTCTTCTTTCTCTAATTGTAAAAGGAATTTGTCTACTAAGTCTTGATGTTGGTTGGGCCCACCTTGGTTTTGATGCATGGTGGTGGATAAGTACACCTATATGGAAAACTAAAAGTGATTGATATTTTAGTGTTCAACTTGATTACATATGGAAAGAGAGATAGCAATGATCAGTTCTCAAGCTCATCATTGAGCTACGATTGCTTGCATACTTTATGTCAAACCCATGTTTGGTGTATTAGTTGTGTCCCTTGAGCTTGGAATCCATGATGAATGACCTACATTTGGTGTATTAGTTATTCCCTTGAGCTTGGCATCGATTCTAAAATGTTGTGATAGGAGGTTTTGGGTATAGGATTAAGGGATGAGGTCCCTTAGATTTGTGGCCTCACTAGTTTACAGCTTCTGTCAAAAGTGAGATAGAAAATATTCATTCAATAGCATAAAAAAATATTATTGTAGTTCTATAATATAATATCAAGTATTATGAGCTAAAGTGATAAACATGAAATTTTCTTAAATATAAATAGAAAATTAAGATCTTTTTCCATTGTAACCTCCATTGTCTATTTTAAGGTTAGGTTGGATTAGATAGGATTCATTGAATCTACCCCTTATTTCAACTCATTCCCTTCTAGAAATTTCTCCTTCAATCCTCATTGAATTCATCTCAAAACGGTTTATCTTGAATTCTGCACCACTAGCTCATCAAGCTTATCTTCCATATGGTTCACACAATTCAAGAAATCAAACTTATCAGCTTAGATTGATTTAATTCAAAATATTTCTCATAATGTTGATACTTGACATTAACTGGCTTTTGATGCTCGACACAAACTATGTTGCTTGGCATCCACTATCAAATCACTTGGCATGAACTAAAGTTTACTGGTGTTCAACATCAACTAAACTTTACTCGGCTTACACTGTATTACTTGGCTTACACTAAAATTGAATTTTCTTGGCTCCAACTTATTTTCTTCTCAACTTACACTAACTTTTCTTAGCACCTTGTAGTGCCTACCCCTGGTTCGCATTTTGTTATCATTGCTGAACTCTTTTAGAGCTAGTTTCATGTTGATGATTAGTAACATTATTATGAGATTATCAGATATTGTGCTATGGATTCAGTTGATATGTGATGAGATTACTTAGACTCTATATTTCATGTATGTATGATGATTATTTTTAGTGTTTGCAGTTATTAATGATGATTAGTAAGATGATTTATTATCATATGTGTTTTTTTAATGGATACTTACCCCATACTTGCATGTGTATGGTATGCGTGTTTGCTTTGTGTGTTTGCTTTTGTATGGTGTGTTTGATGTGGTTAAGGAAGGGAGTCGTAGTCACCTACTAGTCGAGATCTACACGATGCACCACTTCCTGCCATTGCCTATTTAGTTTAGTATATATTGTGCTTGTACATGCATGGTTTTTATGTAGGTTGCAGGTATTGGGTATCGGCTTCCCTGAATTGCCAGGATGAGCATACCCTATCACATTATCTCAATGATAAGAGAGGGGAGATAAATTCTCAAGTCCAAATCCCAACCCTTTAAGCCATTTGTTCTAATTGAAAAATTAGGACAAGTATTTGAGTTGAGTACCCTCTGAATGCGTCACATAATGTAATTTGTGATATAAACCCCTTGGTTTGATTTGTATGTATATTGGCTATGATGAGTTTTTTGTATTTTTACCTTTGTGAGTCTTTGGATTATTTTCTATTAATTAAGCCTAATTAAAAGATTTAGTTAATGGTTTAATTAAATAAAAAATTAATATGGTATTTTGATATTTATTTTATTTAATTAATTGGGAAATTAATTAAATAAAATAATTAAATTGGAAGATAAAAGTTATAATATTAAATTTAGAATGTGACAATATTTATTTTAATAATAATATATTTGGAGCTCATTTTTAAATAGATGACTAAATAATATTATTATTAAAGCTAATAAATATTTTACCAATAAAGTTTTGAAAAATGAAATTTAAAAGTGGAAAATATATTTTAAATTATTAAAAGATTCTAAATCTCATATTATTAAAATATAAATATATTAAGATTGAAAAGTGGAGATATTAAAGTTAGTGCATGAGACTTAATAAATAAAATTGGAAAGAGTAAAGTAAATTAGAGTTATAAGCTTGCATGGGAATTAACATGTGTCAACAACACGGGGGTTAGTGCATCAATTAAGCACAAGACGTCTACAATTCTATGACTCATCAAACAGAATTGGAAAAGACCTATGCTTAGTTGGTGACACCTTTCAACGGTTTCAAGAAGCATTCCAAAGGTTTCTTGAGAGCTCTTGATATTCAAGCATTCATAGAAGCTTAAAAGAAAAGCTTAATGGAAGCTACAAGTTTAATGGAAGCTACAAGCTTAAGGGAAGCCAAGAGTTACAAGAAAAAATAGAAGCTTCAAAGCTTACATGCATGGGAGAAGATTCATATGCTCATATATTTTCTACTTGCTTCTATGCTCTTTCTAGCACTTCTAATCACTTGGAGGATTCGATCGGCTTGGATTCTTGGAAAAATTGTGAATGATGGAGAAGGAAGAGATTTTCTATGGACTTCTGAGGCATGGAAAATTAGCATCAGTGTCCAGGTGCACTTGTGACATTCTCATATTTCCTTTGCACTCTTTCTCTTCCTATCTTCATCATACCTGTTTTATGTGTCTGAATACTCTCTATGATTGAATCTACTATTTGAAATTAGAATCAAGATATTTTATTTGGTTGAGAAGAAAAAAATAGAAAAATCTTAGATCCAATTAAGGAGAAATAATTAGATCTTAATCGAGTTTGGGTTCCAATTTATATTGTGAAATTAGATAGACAAGATTTGGAATTAAAATAGAAATTTTATGGTGAAAATTCGAATGATTAGATGTAATCTTTCTATCAATTATATTTTTAGATGCATATGAACAAACCCTTTTATGGTTAAATTTAGAGAACAATTATTTTAAGAGAAAATTCTTAATTCATCACAAATTGTCCTGTCGCTGCCTCTTGGATAGACCCAAATTCAGTCATTCATAACTTTTTATCGAGATCAAATTTATTTGATTGCTCTAGTAAAAATTGGCACAACTTGGCCCTCTCCAACATATTGAAATTTTAGCCCGATCCAATGGTTCATTAGGAAGATATGGCCGTCATACTGGGACTGTTTTATTCAAGAACGAATGTCTCTTCATTTCCCATAACCAAGAGTTCTTTATGCTTAAACTTCACAAAAATAATATATCAAAGTAATATAATTAGAATTTAATAATTATTTAATTATTCTAAAGACTAATAAGAATGTTCTAAATAAATTAATGGAGATTTTTAATAGAAAGTTTATGGATGGAGCTGATGGATAGAGATATTGAATTCAATAGAGAATGGATGACTTTTAATATTAATTATTTAATGTATATTAAATACTATTTAATATTTAGTTAAGGGGTGGTAAAAGTGTTTAATGATGATTATTAAGAGACTCAAATTTTAATGATATTGGATTTAGATTTAAATAAGAATTATTATATTGACAAGGAGTCATAGTTACATTATAACATTGTTATAACATAGCTACGATTTGAATTATTGATATGCCATAAAGGTTAGTTAAATAATAACTAATGGAGCTTATGGAAATATAGTTTGATGAGTTTATTATTTATTAATATTTGTTAGGTCTAACAAACTATTAATAAATAATGGTTTAAATAGTTATCAACAAATTTGATTAGAGATAATCTATTGGAGATTATTTAATAAATTAAAGATATTATTGCAATCTTCCCTTATTAGAATCTTATTAATATGCATTAGTTTTATATGGTCTACTATCTAATCTAATTAAATCAAATTTAATTAAGATTAGTTAATAGTAGAAGAAGTGTAGTTAATTATTAGTCAATCTAAGTAAATGGATTAAAAGAAAAGAGATTTTAATATAGTTTATATAGTGGACTTTTTATAATGTATATTGAATACTATTTAATATATATTAAACAATTTTAGAGTTGTTTAATGAAGATGATAATGTTAAAAATTTGAAGATTATTCATGTTAAAATCTACAATGAGCCTTATTGGTTTCAAACAACTTTTATATAGACAAAATATTATTAGAACAATTAGAAAATGGAGTCTAATGGTTGATTTAATATTGATTAAATAATTGTAAGATGATAAGTTATATTATGTTGATTTAAATTTAGAAATTTTAAATGATATTGGATTAAGATTGAATTATTATGTTATTGGTTAATACGTCTGAATACCTTAATGGTATTAAAAGTTAGCTAATGAAGTTCTATGTAAAAGTTCTCTAGATTGATTATTTATAGTTGTGATAAGTTTATTATCTATTAATGTTTGTTGGGTCTAACAAACTATTAATAAAGAATAGTATAAATAGTTTAAATAGTTATCAATTAATATGATTGGAGTTAATCTAGAAGAGATTAGTTAATGATTGAAGTACTGTAAAAGATATTAATTAAATTGAATTGGTTAATAATTTGGAGGAGTATCAATTAACTGAATCAATGTACATAGGGAAAATTTATTTGAGATAATAATACTTGGTATTGGGGATTTATTATAACTTGTTATTGTTAAAATATAAATGAAAACTTTGTTGAAGAGTGATGAATTTGGTTAGTATAGAATTATTAATAAGATTTCCAGTATAGCTTGTATTAATTATTAACAAGATTATTATTATTGAATTCTTAATATGATCATTGAGTATTGAATTATAGTTGACTTTCAACTTATAAAATTCTAGTTGGTTATTAGTCAACTGATATTAATTGGAACGTTGCTATGGTTATGCAATTATTAATTAAATCAATTAATGAGAGTTAATTAGATTTAATTAATAATCAAGTTATGTAATAGAAATTTAATTGATATAATTCTTTTAGCAAGATTGTAGATTATCTATATTGAAGTTGATAAGTCTTATGACTTGAGTTATGAATTTAGATATTATATGGTTGTCAATGATGATAACGATTAAATTAAAAGAATCAAACTTTAGTAATATTTAATTAAGTTTCTAATTGAAAACTAAAAAGATGTTAATAGGTCATGGATGGTGTACCTATGTTAATGGATTGAGATAAATAAAGTTATAATCTCTTATTCGAAGAATGATAATTGGTCCTCTTATAATATAACGAATAATGATCTTAGAAAAGTTGAAAGGTTAATCAATTAGAATGTGGATCATGGTTAAATAAGAGAATAATTTAATTAAAGGTCAATGATGAATAGTTTAGTGAATATTTATCTTTAAGTTATTCTTTAAATGTAATTCTTATTAATGGAAGGATACTGTTATCGGGGAACAAATGGGTTGACTTGTAGGTCAAATGATGAAACTTGAGACACTTGAAAATATACTTGCAAATATAAAACTGAAAACTTCTACACTTGATTCAACTATGTAAGATAGCAAAACCAAAACATGTGTTTGCATCGTGTATTATTTATGCTTCTTATTTTGGGTTTTTTTGGTTGACTAGTGTTGACCAGTCTTAGGTTGTTACTAGAGGCTTGGGGGTTATGAGATGTGTTGGCATGTTGATCTTATTTTGTCTCGATCTTTATAAGCCCAACCATGGTAATGTGATCGTATGCTCTATGAAATATTTTTATTTATTGATTATTATTGTTCATCAGTCTTCATGTGTGAAGCTGAGATGTATGCATATGAGACACTTGAGCTAATCATTTTTGAGTCATCGATCAGTTATCCTTGGATTACTTTCTAGTCGCCATGATGGGACTGAAATGTGGATTTATCCTTGATGATGTCATGTTGTGAAATATTTGACTCAACCATTTTTGGAGTCTTCGATCACTATGATTGAGATATATTTTGGTTATTAAGAACCATTGGATACTTTTGATTATCAATGATGCTTCAGTTGCCAATAGAGAGCTGTTGCGATCATGATTTTCTATGTATATTTGCTCATGGTGATTTGATGCTTTTATGCATATTTGATGATTTTATTATCTTTTGTGATTTTGATATTTATGATTCCATGAGTATTAGGGTAGGATATCTGCATGTAGTGATGGGAAGTGGCTTGCAATGGGGGCCGAGGCCCTAAGAGGCTACCAGGGTAACTCATTGTAAGTTGGATTAATAAGTGATAACATTCACACCTAATACTAACTAAATGAACCTAAAAAGATAAGAGTTTTGGTTCTCGCCTATGCCTTGAGTGCTTGTATAGGCTAGGATGGGAGTAGTGAGAATGCATGGTTGCAACCTTGCATTCCATAGTATGCCTTGTCAACATGAGAGGATACTAGTGGCCGCATGAGATCTGTATGGACCCGTGCAGTTTAGTTAACTGCCAGGGTAACTTGTATGAGATAAATGCGATGACACTTTCCCGTTTGTAGAGTAGGTTCCTACATGTCTTTGTGTGCCTCTGGGAATTAGATGTTGATTTTTGTGTGTGATTGGAACCTTTGAGTTAGTATACTTTTAGGATTCTTGGATTATAGGGATTTATGCTATGTGATTTTGATAGCTTGCTTGGGACTTGAGATTATCTCCTCAGCACGGTGGGAGTGGACCACTTAGGTTCCACACAGTCGGGTGGTAGTGTATTTTTACTCTTATCATTTGAGATCCATCCGAGACACCATGGCTGGAGTATTCTTGGTTGGTATTTATCTTCATTCTATTCTTGGATCATTATGATTGATGATATACCTTATGATGGATGTATTTATTGGTATGTTTCTTATATTGATGATTTACGTATGTTAGATGATGTTACCTTATGCTTTACTTTGCATATTAGTAGGATGTTTTGAGGAGTGAGATTCCTACTATGTTAATAGCTGATGATCTCTTTGGTGCTTTGGAATGTTATGCACGGAGGGATGGCTAGGATCCACGATGGTCTAATGATGCTATTAATGGATGGGAGGAACCATGCACTTAGTTTATTTTGTTTAATCTTTATGATGGATGTATATGTCTTCTATGATGATGTATCATGTGATTATCTTTACTTTGATGTATCATGGATTAGAATAGGATGATGTACCTTATTCTACATATGTATATTCTTTCAGCTTGTCATACCTTGTGACATGTACAGAGGATGAATGAGCATTTGGAATGTAATATTTAAACATTGGACTTATCATTATTATTTCATGTGGATGTTGTACTAGATGGATTGATGTATGTAATTCAACGTTAAGGGATCTTTTAAGAATGTAATCGATTATGTATGTTATGTTTACTTTCAGATGGACATTGCTATTGCTTCCATTATTAAGTACAAGTTATATGTGGTATTTACTTTCATGTCTTTTTTTTTTTATTTTTTTTTTTTAAATGTTATCAAATTTAGTGAAATTCTAGGTTAATTCTTTGGATTCCTTGGCGGGGCATTACACACCTACTATGCAGATTGTTAAGCTTGGCTGTCACAATTCTTCTAACTTGTTCTTCTGAAGTTAATTAGTATATCCATCCTTTCCAACATTAAGTATATTATCAATGCACTGTAATATCACTATCTTAACTGATCCTTGTACTCCTTTTCCATATCATAACTCAACCTTTCCTCTAGGTTCTATTGTTACCTTATTTGATCAAATCCTCTTCATCAATTAAACAAATAATAGTACTCAAATCATTTAAGCAATTGTGTTAGCAACAAGTAGCAAGTTTGACATCAGTGACAAAAAAATGGTTGAAACATATTATCATACATGTATGAATCTATTTTCAACAATCTCCCTCTTTAGAATTGATGGAAAACCAAACTGACCAAACTTAATTAGTATAACCAAAAAAATACAAAAAAGAAAATAATTCTTTGTATTGAAATCTCTTCCTCTATCAGCAACTTTCATCTTTTGAATAGGTTACAAAAAATTATGTTCTGATCAATAGACAATCAATCAACTCATCCTTATGACTCACTCTAGATCACTTCTTACATCTCTGTTGACATTAATTCCCTCTTACTCGATATTTCATGTTTCTCGTGTGTGTTTTCTTTCATCTCCCTTTGCAGTCAGGATTTCTCCCTTAGCAAGATTTCTTCCTCAGTAGGAGTAGGATTTTTCTTTCTCCCTTGGGTTTCCCTATGATTTCTCCCTCTTTGACAATAATGCCAAAGACTTGTCATCTTCATATGAAGATATAAACTGTTTCCATTTCTCCCTCTATCACTTAGTTTGTGATTGATTTGTAAGTCCAACTCTTTAATTGCTTTAGGCAGCTCCTAAAGTAGAATCCACTGCATCAATATGTAATATATGTCAATCAACTTGTTTGATGTAGGGCACTTCTCATGCTTCTTAGATAGCCTTTGATAGGGGTATCACCCCTAATTTACCTCTTAGATACTCATGAGCATCCTTAAGTAATGCTTTTGTGAAAATATTAGCTATTTTCTCTTTTGTGTTAACATATTCCATCTTCACCTCTTTATCTTGAATAAACTCTCTCAACTAATGATACTTAATTGCAATGTGCTTATTATTTGTATGCATTATATGATTCTTTGATATGTTTATAGCACTTGTATTATCACAATAAAGTATCACAAGTTGAGTGATTTACTCCTTCATACCTTTGAGTAGGTATTTGATCCATACAATGTTTATACAATTTATTGTAGTAGCAATATATTCAGTTTCAACAGTAGATTGAGAGATACAATTTTTTTTTTTGTAGTCCATATAACTAGCCTTTTGCATAAGAAAAATGCTCCTCCACTAGTGCTCTTTCTGTCATCAATATTTCTAGCCCAATCAACATCAATGTACGCTCTTAATTTAAATTTTTCATTTTTCTTATAGTATAGACCATAGTCTTTTGTTCCTTTCATATATCTCATTATTCTCTTAACAACCATCAATGATTCTTCTTAGGATTAGTAGGGAATCTTGCAACAATCCCAATAGATAATGCAATATCAGGTCTTCTATGTACTAAATATTGTAATTTTTCAATCATAGACTTGTACAATGTTTGATTCACCTCAGTTGAGTCATCATTCTTTGACAATTTATGTCTTGTCACCATAGGTGTGCTTACTAGCTTTGATTCTTCCAATCCAAAATTTCTCAATATCTCCTTTACATACTTTGACTAAGTGATGTATATACCATATAAATTATCTAATATACTTTCAAACCCAAAAAGAACTTGATCTTTCCAAACATAGACATCTCACATCCTTTCTTCATTTCATTTGCAAAAGCCTTACATAAAGTATCTTGACCACCAAATATGATATCATCAACAAAAATTTTAGATAGTAAAATATGTTTGCCTTTATCTATATTCAAGTACAGATTGTTGTTATCATCAGTTCTCTCAAATCCAATCTTCACAAGATAATTATGAAGCCTTTCATACCATGGCCTTAGTACTTTTTTCAAATCATATAAATCTTTGTGTAGTCTACATAGCATGTTTATGTTGTCAGCATCAACAAATCCTTCTGGCTATTCTATATAAAACTCTTCATCCAATATACCATTCAAAAATGCAAACTTAACATCCATTTAATAAACTTTGAATTTTTTGTATACATAGTAAGTAACCAGAGTTCTTACTACTTCCAATCTTGTAATAGGAGCGAATTTTTCTCCATAGTCTATCCCTTCTTCTTGTGCATATCCTTTAGAAACTAATCTTTCCTTGTTCATTGTTATTTCGCCATTTACATCTAACTTTTTTTTGTATACCCACTTGGTGCCTATCACATTTTTATCTACTAGTCTAGGAACTAGAGTCCATGTCTTATTTTCCTCATTTGGTCTCTCAACATTTCAATCACTATGTACATATTTTTTAGGTAGTTCAATATCTCTTTCATCTACAATAATCTTAGAATCAAAATGTGCCTCAACTTGATTTTGTAACTTAGCACCTGAATGTAGCTCAGTTCTTGAATGCAACTCAACATTCATAGTATGTGACTCGACAGTCACCAAAACTTGTTGGTTTTCAACTTGATTTACAACATCATCTCTAGCAAGCATACCTTCATAAAATTATATAAATGATTTGTATTCTTCTGGTTCCTTCATAGGTTTATCCTTATGTAATTCTGTATATTCATCAAATTTCACACTTACACTTTCAACAACATTGTTAATGTTAGTATTTAGACACTTATAATTTTTACTTCTTATGGAATGGCCAATGAATATAACTTCTTCACTTTTTGCATCTAATTTACCATACTAAAATCTTCGAGAATGTAACACTTGCTTCCAAATACCCTAAAATATTTTACATTGGCTGAGTATCCATACCATAGTTCAAAAGGTGTTGAATGAATACCTTTCTTGACTTGTACATAGTTCAAGGTATAGATAGATGTACTTACAAATTATCTCCATTATCTCAAGGCAACATTTTTCTCCATCATAAGTGTCTTAGCATAGTCCATTACAAATCTCTTCCTCCTTTCAACAATTCCATTTTGTGGAGGTGTCCTAGGAGTAGATGTCTATCTTTTGATTCCTCTATCATTAAAAAACATCTCAAACTCATTTGATTTAAATTCTCCTCCTTTTTTAGATCTCAAATATTTTAGACTTTTACCTATTTCCTTCACAACTCTTGTTAAGTACCACTAAACATTTGGAAAGCATGAAATTTCTATTTTAGAAACATAACAGTCATCATTCTAGAATAATCATCAATGAATAACATAATGTATTGACCTCCTTTATAGCTTTCAATATCAATTTGTCTACACAAGTGAGTATGAATGATCTCTAATATTCCTTTAGAGGTATGAGTCTTATTCTTAAAATTTGACTTTGTCATTTTACCTAACTGACATTGTTTGTGAATTATATTGTCAAGCTTCTTTAATTTAGGCAAAACTCTCACTCTTCTTATGCTATTGATACTAACCAAGTTATCAAAATTAATATGACATAACCTCTTGTACCATAGCCACAAATTATCAAATTCTACAATTAAATAAGTAGCATCCTATATACCAAGGTGAAATAGATTTTCTCTAGTTTGATTAAACCTTTTCCAATTAGTTTTCCATCAATTGTTAGATTGTGGCAACTAATTAGGGAAGTACTATACATACTCCATAGTTTTTCAATAGTTAAGACATATTGTAAATAATTTTAACCCTAAAGAAGAAAAATAACTTGTATGAAAGGGATTAGGGTTAGGGATTTTTTCATAAGGTGTGATGTGAAAATTGGTTCTTGTAGCTGTATTGAGCTGTAAGGGATTATAGATTGTAATCAAGTTGTAATCACTAGATCATAATAATATTGGACTTTCTTTTTGGTGGACGTAGCCTAGGGATAGGGTGAACTACATTAAATCTTGGTGCTTTGTATTCTTTTCTATGTGATATATTATTTTTTGATATTCTTTATATTTGCATGTAATTGTTATTTTTGTCTGTGATTTAATCCTAACAAGTGGTATCAAAGATAGGTTGTTTTTCAATTATCCTTTGTAGAAAAGTCTCACGGTTGAGTGAGAGTGATGGTAGATGAGAGTAAGCTGAGGGTGGACAAGTTTAATGGGTAGAACTTTCAATTATGGAAGATGCAAATGGAAGACTATCTTTATTAGAAGGATTTATAGAAGTTGTTGGAAGGAAAAACTAAGAATCAGGGAACTATGAAAAATGATGATTGAGATCTTTTAAATAGAAAAGGACTTGGAAGCATTCGATTATGCTTGGCACCATTAGTTGCATTTAACATTACAAAAGTGAATACAAGGGAAGAGTTGATGGAAACCCTAGCAAAATTGTATGAAAAGCCCTCTTCTTCAAATAAAGTATTTATCATGAAGCATTTATTTAATATAAAAATGGCAAAAGGTGGACCTATTGTAGATCATTTAAATGAACTTAATACTATTACTAGTTAGTTATCTTCTATGGTTATTAATCTTGTTGAAGAAATTAAGGCTCTTTTGATTTTGTGTTCTTTGCCTAAAAATTGGAATGGCTTGGTAATGGTTGTGAGTAATTCCATTTCTAGATCTAATACTCTAAAATATAATAATCTGATCACTATTATTTGAGTGAGGAAATTGGTAGGTAGTCCTTAGGTGGATCTACATTAGGAAGTGCTTTGAACACACAAAGTTGAGGTAGAACGATTGAGAGAGGAATTAATTTTGGAAATCATGAGAAATCAAGAGGAAAGTCAAAAGGGAAGAGGTTTCAATCAAGAGGACCAAATGGCTATTGGTATTATGGGAAACTAGGGCATAAAAAGAAAGATTGTTGGACTTGAAAGAAAATTGAAGGAGAAAAGAAAGATGGAGATAAGGAGGAAAATGTGGTAAGTAACAAATCTAAAGAGGATGCTTTGCTTCTATCTTTAGAAAGTGTTGATGATTGATGGGTTTTAGATTCTAGTGCTTCATTTCATGCCACACCTCATAGAGGTTATTTCATTGATTATGTCCAAAGGAGATTTTGGGCTTGTTTATTTTGGGGATAATGAACCCTATTAGATTGTTGGGAAGGGAAAACTTAAGATTTAGTTGCAAAAATGGGAATCATTGGCTACTACATAAGGTAAGACATGTTCCAAGGCTAAGTAGAAATTTAATATCAGTGGGGCAACTTGGTGATGAGGGTTGTGTAGTTACTTTTAATGATAAAAATTGGAAGGTTTCAAAAGGTTCACTTGTAGTAGAACAAGGTGTGAAAGTAGGTACCTTATTTCTTTGTACAGGTCATATTGTTCCTTCTCCTTTAATCATTTCAGAGAAAAATGAATGTTTAGGAACAATTGCTATAGTTGAGTAGGGAGAAAAAATAGGTGTTGTAGATTCTAATATAGCACTATGACACAATAGACTTGGGCACATGAGTGAGAAAGGTATGAAAGTACTTCATTCAAAGAAAGTTTTACTAGGTCTAAAATGTGTTAATATGGATTTCTATGAAAGTGTGTGTAAGAAAAAAAAAAGAGAGTGAGTTTTGTGAAGACTGAGAAGGAAAATAAAAGTGAAAAATTAGAGCTTGTTCATATAAATGTATGAGGACCAGCTCAGGTATCTTTCCTTGGTGGTTCTTATTATTATGTTACATTTATTGATAATGCAACTAGAAAAGTATGGGTCTAATTCCTTAGATAGAAATTTGATATATTTCAAACTTTTAAGAAATGAAAATGCTTGGTTAAAAATGAGACTGATTAGACATTAAAATGTTTCAAATCTAACAATGGTGGTGAGTATTGCACTCATGAATTGATTATTGCTCCACTAATGGTATTCATAGATAGAAAATTGTTTCAAGGGCTCCATAGGAAAATGAAGTGGCGGAATGAATGAACAAGACTATAATGGAGCATGCAAGGAGTATTTGGTTGCACCCTAGGTTGCCCTTAAACATGTGGGTGGAGGTTGTCAATACTTCTATATATTTGATTAATAGAGGTCCCTCTACTCCTTTGGGTTGTGCTATTCTAGAGGAAGAATAGACTAGTTAGAAGGTGAGTTATTATTTTCTCAGGACCTTTGGTTGTGAAGCATTTTCTCATATATATTCTAAAAATAAAACTAGGTTGGCAGCTTAGTCAAAGAAATGTGTATTTTTTGGATATGGTATTGATGAATTTGGTTATAGGAGGCTTTGGTATTTTGAAAATTGTAAAATCATAAGAAGCAGGGATGTCATATTCAATGAGAAGTGTTGTACAAAGATCTATTGCAGTAACATGAGAAGAAAGAAGATAATTATGTGGTGTTGGATGATACTCCAAAAGATGATGTTCTAGCCATTCCTTAGGATGTCCAACAACTACAACAACAAATACCACACACACTAATGAATGTTAGATGGTCAACAAGGCTAAGTAGACCTCTAGAAAGATTTTCTCTTTCTTTGTATTCTATTTTACTAATCGATGCTGGTAACCTTTATGTTACAATGAAGTTGTGCAGGTAGATACTAAGTTTCAGTGGGAGTCTACAATGAAAGACAAAATAGACTCTTTTAAAAAAAATAAGACATGGGATTTATGCAATTTTCCTACAGGTAAAAGGGCTTTATAGAATAAATTGGTTTACAAGTTGAAAGAAGAGGATGGAGGTAAGAAAAGATTTAAATCCAAGTTAGTGGATTGTTGTTTAGTGTGGAGCCTGATTAGTCACCAAGTGGGAGATTGGTAGATTGTGGTGACTAATTAGGGAAGTACTTTACATACTCCATAATTTCTTGATAGGTTTTAGGGCTAGGTCGAGCCTCGAGTGAGGCTTTGGGGGTGCTAGCCCCCAATACAACCTAGGCCATTAGGCCATGATTGTCCAAGGGTAGGAGGGTAGTGCCCTCAAGAATATTTTTGGGGCTATTTTATGGCCGACATGTTTTTTAACTTTTAACCCTAAATTAGAAAAAATACTTGTATGAATAGGCTTAGGCTTAGGGATTGTTTCATAAGGTGTGATGCAAAAATTGGTTCTTGTAGCCGTATTGTGTTGTAAGGGATTATAGATTATAATTAGGTTGTAAAAACTAGAACATAATAATATTGGACTTGTTGTTTAGTGGATGTAGCCCATGAATTGAGTGAACCACATTAAATCTTGGTGCCTTGTGTTCTTTTCAATGTGATCTATTATTTTCTTATATTGTTTATATTTGCATGTAACTTTTATTTCTGTCCATAGTTTAGTATTAACATTAGTAGATCATATATCTTAGCAATCTTATTCTCAATCTTAACCTTACAATCTAAATTATTCAATTTTGAAACACTGAACAAATTATAGTTAAGTCCTTCAACATAGTAATCGTTGTCACATAAAACCTTTTCATTTTATTAGACAAGGTGCATCATTACCAAACCTTATACTATTTTCATCATAATAATTCAAGGTAATGAACTTACTTTTATCTCCAGTCATGTGATGTGAACACCCACTATCAATGATCCATCTATCATTCTTGTTCACACAAGACACTAGTGCAATTGTTGCATCCTCAACAAATTCATCTTTCATTGCAAGATACACCACTTCATCATCATTGTCGTCAGATCCATCTTTTGTTTCCTCTTCAGCAATGTAGTTAGACTTCTTGACTTTGTCTTTGTAATCTTTTATGTCTTCATCTCTTCTACTTTTGTACTTGTCTCCACCTCTGCAATTCTTCTTCTCTAGACATTTAACAGTGATATGACCAACCTCATTACAGCTAAAACACATGTTAAGTAACTGGGTAAAAGTACAAAGTCGTGTCACCTTTCAGGCTGACTTTTTAGAATGAATGAATTTGAGTATTTTTATCTAAAAATCAATTTTGTTCAAATATATAATCTATATAAATTCATTTTGGCTAATTTATAGATGGTCTCACACTTTTGCAATTGGAAATGTCTATTAAATGCATGTTTTATACTACTTTGTATCCAATTACTGAAGAACTAAAATTATTTCAGTAAAGTGGCATTTCAATAACTCTTACTATTATTTATAATATTTTTTTAATAACATATAAACACCATTTTATATAGCTTAGAGTCAAGAATATTCTCATATAAAATTTATAGTGTTTTAATTAGATATAGTATAGTGTAATTAAAAAATTCTACAGTCACATATTTGAGTGCTCGAAAAGATGTCAATTTTGAGAAAGAAAAAAAATCAAATCGTATAAAAAAAATTTAAAAATTATATGGTGTTCTAGAGGAGAGAATCCTCTTCAAGAATGTATATTTTTTCTCCTAGTTAGAATAGATTTGTTTTGATAAATGTGGTGGGAGATGAAATCTATTGATTTCAAGTGAGTTGAAATTTGAACCATTATAAAAGAGAAAATATAGGTCTAAAGCTGATTTTTATTTTTAATTTTTCTAGCTATATATGTTATCTATAGTGTAGTCTAACATCAAAGGGAAATAAGTTTATTTCCATATTTTTTGTGGTGAGAACTAGACCCCTAATTTTCAACATTTTTTAGTAGCTAAAATATTATCTATAAAAAATAGAAAAATACATCAATTCTTATTCCAAATAATTATTACAATTATAATCCTAAAATTCACCAATTTCTACACATTTCATTAGTTTAATTCATTTTCAAAATTCAAATAATAATACCAATTTTATGTCATGGAAGATGAACAATTATACTTTTGTTAGCCTTTTCCTTTACAAAAGGTTGAACATGTTTGTGCTTTTACCCAACTTACCTTTGAACTTGCCTTTACATCTATGAAATCTCCTTGCTAGTAGTTCTTCAAGTAGTTCTACATCTTACTCATCTATATCATTGTCAGTAGACACATATTTTACCATTTTCTTTTTCTTCTCATTAGGTTCCTTCAATGATAGCTTGGCTTTGAAAGAAGATTCAACATTGTTAGGTCTGTAATTATCAAAATTAGATAGCTCAGAAGTAGTGAGCCTACCTACTAGACCTTCAAGAGTCATATTAGAACCTAGTATACATCTTAGTTCTTGTATTATAGAAACTCTAATAGCATAAATGGGTAGCAGTGTTCTCAAAACTTTGCATAGTACAGTATCATCATCTATTATACCAATAGATCCCCTTATTGCATTAACAACATCTTTTATCCTAGAGAAATATTGAGCAATATTCTCACCTTCTTGCATTCTCATATCATTGAATTTACCTCTAAGACTTTTAGATTTGGCTCTTAGAACATTTGTGTCACATGCATAGATGGTGTGAAGAGCATACCACATTTTCTTTGCACTGTCATGATCCTTGATATCATAAAACTTGGCATAACTTAGGGCAGAGGAAATCTCATAAATTTCCTATTTGTGTTCTTTCTTCCTTTTCAGATCTTCAGTAGTTAGGGTTCCAATAGGATCAACATGCTCAGTGGTGATGGTAGAATGTTCATCATCTCTAAGACCTCCTAGATGTAGCTTCATCAAAATTTTCCATGTAGGAAATTTATCTCTATTAAGCTTGGGTACCTCTCTTTTATATCATGTTGATATTTTTGCTTCTAGTACCTTCAAATTAGTCCTCTTAAGTAGATGGCTCTGATAGCAATTATTGGAATTCTTTAGAATAACTAAGAAGTGGTGAATCAATTATCCAAGGTCCATATGTACAATTAAAAATTTTCACAACTTATTGAACCCATATCCATAAGTAAAATTCATCATGCATGCATCTATTAGATCATACAATCAATTAAACTTGTAGGTTACTATCAAATCAACTTTGTAGAAATCTAAGCATGAAAAATAATAGATTCAATAACACATTTGACACAATGATTTAATGTGAAAATCAAATTTTGGAAAAACCACCAGTAACATGCTACTCATTCTCACTCTTATGAAGTGATGCCCTATTAAAGGTTACAATGCACGCTATTAAATGTGATTTGGTTAAAGGATTTCAATCACCTTGTTAGGAGTGAACCTTGTTAGAGGACTTTATATCATTCACTTGGAATGTCACCTAGTTAAAGGATTTACAAATCACTTTAAGTCAACTTTAATCAAAAAGATTTACACTAGATTGGTATAATGATTAGAAAGTAATAGTAAGGCTTGATCTAATAACAACCTACAACACACTTGCAAATTACAAATCTCTATTTTAGTCCTCCATTCTACTTTTCTTTCACACACCTCAGTTTTGATAGCTTTTTTACCTTTCAAGCATCCATACTCTTAATCCTTCTCACTTTTATCACCAATGTAGTCTCTTCTTTTGGGTCACTAAATGAAGCAATACCCTAGACTCCTTGTCTTCCTTAGGTTCTCGCACACAAAAACTTTTTGTTCTAACCAACCATCTCTATAAATAGAAAATTGAGCTCTTTTGTCATTCTAACCTCCATCATCCTTTTTAGGGTTAGGTTGGATTAGGTGCCACCAACTAGTTTATCTAGAAACTTCTCCTTCAATCCTCCTTGAATTCACCTCAAAATAGTTTATCTTGAATTATGTTCCACCAACTCATCAAGCTTATCTTCCACATAGTTCACACAATCTAAGATTTAATCAAACTTGTCAACTCAGATTAACCAAATTCACGATCTTTCTCATAATATTGACAATCAACATTAACTGGCTTCTAATGCTCAGCACACACTATGTTGCTCAATATCCACTATCAAATCGCTCGGCATGAACTAAAATTTATTGGTGCTTGGTATCAACTAAAATTTACTCGGCTTACTTTATATTACTTGGCTTACACTAAAATTGACTTTTGTCAACTCCAACTAATTTTCTACTTGGCTTACACTAACTTTGCTAAGCACCTACTATGCAGATTGTTAAGCTTGGTAGACACAAAATGTTTAACTTGTTCTTCTAAACTTAATCAATGTATCCATCCTTTCCAACCTTAAGTAGATTATCAATGCACTATAATATCACTATCTTAACTAATCCTTGTACTCCTTTTCCATATCATAATTGAATCTTTCCTCTAGGTGTTATTGTTACCTTATTTGATCAAATCATCTTCATCAATCAAAAAAATGATAGCACTCAAATCATCTAAGAAATTTTCTTACCATCAAGTAGTAGGTTTGGCATTAGTGAAAAAATAGTGATTGAAACACATTATCATACTTGTATCAATCTATTTTCAACAAATATTCTATATTAAAAATGGGGTTTGGATATGCCTATTTAAAGACTTTTGTGGAGTCTTATAGATGATTTCCTATTTTCCTCTTCATATGATTGTTTGTTCATTCAGCATAGGGAATAATGATCCATGTCAAAATGTGTAATCTCTATAACAAATCTACAATCATTAAACATCATGTCCATGTTGGCTTGAAATGGTTTACCTCAAACTTTCTAACATTCTAGACTTTTATGTTCTCTCTATGTTACTAAGCACTCTTTGTTTCTGATGCTTAGTCATAATTATTCTTCATTCTATTGCTTGGCCTTAACTATACTTAGCTCATTCTGCATAACTTGACATCTATGTGCTTTTTCTATTTGGCATTCATGACACTCAACTTGTACTGAAAATACTTGGCAACCAAAGACTTTCTTTGCTCCTCTAGAACTCAACATATAAATGATTATTTACATGTCTTTTATATGACTCAGCCTATGTAGAGTAGCTTGGTTGTAGTGATGACCATCTAACTCTACCTTATATATGACTGATTGTTTAACACTAATAGACAAAAAAACTTAGAGATATCAACAATCTTCCTCTTTAACATTAGTGGAAAACCACTTTTTCATGATTACATCTTTACAGTACAAAGAATAATAGTACTCCCCCCTAAGCCTATGACTCAGTTCTTATAGAACTTGAAAAATTTCCCTTACAATACAATACACAATGTAAACTTTACATGACTCAAAAGTTTGGTTTTAACTTTCTCATACCTTGTCTATTTTCTGCCTTCATTGAATTCTAAGTCTCATCATTAGTATTTCAACTTTATTGACCCTTTATTCTTTCAACATTAATCATCATTCCCTCTTGGTATATATCAGTCATGAATCATCTATCCAATTTGTTTTTGACACCTATGTCTAATGCTTTTACTGCTGATTTTGTGAGGGTGTTAGAATCAAACCGTATTTATGGTTTGTGTATTTGATTGATTATAGAATTTGCATGATCCCATATGGTTATTTTTGATTCTAAAACATGAATCTTTAATGTCAAATTTTCTACTAAGTCAATCAGGTTGTCAGTAATCAAAAGATTATGATATTTTTGCACTAGACCCTTTGTTGAAATCAGCTCTTGTTGCATAACCTCTAAATGAGGTATCAATTTTGAATGTATAGAGATCAATTTGTCTCTCATTCTACTATCTTGTGTATTTATCTCAACCAACCTTCCTTGTGCAAACAACAACATTTTATAATGTTTTGAGCTTGATTCGGCTAATTGAGAGATAGGTTCTCCCAATTGCTTAGTGTTAGCCTAATTTCTCTATATGTTTTCCTGAAAGTCACTTGTAAATCTAGGAATGTCTCAAATTATATTTAATAGATCCTATTCTTTCTTTACAAGTTCTTAAATGTTCTAAACAAGTACTTGCAATTCAAATTTTCTAATTTTAATGGCAATAGAAACTTTCTCTATGACTTTCTTCTTGAACTTCTTGTAAGACTAGGCCATAAGTTTTTCATTTGCCTCAATATCTTCACTGTTGAACTTCTCTACAATTTGTACCAACTAAGAGATGATGGGGGCCTACTCATCAATGGTTTGAATATCAAAGGCATCAATGCTTTCTTTTGTCATTATTCTCACCTCATTTCTTCTCGCTCCTTCTTTTCTACAATTTCCTATAAGGTGATAGTTTTCTTAAAAGTGGGATTGGCTAGATCCCATTTTGGAATGATAATTACTTCATCCAGACTAATACTAATATCTGGAGAACTTTCCTTAACCTTTTCTTGTTTACTTTTCTTTGGAGTAATGTTGCTCGACACTACTAGAGTAAAAGTAGGTGATGGGATGTCAACACTCAATTTTTCTTGAGCTTTAGTTCTTAGAACAACAATGGTAGTACTCAACACTACATCCTCTTTTACTATTTCTACTTCTCCAATCTCCTTATTTCCCTTACCGTAAGGTTGTAAGAGATGTGGTCCTTCTTGATCTATATTTGTTTCCCTGACTAATCTTTCTTGCTCTTGCTTCTCCCTATCTTGTTCCTCTTCTTTTGAGGTCTTTTTCTATTCAACAATGGGAGTGTCAGGTGTAGTGTCATGAATATTTTATAATTTTCCTTGAAGGCTCAAAACACTTGAGCTTTCCACATCACTTTGATCATCTTAAATTGTCACAGTTGTCTCATCTTTCTCTCGTTCAACTCCTTTAGTAGTTAATCAAAAAATACTCTTCCATAGAAACTTATTTTGTTGTACAATACCCTCAATTTTATTCTATAAAACCATGAATGTCCTAAATTTAGGAAAAAATTGCTGCCTATTCTTTTCCAAAATTATTGTCTTCTATTTATTTGATGAATCAGGCATAATCTTGGTCAGTTTGCCTTCACTTATTTGTTTCTCTACTTGTGATGCTTGATCCCATCTTCTATCTAATTTATTAAATACAAATCATTTCAAAATTTCTCTTCCAATTCAAGAGGAGCTAGTTTATTATTAGCCATCATATCTATCATGGCCTTCTCTACCTTGATTTGTCATTATTTCTTAATGTATCATACTTGACAAATGTAAAACTTGATAACCCTACAAAGTTTTTGATATTGGCACATACCTTGTCAGTATTTCTTGGCTTTGTAGGTACTATGAATTAGTGATGTCCAAGTTCATCAGACTCAATCTTCTTTGCATCTTCCTCTTCAACTTCTTTCATCTTTACTATCCTTCTTCTCTTTTTTTGGCTCTTAGTGTCTTGCATTTTCCTCTTATCTGAACTGGTGTTGCTAGGTTTGGTGATCTTAACCATTCCTTTCTTCCCAAGTGGCTCAACACTTACAACTACTTTTGTTCTAGTCCTTGGTCTTTATGGTGCAAGAGGAGAGACATGCTTAGGTGTTGTCTTCTTCACAACCTTTTTCACCTTAATCTTTGTGATTTTTACTTTCTTAGATTTCTTTTTTTGTTGGGGAACTAATGCTAGGGCTTTTCCCTTTTTCTCTTCACTTTCTTTCTCTTCCTCATCACTACTATTATTTTCTTCATCTTCTCCTATACCTATGGTTAAATTCAAAGATTCTTTTCATTTGCCTTGTGTTCCTAGCTTCTCTTCTAGGTCTTAAATCATTTTCTTTCACTTATTATCTATAGAAACAATCTTGATATCAACAATTATCCTAGCCTTTTCTTCTTCAAACTTTCCAAAGGACTCTGCCTTTGCATCAATTTCTTCCTTAAGTAGTGCAGTAATGCCTGCACCCACATCATCAGATCAATCTCATAATCAAAGGGTTTAAGACATGCTTTCCTAGTCTTAACTACATGAATATATGTATTATATGTATCTACCAAAAAATATAAATCATTGTAATGTTTTGTCACTAATGATACATGAATCCTCATTCTCTTTTTCATCTTTTGTTTGAATTCCTCAAAATACTTATCCATAATATTTTCAAAAATTTCTCCCAACTGTGTTATGTACTCAACAATCTATTTTGTAACTAATTTGCCTTGCTCCCAAACAATATTTCCAATAGTAGGGAAAATATTTTGAACATAAAAGAAAATACACATGTAACTAATGATCCAAACTTATAGAATTATTCACCTTCATAATTGATGTAAGGTTTTATTCCAATTATGACCTCTACAATTCCGCAAGATCATATTCTTGATCCTTCATCACAATCTTCCATGCTCGGTAAACTGTTGTATAGGACACACTATTCAACCTGCTTGACTAATAAAATTTATGAGAGATGGCTCTCACTGCAAACTCAATCAATGGATTAGTAATGGTTAAAATAAACAATCCTTGTCCATTCCACTTAGCTTTTGTATTATCTTTAACTTCTTCTCTACTTAGGAAATGCATCGTCTTATTCTTATCCATTGTTGGTTATCTAGTTATATTATGAATTACCTTGAAAATCTTGATAGGTTCATTTTCTAACCACAACTTTATGTCATGAATTTTTCTCAACATAGTTTTGATCCATTTGATCTTAAAATTTCTCAAAAATTGTAGGACACAAGTTAACCCTTTCTTCTCAATAATTTTAAAACTATCCTTCAGTATACTTTTATCACATATTTTCTTATATCCCACACAAATCTCATATCCAAATTCACCAATTTTGCACATGTAACAACCTTGTACATCATGTATCATAAACATGTTAGATGGTATCAATGATAATGCACCCATTGAATCTCCTTTCATAGTAATATCTCAAACAACAGAAAACTTAGGTGGTGAACAAGCATCACTCATCACCAAATAAAAATTTCTTACCTATATTCCTTGATTCTTCTCTATAGATGATGAAGATGCCATATTCTCATGTTAGGGTTTTAAAATTTTTCTTTTTGAACTATTCAACACACTGAAGATCAATTCTTGATCACTCTTTTACTACTAGTTTGATCTCAATTACTTTTTATATTGATTCACTAATTTCTCAAGTCATTTTCTACTCTCAAAATTTGAATGGAAGCTATGAAGGATACCTTTTAATTTTTTATACATACCTCCTATACACGGTATATTCGCTTATTCATGAGAGTTTAATATAGAGTGCAGATAAAATGACAATGAACTAAGCTAAACCCAAGAAATCATTATCAAAATGTATACTCTATGAATGTCCCATGTTTCCCTAACTACAACCACTAAGAATGCTCTCAGAATATCTCAGTGACAATTCTAGAATGGGAGTATGCTTAAAATGCAAATCTGCAAGAATGCATGTAAGATCTATGACTATAATGAAGATTATATGTTGGAAACAACTCTAGAATATTGTTGAATGAGTATGGAATGAGCTAAACATGTGCTAAAATGATACTAAATAACATGAAAAGAAAGATAAAATGCTACACAAAATGACATGAACTTTGTAAGATAACAATGCTAGCATAATAACTCTAAATGTGCCTATAGTGAAGATGCCTAAAACTGGGGTCCTTTAGCTCTTGAATTTCCCTCCCATTTGTAGGATTTTAGATAGGGTTGGGGTAAGAATTATAATTTTACCTTTGACTCATGGATGGATCTGAAATTGAAAATATCTCATAAGGGACTAGGAGGAAGAGTCCAACAAACTTAGATTTGAGGATAAATGAGGATTTCTCCAATTACTTAAAATGTAAAAGGGGGATTTTTACTTTTATTAGGATAAATGACTTTATTGACTTAATAAATGTTCTATTTATTTTCAAAAGTTTATCTTTTCCCTTCTCCCTTTTTGAATTTCATTTTATGATTTTGAATTATTTTTCTCCTTTTTTTTATGTTGATTTAGGTTTCATTGATTTGATAGATGATTTGATCAATTAATGACCAAATGTGATACTTGATTTGAGAGTCTATTGTATTCCTCTGATTTCATCCTTAATTTGCATTGATTGGTTGAAATTGTGTAGTTTAGGTCTTTGCCAATTTTTGGGTGTCTACAAATGCCCCTTTTTGAGCTAATATGTGAAGCATATTAGTTCAAAGACTATCTTGATTCTCTGATATTAGGTCAAATTCTAATGTTTGAACATCTGATTAATGATGTTTTGATGTTTTGAGGTAGATATGATCTTTGATTATCCTTGATTTTGCTCATTGATGTTGTAATGTTTTTGCTTGGATACCCTAGTTTTGTTTGATTTGATGTTTGAAATTTTGGCTGGGGTAGAATGTTTTTGATTTTTTTCTAAAAATTGTGATGCCCCAATTTGATATGGATATACTGCCCCCTTAGAAATGAAATTGTAAAAAATGAATGTGCAAAATATATGGAGGTTCCAATTTTATTTCTGAAATGTTGATAATTGACAGATGAAGATGATCAAGTAAGTTTAAAACAATACACAAATCATGAAAGTGAGCAAAAAGTTCCAATGTTGGGTAAATAGAGTGAAAAGGTGATATAAATGCCCCTATATAGGGTTAAATAGGTCAAAAGACCTTTTACGGTTGTCATTTTCACACTCATCTTTTACATTTGGCAATTTGGAGCTCTGAGCTAGTGATGATGGTAGTCCCTTTATGAGAGCATAGATTCAAGATAGGTCATAGGTTTAAGCATCTAGATGACTACAGTGCCTCGGTAAGTCATTGACATCCTCTTTTTTGAAGAATTTTCAATTTGTAACTGATTTTTTTGAATTTTGCATGAATTTCTATTGTAAATGTGGTAGTTTAGATGTTTTAGCACTTTTACCTGATCTTTTAGGAAATTTAAAATCTTATAGTATGTTTGAGCAATAGTTTAGTGCATACATAGTATGAATTAGCACATATGAAAACCTAGCTTAGAAAAAAATTAGCTCATATAGGAAACTAATAGTGCATATAGGTTCTCTAATGGTGCATATGAGCATTTAGACACTTTAGACAGATCTTGTAGCACATATGAGGACTAGCGTAGTGCTTTTAAATTTTATAGTGCTTATGGTCTTTGAGGTAGCACATATGGATTTTTTGGTACTGCTTTCCCATTTCATAGTGCATCCAAAGTATGTAATACTGCTTGAGAGTGTTAAATAGTGCATATGCATATTTAGCACATTCATTTGATCAAATAGTGCATATGACTCCAAAAATAAAGCAAATGAATTCTAAATCCCATCTTCTCATTAAAATGGTACTAATGGGGTCTTGAAGAGTAGAAACAGATTGTGAAACCTTGATTTAATGTAAGGTAATGGAAAAGGTGAGATTTCGAGTATGTTGAGTAGTGGTCCATTGGAACAAGCAAACATTAGAAATCAGGTAGTCATAAAGTGATGTCTTAGGATCAATCTGATGATAGATAGATAAAGAGCAATGCCCTAGATTAGGATACAAAGTAGGGAATAAGCATGTATGGCTCAAGATATAAAGTAGGATAAATAATAGGTCCAAGGTAGGACCATTAGCTAACTTAGCTAGATATTTGACAATAGGTTGATGTATGATGATCACTTGGGATGAACTCTAACATTTTAATTTGATTGTTTGATATCATGGTTGGAGGATTGTATCCATGGCCCTTAGAGTTTATCTATAGATTGTCAATTGAGGAGCTATAAGTGATTGATAGATGTGGTTTCACCTATTTTCTACAGATGCCCTAGTTCTGAGTGAATAGAGGGCTATTGACAATTGTGGCTAAGTGATGGCACTCAAACCAAAAGGGTGAGATGATAGTGACTCTTGAGTATGTGTATTGATTATTATGGATCCTAATAGTAGGAGACCTAGAGTACTATGATTAGGTTATAGATGGCACTACATTTAGAGATTTGTTTGGAGATTACACACTAGTACATTTAAGGTCATTTTTTGACCAATATTGGTTGAAATTTTGACCCAATTTTTGACCAAAGTTCAACCAAATGCGACAAACCCATTGCTTAGAATTTTTCTCATCAAAATTTCAACCAACCTACTAGTTGGTCAAAATTTTGACCAAGAAGTTGGTAAAAAACTTTCAAACATGCTGGCACAAGTTTTGCCAAGCATTGGTCAAAATTTTGACCAATGCTTGGTAGAAAACTACCATGCATTCGTCAAAATTTCAACCAATGCTTGGTCAATTTTTTTTTAATGCTCACACTTGTTGAGGTCCACTTTAGAAATGGCCCTTATTGTGAAATTGTTTTCTAAAACCTTTCTAATGAGATAATGTGTTATGAGCTCTTCATCAATGGGATGGAATGTGAATCCAGGAGGTAGTTGTGCATTACCCATATCATGATTGTAACTAAAGTTAAGAGCCTCTATTATTGAATTCTCTTCCCTATCACCCATATTCATTTCCTTTCCTATGAGAAATAGGGACCAGAATTCAATAATAGAGGCTATGAACTTTAGTTATAGTCATGATATGGGTGATGCAAAAATGCCTCTTGGATTCACGTTCCATCCCATTGATGAAGAGCTCATAACACATTATCTCATTAGAAAGGTTTTAGACAACAATTTCATAGGAAAGGCCATTGCTGAAGTGGAAGTCAACAAGTGTGAGCCTTAAGGAGGGTTCAATTCCCTCTATTATTCACTATGCATATAATCCCACACACCCATTTGATATCAAATGATGATATGTACTAAATGTTGAGTGTCTATGCTGAGTGCTCCAAAACCATCAATTTCATGCCTTCATTTGTACACAATTTTTTTCTAGTTCCTTTCTACTCGCATGCCCATTTCATTTCATATGATCATCTGAAAATTGTTTCACTCTAAGCTATCAATTGCTTCCTCTTGATTGATCATCTCATAATTGTTGAATAAGAACTTTGGGATAAGATATAGACATCCATCAAAGCATAAAGGATTTTGTCAAACAGTGTAGATGAAGTAGTAACATTTTCCTTGGGAGACATGCTTGCAAAATGGAAGCATAGATAGATCATGTGAACTATTTGATAGGATGCTTGAACATAATGTGGTCATCAAAAGCCATGGTTTCTGGATATGCACAAAATAGATGTATTAAGCAAATATAAGAACCCTTCAAGTATAAGGCCTAAAAAAAAACAAAAATATACTAAGAACTAAAACATAATATGGCTTCTTAGACCTTTTGTAAGTGTCTAATGCTCCTTTGCTTCAAAAGGAGGAACCTCATAAAGAAACTCATAACACAAGATCCCCAAACTCCATATTTCTACCCCAAAATAAAGCCTAGTTTTTGAAGTTAATTTAACCTCTAACTGGTATCAATTTTTGGTGTATATACAAAAGAGTAGGTGAGAGGGTGCATCCTTGCTTCACCTTGATGTCACAGTTTGTAAGCACTGACCATTTGTTATAGCACTTTATTTGGCATTACCTTTTTGTACGGCTACAACATTTCAAAACTTAGAGAGATGATAGTTTTTATTTAAGAATCTTCTTATATTCACTCTTGAAGTAGAGTTTCAAATGCATAAATGAATTCAACTAAACAACAATTGACATCATTTTGTTTTGTTGTGACATCAATAGTTTTGAAAAGTGGGTGCAATTTTGAACCATGAACTTGATTCATTTGGCACAAGTTTGAAATGTGTATTGTCAAAATTCAACTAACTAGAATAAAAAAAAATTCTTCTGCCTACCATATATGTAATTATCTATTATGGATGCAATAGGTGATAGTGCAGAACATGGTAGCAATTTGGTTTTCCAAGTGTGATTAAGTTAAGGTGTACTTAGTTGCTGCAAAGCATGGTCACGACTAGAAGTGAGTTTGGCTATCCTTTTGTCATGAATGTGTGTCCCTGATCAATGTTGAATATGTATCTTGGTTAGTTCCCATTCTAGAAATGAAGAGATTCACTTGAGGTTGGTGGAAATCTCAAAGGAATGTGGCTTGTAGATGGAGAAGCCTTTCAAGAAATATGTGAAACTTATGATTGTGTTCCAAGTCTTAGTTGGCTAGTGGGTTGGCTATGGGGCGTTGATCACTTTTGTACAAGAGGCAAGGATACATGTAGCCTTTATGTTCCATATATAGGCATGTTCTCATACATGAAGAAACATGCCTTGCTTTGTATCTTGTAAGTGTATGGTTGGCAGCCTATACTTTTTTATATACTACCCTAGGTCTCAAATTTTGAGCAATATACCCTGTAGTTGGTTTTTGAGAGGAAGCAGGGATAATTTCATTGGATAATAAATAATCATCTACTTTGGATGGGAAAATCTACTAGTTATCTTACATATAGGGAATTTAGTAATAGAGACCTAGATGATCAATCTTGAATCCAGAGTGTGTTAGATTCCTAATGAGTCAAGAACGAGTTGAGAAACTAGGTGATGTTTATACTATGCTTCCCCTCACCTCACCATATCCTCCCCACACCCTTACGCCTCCCTTTCTACCTATATACCTAAGAATGCCCCTATAGGTATATAAAAATGTATGGAGAAAAGAAGAGAATCTAAGCTAGCTCCATTATATGCATTATGAGTTGTAGATAATTTGTCTAGTTTTCTATCTTACTAGTTGACACAGCAATAGCTCTTTTGTCAAGTGTTATCTTTTTATATGCTCTTTCAGTACAACATGTGATTGATTGGCGATTTGAAGTAAGACAACTGGTGGGTAGTGCATATTCATCTAAACCTATTTGGCAAAAATCTAAATCATTTGAAGCACCTTAGTTATTGCAAAAAAAATGAAGTTTGGGGGTTGTAGGGAATGGTTGACTGCCTAAATTGAAGGGTTGCATATTAATAAGAGTTCATGAGCATGGTATGCAATCTAATGATAGTGTATTAACAATTGTCACAATACTTTACTTATTAATCTCACATGTTTTCATTTTTAAGTTCTTGTATTTGGACTTAATTCTAAGAATTTAGAAATATGCATTTCCATACTAGTAGTTATATGCTTTGACCATTAAATCTGACTAGCTTAATGAGAGTTGACATGACTTGTATACCAAATACTTTTCCTTTACAGGGGAGTGGTGGTGGTGGGACATTGACAGTTCTAATACCCCCTAGAAGTTTCAGACATCTTTTCAAGAGTTGATAACTCAAGTTGTGAACTCTCATACTAAAATTAACCTGCCAATATCATCCAGAGTTCAAACAACACCTTTAGATTTCCAAATCAACCTTACTCATCAGTTTACACATATTATCAAGATGACAATTTCTGAACTCTGAGTTGAGCTAATTCACTTGAACTCTTGGGAATATATGTGCACATTGCCATATGGTGTATTTTTGATCTAGATGAAGTTTCCATTGAATCCCCACCATAAATGGCACTCTAGGACTAAGGAAATCATGAAGCTCCCTAGAAGACACATAGTGCAAAGGTAGGAAATAGGGTATCTACTACAGTTAGATGTTTGAACATGTTATCTACTATAATGATTAGACATTTGAATTTAAATTAGAAGTACCCAAAGTTACTCAAATTGCTGATATGGTGTAATTTCATTCCAAATGCTCAATGTGAACTTTAAGCCAATGCTCTTTTATAAATGCAACACATGAATTGAGATCTTTTGAAGTCTGTGGATGGTTTTTTCATTTGGAGTCTTTGTTAGGTCAAAGAGATCCATTAAAATCAAAGGGCATGTGATTTTTTTCAAAAGAACTAGCTTCACTATATAAATGGTGGAGCCTAATCAGACTCAGAGGTAACTTAATGATTTTCATATGATGATTTATTAACTTCTTACAATGTTATTAAACTACAAGGGATTGTAGACCTAGATGGTAATATTGGACTCTCTATGGTGGCTCAAGATTGGGTGAATCAGGTTAATTCTGTGTCTTTTGTTCTATTTTTGTCCACTAATCTTAATAGTTCCATCCATTGAGAGTCATAACAAACTATACAAAATTTGTTAAGGAGGCTACTTTATAGTATAAATTTGTGAGCAACACAAGTTGGTTTGTTTGTTTGAACTTGGAATTTAGATGCTAACAATTTAGCTCCTTCCATTATATTCCAAAAACTTGATTAATCTTTGAAGCTTTCTTAAACTTTCCCCTTGTCAAATTACGGAACCCTAATTTAGAGTGGCATTGTTTCCCCCCTCCCCTGCATCAAAATTTACCATGGTTGAATGGTATGTTTAATTCTACCTAATCAAAGTACTACCTTAATTTCAGAATGGTTTAACTTCCTAATTAAATTGCAAATCAATAGTTTAGAATGGTTGCTCATATGTGTTGAATAGATGCTTTAAAGAGTTTTATCGTGTTATGATCGATACGAAGCCATTGGCACTCAATTATCAATCTTAGAAGTCTAAGTTGATGTATTTAAAACCATTATATGGTTGTGATGCTCCCTTTAGCTGGTTATAATTGGGAGGATAACATGGATGAATGGTTCAAAGTAAATTATGAAAGCAATTTTTCCATTTCAACATATGGGTTTTGTCACCAAAGCTTGGATCTTGTAGATCATTGTGTGCTGCTTTTCCCTGGTTCTATTTAAGAATTGTGCTAGCATTCACTAGATGAATTAACTCAACTAGACAAAAACTATAAGTGGGTAGGTTAGTAGCAGAAGTGGTTGCTAGCTTATTTGACTTGTTGCATTATTTTTATTTAAGTTCATCAATGTATTTGGAAGATGGAAAACAAGTTTAAAACAAATAGAAAGAAGAAAAAAGGAATGGGGTGGTAGAAATCGTTGTTACTGTAAGGACGTGGAAATATTCAAAGTTCAAACTACCCTAAAGAATATACAAGCTACATGCAAAATATAACTTTATATAATATTGGAAAATGAATACTAAATCAATATGGAGTGATACAGAATAGAAAATGAGGAATCCGTAATGGGTGTTCCAGTTCTCAAGTGCTGATAAGTATGATAGCTACTATGAAGACCAAAAACCAAGTGATAATTAATCAATGATCATATGTATATCCAATGATGGTCCATGATTACTATGTAATAGGATGATACACAAATCAAGAGAAGCTGTATCAATAAATATAAATAATCAAGAGGACATCAATCAACATATGACTGAGCAATAATAAGCATACATTACTCATAACCGATACTGATATGGAGGAACAATAATTATGTTATGATAATGATTAAGTGAAAAAAATGACAAACTTTGAGATCTATTGAACCAATGAACCATATTATTATACTAGCTCATGCACACTAACTAGTGAGATTATTACTATTTGCATCCAATAAGGAGAATATTATAATCAATAACTAAAGGCTGATTAATTATTGAATGAAAGGATGCAAATCTAAAAAGGAAAAGGTGCATCTAGAAATGATCATGAAGGGATACAATCTTCATTATTAAAAGATGTTATAGTAACTGATCTTATTGTGAGAAGACTTGTAATGGAAAGATGTGATTAGAAAAGGAAATGAAGGGACACGAGATGTGTCCCATACGATGGCATTCCTCACTCAAGGATGGAGATATAAGAAAGTTTCTCCATTGATCATTCAGAAATACAATACAAATTAGACAAAACACAAAACAAAACAATTTACCAATTACACAATTTTATTATGAAGTTATATAATGTAAATCTAAGGAATTAAAGTAATCATCCCATTATCCCTATTTATCCTAAAATGAGACATTACACCTTACTCACTAATATTAGCAGTTAGAAACATCAAAAGTGGAGTCCAACATATTAGGTATTGCCTTAATGGTGTCATCATTTCATGACTTAGTCCTTATGTTCTCTTTCTCATCCCAATGACTTCATGGTTTTTAAATAGTCAAGGTGTTCCATGATCCATTATGATCTGTATGCCATGATCCTTTTAAAATTTTTACTGAAGAAAAATGAAACACACCTCGAATAGTTGATTTCCTATATGTGCATCAACAACACTAAAAGGATCATCCATAGAATAAATATCAACATTCTAGTAAGCTGCACATGCAATTTGTATCCTTTTCTTTTTCCCACCACTCAAATTGGTTCCTCTTTCCCCTATCTCTATTTGGTCTCCATGGGGAGGAGCTCTAAATATTTATTTAAAGCACATGCTTCAACAATCCTTTCATATTTATCATTGTCAAAACTGCTTCCAAACAAGATTGTTTCTTTGATTTTTCCTATTTGAATCCAAGCAGACTAAGGAACATAAGCTTTCCTACCACTGACCTTGACAATATTAGATGTCTTGGGGATTTCTCCTAGTATGCAAGATAAAAGGCTAGATTTACCTGATCCAATAGTTCCATAGACTACTACTCTCATTCCTCTCTTCACCTACAAATGAATGTCTTTTAGAGTTTGCTCACCTGCAAAGGGATCCCAACTAAAATCTCCACCTTCAATCTCAATTGCCAACTTAGTTAAATGCATAGGAACAATTTCAACTACATCCTCTTGTAATTCTTGTTCTTGAAAATACAAAGTGACATGGCCTAATGACACTTTAGCTTGTGCAATATTTGCAAAGAGATTTGGAAGAGTATAAATAGGGTCCTGAAGTAATCTAAAAGTTGCCAATGTTAACAAAAATCTACCACTTGTCAAAGTTATTCCCATGAAGTATGATGTAGTAAATGTGATAGCTAATATAAATGTAGGGGTGCACGAGAAAATGAATAATGAAGAAGATCCTAATTCAACTAATTTTTTGAGCCTGTTATACTTTGAGGTCTTCTAATTTGTGTGCATACCTCATATCCCAAGCTTGCAATTTTAGTACTTTCATGTTTCTTAATATCTCTAATGTAACTCTCATTCTTTCATCTTTGGAATTCATGATCTTAGAATAAAAATATCTCCATCATCTTGTAATGGGAATGTTCCCCATTATCACAGCAAGTGTTGCTACAAATCCTACAAGTGATGCCAACCCTACATTTTTATAAAGAATAGATATTGCAAGTATAATCTGTATAGGTAGCATCCATATTGTGTTTAGGTACCATGTAAAGTCTCCAATCCATAGGACATCTATACTCATATAGTTGATTGCAGTGTGGCTATAAGCAATAAATATCAATTGCATATTTCCATTGTAAATCAAAGATAGCATAATCAATCACTACAAGTGATAGAATTCATCTTTCACATTGGATAGATCCATTGCATGTTAGACATTTCAATTGCCATATAAAACATATTGTATGCATCATAATCATATATTAGACATTACAATTAATAGATAACTGACATTGTGCATATTTTTTCCACCAACTATATATCAGAGATCACGTCAATATCTTCCATTACATTCTTAATTCATTTTCATTTGACAAACTAAGAACTAGAGATTGGAATAATAGTCCCATCATTCCTTCATAGCCACAAAGGGACATTATATACATTATTTTCAATGGCATTAATTTACACCAAATAGATATCTTGAAGGGAGTAGGAAGCTTCACTGCATTTCATTGGCAGCAGACTACTCACAACTTTACCAAACCAACAATGAGCATAATGTTAGAACCTCTTACTAGAACTCCAATAATTAGTGGCCTTGAGAACTATGCATTGATTCCAATGGATTTCACACTTGAAACATCAAAAGTTTTAACTATGAAAGCATTGAAAGAATCTTTTCAAAATCCTAATTGAATGAGATGTAATGGAAATCTATGTGCTCCTTCTACATGGAATGTATGGCACTAATAAATATAGCTCTACTCTTGTTATAACATGCTTTGATCTTGGGAGTCAAGGTTTAAAGATTTAGATTTTCATTAGTGAAAAAATCACCACTTTCTTGACCTTGATAAGATTGAATTTGAGCTCTTAGAGTTTGAAAGGTAGTATTTTTTTGGAGCTTGGATAGGTATCTCTTAGAAAAGGGGATTTTTCAATAAATACAGGCATGATTCTGAATAGTCTAGGCTTTTGACAACTTCAGTTGGTATTACTTAATGGCAATGAGGTGGAAGGATGATTTACTGAGGCTTTGTAGGTCATTTAATCATGGATCCATTATCTCACAACACACTAGACCAATCAATCTTAAAACATTGCATTATTTGTGTTTTAGTAGTTCTAGGCATATCAATGCATGAATCAATAGAAGTGGCTATATTAAAAGGCATTTCAAATAGCTAGTTATTCCCTCTATGTAATTGGGTGTGAAAAGTAGGAAAAGATGATTATAGAGGTGCACTCCACAATGAGTAGGGTTTGTGTCATGGTAAGTTCTTAGTCATTGCAGTCAAATTTATTGTAGTACACCTTAGGAATGTCCCCCTTAGTCAAAGAGCACCAGAAGAGGAGGTCCTACCCTACTCAATAATTGGTCCTAAAAGGCACTACTTGGTCACAATGTGGTAGGTTTTGGCCCTAAGTTTGACATCCCCAGCACTCAAGAAGAGACCTACCTTAAGAGATTCGATACAAATGCCCTCAACCTTCCTTGGGTTACTACCAAGAAAACCCCACTAGTTCAATAAGCTTCTTTATGATCAACATTATACGATTCTTAGGTTTAGAAATAGTTGTAGGCTAGTGCTTATAGTCAAAATGATTAAAATAGATTTTAGTGTGTCTCTGTCAGATTACTCTAACAGAATAAATTAATCTATGTAATAAAGTTCACAAGATAGAATGCTGAACAAGTATTATTTAGATAGCAACACACAGGAAGGTAGGTATGAGAAATTAATTTAATATTTATCACTTATTATGGAGATGCTGAAAAGACTAAAGAGGTGTAAAAGTAAATGAAATCATAGTAGCATGCCATTTACATAGCAATGGTAAAATTACAAAATGTAAATGGAATTCAATTACCCCAGAATTGAAACAGCTACAACTAGGGAGAAAAAAGATAATATTGTATACAATCAAAAAAATAAGGCCATTCAGATAAATTCCATGGGAAAATTCCACTCTAAAGGGCCTCAAAGATGTAGAATAAGAAAATTTAGAAACTACTGTAAACTTATTTTTCTTGAAAGTTTAGAATTGTGTCTAGAATTGTTATTTGGATGATTATGTTACTTCTTTGATCATTCATTTATCCTTGAGAAGCAATAGGCCCCATTGCTCCTAATTGTAACAAATGAGGTAAGTTTTCCCGATTTTGGTAAGTTTTCCCAATTTTTCTACATTAATGGATGCAATTTTTTGAGTAATTTTTAAAAATTATTCATACTTGTCGAATCATTTCTTCAATCTTCCATTGTGCATCAATATCAAAAGGATCGACATTAAGAAGTGCCTGCCACATACAAAGCCCTTATAGAATTAGAAAAGAAAAAAGAGGTAGTACCTTAAACAAGCAACACTCTATATGTCTCAAGCTAAAGGTTAGAATTAATATAAGTACTGAAACATTATCCCCCTCCAACAACCAACACTTTATTCTCCTATCCTAATCTAAATGAAAAAAGGAAATAAATAATTGGTATAATAAGATTAAAGTTTAGATATGAGTTTGAAACATGTGTAATCCCTAAAAAAAATTAGTCATGATTATACTTGTTGGATTTGATTGTAGAACAAATGTGGCATGCTAAGTTTGAACCCAAACTTGGAGTCAGCACCTTGAATTGGCAGACACTTGGCAAAGTGAAGAAACCGTGAAATATAGAGGATTTTTAGTGAACTAAATGATTTTTCTATGCACACTTCTCCTAATCAGCTTTAAGAGAGATATATATTTATGTAACAATATATTTTGTAAGCCATTTTTGTGCACCATAGCCAAGGGGCATCATAATCAACCCTAGATCCCAAAAGATCATATAGCCAAGCTTTGATCTTTCCATAAATGGCTGTAGAGAAAATGAGTTGTATGCAGAGAAAAGAATTACAACCATCCTACCTTCCACAGTATCAAATACTGAAATCAATGGTGAATGACTTGACATTGGGTAGAAATTAAACACCAAAACAAGTAGTGGTGCAAATATTCTTAAATATTCAATTGCCATGTCAATACATTAGGCTTTGAGAAATGAAGTACCTGGATACTTTCTTTGTGGTGAGGACAAACTGAATGTACAGGTGCTTCATGGCCTTCAAATTTATATTGTTTTTGACTAGCTACTACATCCCATACCTACAACATAGAGAGAAAGGTTACCTCTGATCTCACATAAACTAGATGACTATAAGTAATTGAGACTTGATAAAAATATATATGGACAATATGCTTGGAAAAGGAAACACCTACAAGACGAATATAAGTGTGTTAATAAATCAATGGAAAGAATCCTAACCCAAGAAAACATAATAATATTTACAAAGGGTATTTAGTGAATATTCACTAAGGTCAAATTATCTACGCACTTTCCTTGAGAATAAAAATAACAAATTCACTTACCAAGTACTTGCCCATCTAGGCTCCAAATATAGTGGTTCACTGATACAATTGGATCTTTTAATAAGGCTTCCTAAGACAACATAATAGAAAGAACATATATAATTATTACCTAAATAAACACATCACTATCCTTTATGGCATCCTTTTGTTTTCTCTCCATCGCATTTCCTTTTCGATCTCTTTCCTTCATGGTACCCTTTGATTCTCTCTCCTCTATAACAATAGCATTTGGATCTCTCCCCTTTGTAGTGCCCTTTTGACCTCTCTCCTTAGCACCATTTACTACTCCCAATTTATTAATCATATTGATGGTTCTCATAACTAGATCTGGAACAATTTCATCATAACATTCAAAAAGCCATTCAAGAAAAAAAGTTTGAATGAGACACCTTAAACCATCAACTCTTATTATTGGAACAATATCATCATTAGAAGATAGGAAACCATAAATATCTTTTAGGTCAAGATAATTAAACTTCTATGAATGTGAAATAGCCTTCTAAAAATCATTATGCAATGTAATTACCTCTGGTAAAATAGGTCCAATATTATTTACAATGCCACCATCTTCCCAACAGGTATGTCTGGCTGAAATGATTTCAACTAGAAGTGCTTTCTTCAAGGGTTTTTTGCAATGGATCAAAATCTCTGACCTCCTAAAGGAGCTTATATATTCGCCTTTGTAGCCTCTCATATCACTTCAAAAGAGCTCCCGCGTGTGCAATCAAACAAAACAATGAAATATTTGAAACCCTTTTTAATTTTAACCTGTTAAGCTCATGTTGGTTGAAATTTTGACCAACACGGGTTCATGTTGGCAAAATTTTCTTTACCAACATGAGCATGGACTTCAAAAAAACATATTTTCCCTTCTATATTTTGACCAATCTAAACATTTTAATAGATGGTGAAAAATTTTGGTCTAAAAATGGGGTCAAATGTACTAGTGACAACATTGATGATGATAGTGTATCATGGTTCTAGATGTTGTGTAGTATGAGCCATTGTTGGTAGTGTTGGCTGTATTGATTAGAGGATTTTTATTTCTAGATAGATGAGGGCAGGGATGTCTAGTGGGATTGGGTCATTTAGTACAAGACATGATCGATCAACCACAAAGTTTTGAATGGAAAAAGCTACATATTGACCCACTTATATCATGATTTGCATTAGATTGTATATTTTTGGGCCTCATCACTATTAGTAGGGGTGATATTGTTACAATTATGGACATGGGAGCATCTATCCATTACTTGTCTGATATGTGTGTGATAGCATCCTCAAGAGATGCCTTACATATATACATATTTGGGAGTAGTTATGTAGCCCCATTTGGGCAAGACACAGTATTAGCAACGGATATTGGATGACACTGACAAGTGCCCTAGAGGCTTAGATGGGTGAGGTGACAAGTATGGCCACCATACTTGAAGGATCAGATGGGTGAGTTGATGGGTGAATTGGCACCCACCATGGGGCTTGAACTTAAAGCCTCTCTATTCTTCAATCTTTCTTTCTAATCTTCTATTTTTAGCATAGATTTTTTTTTCTTGTTGGTTTCTTGTATAGAATTGATTTGTTGTAGGTTCTACAACATTTTGGAAGCTTCATAATAGCAACAAAAAAATCTCAAAGACTTCCCCAAAAGTACAAAGGTTGAATCTATAATTTTCTGATGCTACAATACTTTTGAACTCTATTTTAATGCTTTTGAGAAATCTATTAATACATTTAAAGTTTTTTGTAGCACTTTTAAAGATTTTTGTAGTGTATTTAAATAGTTTTGTAGTGCATTTAGTAGTTTAAATAGCACATATGACACATTCTATAACACAAATGCTTATTCCTGTAGCACATCTGATAAAAGTCATAAATTTTTGAATCTACCTTCCAAATCTAATTATCAGTTACTTAAAGGTCTCTTCTAAGCTTATAGGAAATCCTAGACTACTAATAACATGCAACAAGAATGAAAACCCTCAAAAATATGCCCAGCCTTTGCTAGCACTAAATCAGGTAAGTGGACCTTGGCCCTTTTCAATTAAACGTGTGGCATTTCTAAGTTCAAAACCTAGTTTAATAGAAAATTTTGATCTTGCTGACCTAAATTGGAGTAGGCCTATGCTCTCAACTCTTTTGAGTTGATCAAAATGCCTGACCTTCTATAAAGATCAGTCACAATTGAATGAGTAAAGAATCCACACATAGCTTAACCAAGAGCCCCTTTGTCTTCTATAGTATAAGGGCTTGTAGTTGAACAATTGTGTCTATTATGTTTAGGAGGTCAAGACTATAGGGATATGCTCTCACTCTCCTAGAGTGATCAAATTCCCAATTGAATGCAAGTCACTCATGTTCAGAATATAGCCTTCATTGAGTAGTCCCATAAGGGATTGTTCCAAACCTCCTTAGCCTTGGTGGGAAGCTCTCTATCAAAAGAGAGGTAAATCTAAATATTATTGGTTAAAAACTAAAACCTACTAGTCACTAGCTCTAGACAACCTTGTTAGGAAGCCCTTTTTTTCCATTTTATAGGTGTGTGTAGTTTTATATTTTATTGTGGCTTCTACTATTGTGCTTGGATGAATTTTAAAGCTTAATCATAAACTCTAGTTCAAATCAAAGTCCTCCAAAAAAGATGCCACTAAAAACTGATATGAAAACCAAGCACAAAACAAAAATGCTACTAAAGATTATAATGCATTTGAAGATTTAAATAGCGCACTTGCCCTTCATAACAATGCATTTAAACCCTAAAACATCACACATGACTGATAAAATAACACATTTGAACATTTAAATAGTGCATATGATCAATGAAATAACACATTTGAGAAACCCTATAGTGCATCTGAGAAAAAACCTAAAATAGAGGCTATCCACATATGTGACACTTGCAAACAAACAATACATTTAGATACCCCTTTTCCTTATTGATATTTTCCAAGATTGAGAGATCCTAAAATTAATTCTAACCATTTTTTAAACAAGCCAAGTTATAAGTTCCCTTCAAAGATTCTTAATCCAATAGTACTTATTGCTTCACTTCACATATCAAGCAAAAATGTCTGGAGACACACATCCATTCCCTACCTAGCTTCGTGAAAGTGAACTTACCCTATCAACATTGCCAAACACCTTATCTAACTTAGCTTGTTACTCCAAACAAATCACAATCAGCAAAAACCCTCATATTGCAAAAATGCAAAAGAGTTAGAGGAATCATATTCACATCTCATGCCACTACGTAAAACTAGCGTAGCCATGAAACCAAAATGATCACTAGTTCAAAAATCATCACAACTTATTAAAAACATTCAAAAATTGTAAAATGTTATCAAAAACATTCAAAAATTGTAAAACATTATCAAAAATTATCAGAAATCGTCAACAATTATAAAAAAAAAATTCAAAAATTCTCAAAAACATTCAAAAATTGACCAAAATTACCAAAAACGTTCAAAAGAGGGTAATAATTTCCAAAAATAGCTGAAAATCCTTAAGAAAATTAACAACACCCCAAAATTCTAGTCAAACATGACCCACTTCAACTCAAATAAGCTATTTAACTATGCATAAATTATTGATGTAATTTTTTAAATCGATGATCCATTGGTTTCATGTTGAACTAGTGTCTGTAATACCCCAAAATTGGCTCATTGCCATGATACCAATTCTAGTCTATTTTTGATCAATCCTAAGACCTATTCTAATAGGCAATTCTCATTTTGCTACTCACTACTTGACTTAATTGTCAAATGCAGAAAACCTAAATCTGCATTCATCATGCTTATTATTTAATTCCTATAGCATTTACTCATATTAGTCACATTAAACCTATTGATTAATATTTAATTTAATTATTAAGTATTTATACTTTAATTAAATTAAATTATATCCTAAGGCTAATGTACTATGGAATTAAATTTATTTAATTTAATAAATTGCCTATTTTAATTAATTAAATGGAGAACTTACTTCTAAATTAATTAAACAAAGTTATTTAATTAAATGGGAAGCCATTCCTAATTAATTAAATGAAGTTATTTAATTAAATAAGAAAAGTGTCTCTAATTAATTAAAGGGTTATTTAATTAAATAGAAAAGGTAATTATGAGAGCATATCTCATTTTATTAAATTAAATATTTCACCAAAATCTCTCTTTAGTTCAAAAAGGGAAATTTCCAGTTCACTATTGATAAAAAATGAGTTAAATGAGTTAACTCCTTTTTCTACTCAAATTAAATCAGTTAACTCATTTTTCTACTCAAATTGAGTTAGTTAACTCCTTATTTTACTCAAATTAAATCTGTTAAGTCCCTTTAATTTGGGAATCTCCCTTTATGACTGAACTTCACCTTTAATCCTGATCGTTGATTGAAATCGATCTCAATCGTTGATGGATTCCAGGAAAGTCTATATAAGAGACCCTCATCTCTTCAGTTTGGGAGGAGGTTGAATGAGAATTTGCATCAAATTGCTGTTGGATTATGCATTCATTTGAGTTCCCTAGTTTCATATTCATTTTCTAGCTTAATTTCATTTAGCATAATATGCATATGATTAATCTAGTTTCCTTTACTCGTTCTTAGATTAGAATGCATTTCTCATTCTAGATTAATCTGCATAATCATATAGATTAATTTCATTTCTTAAATCCTTCATTCTTACAAGGTCTGGTTGCTTAAACACCTCGAATCTAAGGATATCTGACAAGCAATTCCCTTTAGATAGAAGGCAACAGGTCGCTTTGCAGGCTGATTTTGGGATGAACAATCCAATGTTCATTCTAGGAGGAATCCGTATACAATGACCATGTTGAAGTGTGTGTGTTAGCAGAGGTCGCATATTCACGCATACAGTGTCCATCTACAATTGTTGCTCCCTTGGGATAGGCTTGTATACCTCGGCTAATTTTATGTGAAATCAATGGTGAGGCCCACTATATTAAATAATATTTAAATATTTTATGGTATGTTTTCTATCTCCATTACCTCTAGAAAAATAATAAAGAGGCCCTCAACAACATTACAAAGCATCATATTTATGTCTTGAAACATCTGTTTGGGCTTTGGAACATCTGGCACAATATGAATAGTGTAAGAGGCTCTGATAGTGTCCCCTCTTCTTTCCTCTTGTCAAGAACAATGATTCTCAATGGATTATTAGTCTTATTTATGTTGCATTGGTCACGATTGATCTAGACCCCTTCAACAAGTATATCATTGCTATCTTGAAAGGCTCAAATATCTGTTGGACTCTTTCATCATCATCAAATACGCAACATCTAATAAGTAAGTGTAAGTTTTAGAGATCACCATAGTTTTCTTTCCTTTCTAGTTGTCAAGCACCTTTTTAGGCTCCTATATGCCTTTCTAGGCCAAAATGCCTTTTTCAAGGCCATATTTCACCCTTGTAGGCCCTTCAAGCCCTTTTCAATCCCCCATAGTGCCTTTTTAGGCCCCTAAACACATTTTTAGGCCAAAAAACCTTTTTCAAGGCCTTGTTTTACCCTTGTAGGCCCTTCAAGCCCGTTTCAAGCCCCCATTGCACCTTTTTAGGCCCCGAAATGCCTTTTTATGCCAAAACACCTTTTCTAAGGTCCTATTTCACTCTTATACATGCCTCAAGTGCTTTTTCATGCCCCCAACATGCCTTTTTAGGCCCAAACGCCTTTTTCATGGCCCTATATTGTCTTTTTAGGCCCTCAAAGTGCCTTCTTAGGCCCTTGTGCACCTTCTTAGTCCATCAAACACCTTTTTAGGCAGCCAAGCACATTTTTCAAGACCCAAACATCCTTCCCAAAACTTGAAGTGCCTTTTTCAAGGTCCCACTAGGCCTCTTTTGGTCATTAATGCCTCCTGTAGGCCCAAACACCTTTTCACAAGCTTCGTGAGCATCTGTCTCAACACACACCTAGAGAAAAATCCCAACTTTGGTATTAAGCTTATTTGTAAAGGCTATCAATATACACATAATTATGTGTTACAATCATGGTTTAGTACTTCCTAGTTTTTCCACCTCAAACACAATAGCTATCCAAATATTACACAATTTTATACTCATCTTTCATTGAGAACCCATACTGACATTCAATACCCCATGCATACTTAAAGGTCTTTCTTCCTCTATAGATCATGTTGTTCCCACTTTCATGGACATTAACACCTTTCCCAAATATTTTCCAAAATCCCAAAAACATTTAAATATCTATCAAACATCCCAAAAACATTCAAATATCTATCAAAAATCCCAAAAAGATTCAAATATCTATCAAAAACTCTAAAAAGATCCACATATTTCTCAAAATGCTAAAAACATCCAAATCCATTCCAAAAATATCAAAAAAATAAACACAACAATGTTTATCTGACACATTAACATCCACACTAGTTGTCATTTATCTTGCCACAGAAACAAACATAGCTTTTATTCTATTATGATGGCAATGACAACATTACATTCAAATACCATCTAGAGGATCATTTATTCTGGTCTCCTTGGGGGAAGTGGCAAGATAGGGTGTCCAATTAATGGCATTTCTCTAGAGCTAGTTCCAAAAGAAGAAGCCCTTGGCATCAATCCTCTACATACTCACATGACATCCATGGGAATAAAAAATTGACCACTACATAATTGTGCATTCAAAAGTTGTGTAAATTCCCTATCCACGAATTGTGTCTCTTGCTGGTTCTGATTAGGGAACACCTAATGATAAAGTCCCATATAATAAGCAACTTCTTGATGTACCTATTCCATACATTTCATATCCAGGAACACATTCTCCACTAGCTTATTTATTCTTGGTACAATGATCACTCATTAGGCCACATGTTGCTCTTGCTGCATTTGATCAATTTCCATTCACCAACACTCTACATTTGCTTTTATCTCATCCAACCACTACTACAACTATCTCACCTTTGACTCACTCAATGCTAACCACTCCTACAAATTCAATGACAAGGTGTTTGATTTTGCAATTGCCTCCCTAAATAACTCAAACTATGACTATAGTAAAACCAATTCATTTTGCACACTCTAAACCCACTTACACCATCTTTAGGGATTCTTACAAGCTTTGCACTTGCAACCTCTCTACCCACATCCCCACATCATTTCCTTTTTATCATGATTACTCTACCTATAATTGTGCTTCTAATGATTGTACCTAAGCTTGATATATATACACTAGTGCTTGGAGCCATCTTGCCTCCATTTGTGCTCCATCTTCCTGTGCCTCCTCCATCAACCCCAAGAAAAATGTGACTTAACATTCTACATTTTCCACCTAAACTCTCTCTACAGCCAACATTCTTTATAATTCTTCCACATCATCTGATTTTTGATCTCCACCTCTCACCTCTAGCTATGGTTCCTTTACACTCACACCGCCAACTTCTCCTTTCATTGACCCTTGTCCTAGAATTCTAAGACTAATCAACTAACATACTCTGCTCATCACCTCACCCACACTAATGTCTTTCACCTCTCTTAGAGATTTTCCTAAAGACTTTTCTAGGGAGTTCATCTCCCCCACCTCCACCATTTCTATTGACATGCTCCTCATCACCTCAAGTGGAATATTCTCTACTTGCATCATCAGTTCATCATTCAATACCACCTACAAGACCTATTGTGCTACAGTCCTTAACAACATCATTAATGTTGACAAGGGCATTTCTTCTACCCTAGACCCTACATCCTTAGGTTGTACTGGTGCCCATCCTACATGGCTTGATTCACCCTACTATTGGACTAACGCTTGTAGTTTGGGTTGATACACTAGCTCCTCCAAGATTCACCAACTGCACTTCACCCTTCGTCCTTGCCTCACCCTCCTATTGCAACTAATTTGGTGAGCCCAATATAATTTCACTTACACACTTATTTAGACTTCTTAATATACTCAACAACCATGTTACACTCTTCACCTTTCTTCATTCCATCTCCATGCTATCTACGTATTTATGGTTGTTGCTCACTCAAACTCATTCTTCATGAGCCTTGCCACATGTCTTCTCTTTGCATCTCGCCACACCAGTACCAAGTAGACCTACTCCTTAGTTCTCACTCTCACACACCCTAATCCATATTGACACATATCTTCTGCCACAATTGCATGATCCCACTACTAAATCACCGCTAACACATTCTATGCTTTGTTACTAGAGTTGTACAATAGTTTTTTTCAAGAAGAATTGAACAAACTTGACACTATTGCACACAACTATCAGCGCTCCTCGTCCATAAATAATAGTTTTTCTACTATTATGAACTTCTAGTACCTCAATTATGTACTTGACTAGAGGTACTAGGATGAAGTCATGATATTTTATTTGTCTTTGATTTTTCACTATTTTTCTCCAGTGATCCTTTGATTTTCAACGTTATTGGTGTCCAATTTTAAGTGCCTCCTCTCATCTAGAGGGCCATGTGTATCTCCACCAATTTTGTATGATATCTTAGGTGTGATTCTTTATCTGACATGTGACTATTTCTGTTCCTCTTTTACTTACTATGGCTATAACTTTTATTTTTAGTAGTTGTCACATTTTTCATGTACATTGTCCATGTTTGGTGGCACTTCTTGATGTGATACAATATTCATATCACCATAGTTGAGCTAGTGGTGGTTGTAATTGGTCACTTTTTATTAAAAATTCTATGACGATAGTTAATTTGCATCTCTTTACAAAAAGTGATAGATAGTTGAATTCATTTAGTTTTCATTTTCATCTTGTGTACATTGTAAACACATGGTTGGCATATAAATTAGGATAACACACACAAGTCTCAACAACAATGATCAACAAACTGGCTAAAACAATTCGAGTAAGTTTATGACATGACATGTCACAAACCAACATATTTGTGCATGGTTAACACTCCACCATAGTGGACTTGGTCTTATTACAACCCTACCACCTCAAATCACACTTCATTCTTGCCTATCATCTATTCCACCTACTGCATTATGTGACCTTTGAATCTCAGACAATTATGGTGACTAATTCATTACACCATTCATCACATTTTATGCATTCACTTCTTCACCTATTCTTACTAGAGTCTCAAGTTTCATTTCATGACTTTTGAATCTCAAAGGTTCAGTCCCATCCCATGTCCTTTCATCTCTAGCATGCTCATTTCCTTCCATTTTTCACTTTCATTCGACTCACTTTTCTATTTTTATCTCATTATGTTAACCTCATTTTCACATCTCCTTTACAAATTTCATTTCATTTCATTCCATTCCATTTTATCACATTTCATTATAGTTTCTCACATTTATGTTCATTTACAAATTTCATTTCATTTCATTTTATTTCATTCCATTACATTTTCTCACCTTTCCATTACATTACCATTTCATTTCTTCCATTTTAGTTTATCATATTTCATCCTATGCCATTTTATCACATTTCATTCCATTATATTTTATCATATTTCCATTCATTTACAAACGTCATTTCATTTCATTCCATTTTATCCATTTTACATTTCCTATTTTTATCTCATTATGTTCATCTCATTTTCATGTCTCCTTTACAAATTTCATTTCATTTCATTCCATTTTATCAAATTTCCATTCATTGACAATTTTTTTTTTTTTTACACATTTCATTTAATTATATTCCATTTTATCACATTTCATTCCATTACAGTTTATCACATTTTCATTCATTTACAATTTTCATTTCACTTTATTTCATTTATTACATTCCATTTTATCATATTTCATTCCATTACATTTTATCACATTTCCATTACATCACCATTTCATTCCTTAAATTCCATTTTATCATATTTTATTACATCACATTTCTTTCATTACATTTCACTACATCACATTGCATTACATCAAATTTCATTTCATTTCACTTCATTACATCACAATTTATTCATTACATTTCTCTCATTACATCACATTGACTTGCATCAAATTTCATTACATCACATTATATCAAATTTCATTTTACTAAATTTCATTTAATTACATTACATCTCATTTCACCATATTTAATTTCATTTCCTTACATTTCATTTACACATATTTCATTACATTCATACTTTCATGCATCTCATTACTTAACGTTTCCTTCATAGATTTCATTAACACATTTCACTTATACATGCCGTTTTATCACTTCATTCACTATCCACATATCATGCTATTGTATATACTATACTAATCATCCACAAATACATCAATATCTACTACTATCCTATCAATCAAATTACACCATCAGATGCATACATGAGTCCATGATCCAACCAATGTACAAGAATACACATCAAAAATCTTGAATATCACATAAATCAAAAGATCAGACAACATATCAATAGAAACATGAATATGAGATGGACAAAATCAACAAAAACATCAAAATGTGGCATGACATGAACATAAAAATTTCATGAAGTCTATGCACATGAACATCAAAAGGTCACCATGTACATCAACATGAATATCCAATGAACCTCATCAACCACAAAACATATGATAAGTACTAAATGAAAAATGATATAAAATCATCCTTGTATCTTATCATCTACATCATCCATATGTGGTTGATCCAAAAGTCCCTACTTGTTGGGGGCATTCCTATCCTCTCGTGGAGCCTGCTTGGTTGCATCTATCATCACTATGCTATGTATAACTATGAGCATCTAACTATTCATAGCCCCATCTATCCTTGGTGGCAGTGGTGGCCTTAGTGTCATTGAAGCCATAAAAGCCTAGAATATACTCAAATCACCCATCTGAGCCTCTAGTGCATTCATTTAAGTCTCCATATCTATGGAACCCCTAGCCTCTCTAGTAATGGTTGTACATCTAATGGTCCCTGCTACCAAAAATACTATTGATCTCTAGTAGGAATCTATGTCCATGGCCTTTCTCACTGAATAAACTACACATCATCAGGTAACCTAGCCTTGACATGCTCTATCCTACCTTGCTAAACAACATCGTACCACTAACTAGATCCTACACCACTACTCATACCTCCTCTAACCCTCACCCCACCATGGCCACAAATCCCTCCAAACCTCCCTGCAAGCACATCTACTAGCCTTGGTACCAGACCCCATGCAATAACCCTCCATGGAAGTACCACTAATGCTCAACCTTGGCCCCCATATCTCCCCCATATTGTCCTCTCTACCTAAACCCAAGAATAATGCATTGATCCCTATGGCATGCCCTGTTGCCACCCAAACTATCTCACAACCTACCTAAAATAGAATCTCTCTATCACCACTAGAATCCAGCCAAGAAAATATCTCGAGCCAAAGAAATATACCATCCCATCATCATCCTTGGCCCACAACTCAGTAAACTTTTATGGTCTCCATACAACCTCATCAATGTCAACCAATATCTGTTGCCAATACTTTGGCTTGCCTAGATGGGGCTACATAATCACTCCCAAATACGTATATATGTAAGGCATCTCATGAGGATGCTATTGCACACATATCAAGTGACTAATGGGTAGATTCTCCCATGTCCATAACCATAACAATATCACCCTTGTTGATAGTGATGAGGCCCCAAAATATACAACCTAATGCAAATCATGATATAAGTGGGCCAATATGCAGCTATCCCCTATAAATCTGTGTGGCTGATCGATCATCTCTTGTATCAAATGACCCCATCCCACTAAACATCCCCACCCTCATCTATTTGGAAACAAAAATCCTCCTATCAATCTAGCCAACACCATCGACAATGGATCATATTGCAACATTTGGAACCATGATACACTATCATCACCAATGGTGTCATCTCCAAACAAATCTTTGAATGTAGTTCCATCAATAGTCTGATCATAGTACACTATGTCTCCTACTTTTGGGATCAATAATAATTAATAAACATCCTTAAGAGTCATGATCATCTCACCTATGGGAAAATGGAAAGTGTTATGGTTTGAGTGCCATCACTTGGCCACAACTATCAATAGCCCTCAATTCACTCAGAAATGGGGAATTTGTAGCAAATAGGTGAAACCACATCTATCAATCACCTGCAACTCCTTGATTGAAAATCTATCAACAAACTCTAAGGTCCATAGATACAATCCTCACACCATGAGCTTTCACCTACATACCTATTCATGAAACAATCAAATGACAATGTTAATTTCCATCCCAAGTGATCATCATACATCAATCTACTGTCAAATATCTAGCTAAGTCAGCTAATGGTCCTACCTTAGACCTATTATTTTTCCTACTCTATATCTTGAGCTAGAGATGTTTGTTCCCTACTCTATATCCCGAGCTAGGGCATCACTCTTTATCTATATTTTGTTAGATTGATCCTAAGACATCACTTTATGACTACTTAATTGCTATTGTTCGCTTGTTTTGACAGACCACTACTCGACAGACTCAAAATATCGACCTAATTAGTGCCATTTTAACAAGTAGATGTGATTCATAATTTATTTGCACTATTTTTGGAGTCGTATGCACTATTTGACCAAATTAATGCACTAAATATGCATATGCACTATTATAAAACTCTCAAGCACCACTACATACTTTGGATGTGCTATGAAATGGGAAAGCACTACTAGAACATCCATATGTGCTACCTCAAAGATCATAAGCACAATAAAATTTAAAAGTACTACCCTAGTCCTCATATGTGCTATAGGATCCATCAAAAGCATCTGAATACTCATTTGTGCCATTAGAGAATGTATATGCACTAATTTTATTCTTGAAATGAAATGAAATAAAAAATTTAAATGAACAAAAATGTGAGAAACTATAATAAAATGTGATAAAATGGAATGGAATGAAATTTATAAGGAGATGTGAAAATGAGATGAATATAATGAGATATAAATAGGAAAGTGAGGTGAATGAAAGTGAAAAATGGAAGGAAATGAGTGTGCTAGAGATGAAAGGACATGGGATGGGATTGAACCTTTGAGATTTAAAAGTCACAAAATGAAACTTGAGACCCCAATAAGAATAGGTGAATAAGTGAATACATAAAATGTGATGAATAGTGTAATGAATTAGTGACCATAATTGTTCGAGATTTGAAGGTCACATAATGGAGTAGGTGGAATAGATGATAGGAAAGAATGAAGTGTGACACAAGGCGGTAGGGTTGTGACAAAAACAAGTCCACAATAATAGAGTGTTAACCATGCGTGAGTATGTTGGTTTGTGACCTATTATGTGATAGTCTTACTTGAATTGTTTTGACCATTTTGTTGATAGTTTTTGTTGAGACTTGTGTGTGCATTATCCTTATTTATGTGCCAACCATGTGTTTGCAATGTACCCAAGAAAAAAATAAAAATTAAATGAATGCTATTATTTGTCACTTTTTATAAAGAGTTGCAAATTAACTATCATCATAGAGAATTTAATAAAAAGTGACCAAGTACAACCACCACTAGCTCAACTATGTTGATATGAATACTCTATCATGCCAAGAAGTGCCACCAAACATGGGCAATGTACATGGAAAATGTGAAAACTATTAAAAATAAAAGTTATAGCCATAGTAAGTAAAATTGGCATGCAAATAGACACATGTTAGATAAAGAACCTCACCTAAGATATCATACAAAATTGGTCGAGATACACATGGCCTTCCAGACAAGAGGAGGCACTTACAAGTGGACACCAATAGTGCTGAAAATCATGGGATCGCTAGAACAAAAAAATGAAAAATCAAAGGAAAATAAAATATCATGACTTCATCTCAGTACCTCTAGTCAAGTACATCATTGAGGTACTAGAAGTTCATAATAGTAGAAAAACCATTATTTGTAGACTAGGAGTGCTAACAGTTGTCTGTAATAGTGTCAAGTTTGTTCAATTCTTCCTAGAAGTAACTACTATACAACTCTGATAACAAAGTGTAGGATGTGTTAGCAAAAATTTAGTAGTGGGATCATGCAATTGTGGTGAAAGATATGTGTTAATGCAGATTAGTGTATCTAAGAGTTAGATCCAAGGAGTAGGTGTACCTAGTATTAGTGTGGTAGGATGCAGAGAGTGGATGTGTGGTAAGGTCAATGAAGAATGAGTCTAAGCAAGAAACAAAATAAATAGGTAGATAGCATGGAGATGGAATGAAACAAGGTGAAGGGTATAAAGTGGCTATCGAGTATATTAAGAAGTCTATAGAAGGATGTAAGTGAAAGAATGTCAGGTTCACCAGATCAGTTACAACAAGAGTGTGAGGCTAGCCAGGGAAGGTGGGTTAGGGAAGGAAAAAGGGAAAAGTGCAGTCAATAGACCTCAAGGGAACTAGTTTATCAGTCCAAACTACAACCATTAGTCCAAGAGCAGTGTGAATCAAGTCATGTAGGATAGATGCCCGAACAACTTGAGGATGTGGGGGCTAGGACAAAAGAAATTCTCTTGTCACCATTAATGATGTTGTCAAGGACTATGGTACAGTAGGTGTTCCAAGTGGTATTAGATGATGAACTGATGATGCAGGTAGAGAATAGTCCACCTGGGGTGATAAGGAGCACATCGGTAGTAATGACAGAGGTGGGCAGATGAACTCCCTAGAAAATTCTTTGAGAAAAGCACCAAGAAAGGTGGAAGATGTTAGGGTGGGGAAGTGATGAGTGGAGCATGTCGATTGATTAGTCTCAAAATATTTGGATAAAGGTCAATGAATACAAAAGATGGCAGTGTGAGTGCAGAGGACCATAGCTAGAGGTGAGAGGTGGAGATCAAATATCAAATGCCATGGAATAATTAGAGAGAATGTTGGCTACAGAAAGAGTTTAGGTGGAAAATGTAGAATAGGAAGTCACATTTTTGTTGGGGTTGATGGAGAAGGAATGGGAAGATGGAGCATAAATGGAGGCAAAACAATTCCAAGCAGTGTTGACTATAAAGTGGGCACGAGTACAATCATTGGAAGTGAAACTACAAGTGGATCAATCATGAGCAAAAGGAAATGATGCAGGGATGCAGGTGGAGAGGTCATGAGCGTAGAGGTTGCAATAATCCCTAATGATGGTGTAAGTGGGTTTAGAGAGCTTACAAAATGAATTGGTATTACTACAGTCAAAGTTTGATCCATTTAGGGAGGCAATTACAAAATCAAACACCCTATCATTGAAGCTATAGGAGTGGTTAGCATTGAGTGAGTCAAAGGTGAGACAGATGTAGTAGCAGTTGGGTGAGACAAAAATGAACATGAAGCATTGGTGAATGCAAACTGATCAAATGCAACAGGAACATGATGTGACCCAACGAGCGATCACTGTACTAGGAATGAAAAAGTTGGTGTAGAATGTGTTCATCAATATGCAATGGATAACAAAGGTACACCAAGAAGTCACATATTATATGGGACTTTATCATTAGGCATTCCCTAATGAGAATTGTTAGGAGACAGAGTTCATGGATAGGGAATTTACACAACTATTGAATGTGCAATTATGTGGTGGTATCTTTCTAATTTCCATGGATGTTGTGTGGGTATGTATAGGATTGTTGCTAGGGGCTTCTTCTTCTAGAGTTGGGTTTGGAGAAATGCCATTGATTGGACACCCTGTCCTAGCACCTACCCCAAGGAGGCCAAAATAAATGATCCACTAGATGTTATTTAAATATAATTTTGGCATTGCTGTCGTAACAAAATAAAAGTTGTTTGTTTTTGTGGCAAGAAAAAGGACAACTGGTATGGATGTTAATGTGTCAAATAAACATTTTTGTGTTTTTTTATTTATTTATTTTTGGAATGTATTTGGAGTTTTTAGCATTTTGAGGAATATGTGGATGTTTTTGGGATGTTTGATAGATATTTGAATGCTTTTGGGAATTTGGCAAATATTTGAGAAAGGTATCAATGTCTATGAAAGTGGGAACAATATGATCTATAGAGGAAGAAAGACCTTTACATACGTGTGGGGTACTAAATGTCAGTATGGGCTTTCAATGAAAGATGAGTAAAAACTTGAATAATATTTGGAGAGCCATGGTGTTTGAGGTGGAAAAACTAGGAAGTGCTAAACCATGCATTGTAAGGCATAATTTTGTGTATATTGATAGCCTTTATAGACAAGCTTAACACTAATGTTGGGATTTTTCTATAGGTATGTGTCAAGATGGATGCTCATGAGGCTTGTAAAAAGGTGTTTGGATCTACTGGAGGCATTAATAACCAAAAGAGGCCTAGTGGGATCTTGAAAAAGTCACTTGGGGGTCCAAGAAGGATGTTTGGGCCTTGATAAAGGTGCCTGGGTGGCTAAAAAGGTGTTTAAGCGCCTAAGAAGGTGTGTAAGTGCCTAAACAGACACTTTGGGAGACTAAAATGGCAAAACATGGCCATCAAAAAGGCATTTGAGCCTAAAAAGGTGCGTTAGGGCCTAAAAAAGCACTTGAGGGGCCTAAAAAGGTGCTTGAGGGGCCCAAAAGGGTGAAATAGGGCCTTGAAAAAGGAATTTGGCCTTAAAAGGCATTTGGGGGCATAAAATGGTGCTACAAGGGCCTAAAAAGGGCTTTAAGGGCCTATAAGGGAAAAATAGGACCTTCAAAAAGGTTTTTTGGCCTAAAAGGGCACTACAGGGCTTGAAAAGGGCTCGAAGTGCCTACAAGGGTGAAACATGGTCTTGAAAAAGGTGTTTTGGCCTAAAAAGGCATTTAGGCAACTAACAAGGTGCTTGAGTGCCAGAAAGGAAAGAAAACCATGGTGATCTCTGAAACTTACACTTACTTATTCAATGCCCCCTATCTAGTGATGATGAAAGAGTCTAATGGATATCTGGGCCTTTCGGGATAGCATTGATATATTTGTTGAAGGGTTCTAGATCAATTGTGGCCACTATAATAGAAATAATACTACTAATCCATTGAGAATCATTGTTCTTGACAAGAGGAAAGAAGAGGGGACTCTACTAGAGCTTCTTGCACTATTCGCACTGTGCCAAATGTTCCAAAGCCTAATGAGATGTTTCAAGACATAACTACACTACTTCTTAATGTTGTTGAGGTGCTCTTTATTATTTTTCTAGAGGTAATGGAGCTATAAAATATGCCATGAAATATTTAAATATTTTTCAATATAGTGGGCCTCACCATTGGTTTCATATAAAATTGGTTGAGGTATGCAAACTTGTCCTGAAGGAGCAATAATTATAGACAGACTCTAGTTTGACATGAAATCAATGGATCATCAGTTTTAAAAAAATGTATTGATAATTTATACATAGTTAAATATCTTATTTGAGTTGAAGTGAGCCATGTTTGACTACAATTTTGGGGTGTTTTTTATTTTCTTTGGGACTTTTGACTATTTTTGGCGATTATTACCCTCTTTTGAACATTTTTGGTAATTTTGGACAATATTTGAATGCTTTTGTGAATTTTTGACAACTTTTGAATGCTTTTGAGAATTTTCGACAATTTTTGAATGTTTTCAATAAATTTTGACAAATTTTGAATGTTTTGGATGATTTTTTTATAAATTTTGAATGGTTTTGATAGTTTTTGACAAATTTTTAATGTTTTTGATAATTTTTGATAATTTTTGAATATTTTTGATAATATTGACAATTTTGGAATGTTTTTGATAATTTTTGTCCATTTTTGAATGTCTTTTATAATTTTTGATAATTTTTTAATATTTTTATATTTTTGACAACTTTTGAATTTTTTGATATTTTTTGACAATTTTTGAATGTTTTTGATAATTTTTGACAAATTTTGAATGTTTTTTATAATTTTTGAATATTTTTGAATGTGTCTGATAATTTTTGACAATTTTAAAATGTTTTTGATAATTTTTGAATATTTTTGATAATTTTTGACAATTTTTTGAATGTTTGGTAGAGAAATTTTGACCACACAGGTTTACTGTGTGAATTTGAGCCCAAATCAGTCAAAGTTGCCCTAGAAAATGAAGATTTGATCTAGGAAATGAATAAAGAAATTGAACAGATGGAGAAGAACAATACTTGGACCTAAGTGTTGGAAATATAAGAGGAGTAACTAAGAGGGGAGGGGTGAATTAGTTACTACTAAAATAAATCCTAGATCCCAAACTATAAACTTAAAACTGAATATTGCTGATGTTCGGTAAACACACATAAAATGTTATAACTTGATAATTACTAAATGTGCTCGGTAAATGATTAACATACAAACTTTACATGTTATTTGTGATTACCATTACTTTAACTTAGTGGCAAACACATAAGAGAAAATAGCATGAACACATTTGACACCAAGATTTAACATGGAAACCCAATTTGACAAAAATCATCAATTGTAACTAGTTACTATTTTCACTCTTTTGAAGTGAGCCATGTTAGGAGCCAATCCTATTAAAGGTTACAAAACACACTGTTAGGTGTGACCCTGTTAAAGGATTTAATCACCTTGTTAGGAGTGGCCTTGTTAGAGGTCTTAAGACAATTCAATAGAACTAACACCTTGTTAGATGATTTCAAATAGTTGTTAAGCCAACTCTATTAAGAGATTTAAATCATTGCTACAATGGTTAGAGAGTAACAATGAGATGACCTGATTTGAATGCAATTGAATTGTTGATTATAGATCACTGTTCTAGCTTGTACTTGATCGTTCCTGATTGAATATAGATTTTCTACTCCACAAGGATATTTTTCTTATCCTTCAAGTTTTCTTCGTCTTCTCATCATTAAATCTTCAATAACATCTTCATACTTGCACATCCATACTTTGAAACCAGAACTTGACCTTATACTCATATCTTTCATACTGTCAAGTCGGCTCAAATACAACTTAGAATAGTTAATATTTATCACCTTAGTCAGCTGGAATCAATTGAGCTTAATATGTCAAAATAAGAAAATCCTTCATTAGCCAACCCAATTTGGTAGAAACTAACTCAAAAATGATTTCCTTTGTTAACCAAAAGAAGCTTGATTAACACTAAACACTCACGAAAATCCTTTGGCAACCAAGTGAACTTGGTTAGCACTAGTTTCATCCAACTTTCATTCATTAATTGAGTGAGCTTGGTTAACACTCATCTTCTACATACTTTTCTTTGATGCATGAGTGAACTTGGTAGACACTTCTTTCTGAACTATGCAATCAAAGGAATGCTTGGTAGACATAAAAAATGGTCTTCACTATCTAAGTGAGCTTGGCATATACTGATTTATAATGATATGATATTTGTGTAACAACAAAGAAAATACATAGTTAATCAATTATAGCCAACAATCTCCCTCTTTGGCGTTGATGGCAACACAACATGTCATAGAAAAATGAAATTTTGGATTTATTCTTGAGAACTCCCTCTATCAACATGAGCTCTTCCTTTCACTGGATTCTATCTTTGTCTACAATAACTGCTGCCAAGTTCACTCACATAACTTTTTCCCTTTTACAACAAAATTCTCCTTCTTTGGAGTGATAGTAAATTTCTTCCTCTTTTAGTTCCTTGCTTTATTCATTTTCCAAAAATTTCTCAGAGATATGAAAATAAACTTCTCCCTTTTTACAACACATGTACAAGACAAAAACTCTATTAATGCCAATGCACCTTAAGTACTAATTCATTTGCAATATGCCCTTGCTAGTTCTGTACCAACTGATTGATCTTCAAATTTACTCTTGTTGATGCTTCAATAAACTTTATTTAGTGAACTTTAGATAGGGGAGTGACCCTTATCTTACCTCTTAGATATATAAATGCACCCTTAGGTAATGGCTTGGTGAATATGTTTGCAATCTATTCTTTGTATTAACATATTCCAATTTGACTTCTTCATCACGAACCAACTCTCTTAAGAAGTGATATTTTATAGCAATGTGCTTCATTTTGGTATGCATCACTAGATTCTTTGATATGTTGATTGCACTAGTACTATCATAGTATATGACTATTGGATCCTTGATCTCTATCTTCTTTCCTTCCAACAATTATTTGAACCAAACAATGTTAGAACAATTAATTGCTACTACCACATATTCTACCTCTATTGTGAATTGAGATGTATAGTTTTGCTTCTTTTTTGTCCAAGACACTAGTCTTTTACCAAGAAAGAATGCTCCACCACTAGTGTTTTTTCTATCATCGATACTTCATACCCAATCAGCATTAGTAAATTCTATCAAGTCCAAATTGCCTCCAATTTTATATCATAAGCCATATTCTTCAGTACCTTTCAAATATCTCATGATTCTCTTGATTACCATCATGCAATTTTCTCTAGGATTTGCTAAGAATCTTGCTACTATTCCAACTACTAGAGCAATATCAGGCCTTGTATGTACTACATACTATAATTTTCTAATCACTGATCTATGTGTGGTCTGATCTACTTCTTTGGAATCATCATTTTTGGGGAACTTATGTCCAATAGACATAGGGGTTCCAACTGGTCTTGAATCTTCCATTCCAAACTTCTTTAGTATCTCCTTGATATACTTCAATTGAGTGATGTAGATACCATTTTTGTTCTATTCAATCTACAATCCAATAAATAATTTTTTCTCACCACACACATCTCAAATTCTTTCCTCATTTCTTCTAAAAATGCTTTGCACAAGTCATCATTTCCTATAAATAAATTATCATCAACAAATATTTCTACCAACACAATCTTCTTGTCTAGTCCTTCCTTGATATATATATTGTTTTTATCATTTGTTCTTTGAAAGCCAATTTATACCAAGTAATTATGAAGTCTTTCATACCAAGGTCTAGGAGCTTGCTTGAGACCATATAGTGTTTTTTGTAACTTGCAAACCATGTCTCTTTTGCTAGGATCTAAAAAACCTTCTAGTTGTTCAATGTAGACTTCTTCATCAAGAATTCCATTCAAGAATGCAAATTTCATATCCATTTGATATACTTTAAATCCTTTATGTGTTGCATATGCTAGTAAAGTTCTAACACCTTCTAGTCTTGCTACAGGAGCAAAAGTCTCACCATATTCAATACCTTCTTCTTGAGAATAACCTTTCCACAACAGTCTTGTTTTGTTTCTTGAAACTTTTCCATCTTCATTCGGCTTATTTCTAAATACCCACTTTGTACCACTTACATTTTTATCCTTAGGTCTAGGAACAAGAGTCTAAGTTTTCTTCTTTTTTATCTATTCTATCTCTTCATCCATTGCTTCAATCAAACTTTCATTATCTAGAGCATCCTTAACATTTCTAGGTTCAAATTCAGCAAGTAAACATGTACCTTTTAATTTTCTTCTTGTCATTGTTCCTTTAGATTTGTCTCTAATGATCTAATCAAGTGCATGATTCCTTTTGACATATTTTTTTAACACATGCTCTTTGGATTTTGAATGAGTTCCACTATCTTCATTTTGAACTTTAGTTTCAAGCTTAGGTCCTTCTCTCTATGACTTGGGTCCTTCAGACTTAGTTTGGACTAGCTAGGTAGCCTCTGACTATGACTCAAGTCCTTTAGATTATGACTCAAGTTGCACTATCTACTACTCAGTAACTATTCAAGAATTTTGGGACTCAAGAGATGAAGCTTCCTTTCTTTCAAATAGATTTGGCAAGGTATTAGGTTCATGGTAAACGAACCTTCTATAATCCTCTAGCTCCTTGTTGCTTTCTTCTTCATATTTTCTATGAACTCATCAATTCTAACATGTGCACTTTCTATTATTTTATGAGTAGACAAATTCAAACATTTGTATGCTTTTATTCAATAGGAGTATCCTAGAAATATGCCTTTGTCACCTTTTACATCAAATTTTCCTTTTCTAGACTCTTTCAAGATATAACATTTGCTGCCAAATACTTTCAAGTAACTTACATTAGCTTTGTAACCATACCATAGTTGATAAGGAGTATTCTTTAAATCTTTCTTCAACTATACTCTATTCAAGGTATGAATTGTAGTGTTGATAGTTTCCTTCTAGTATTTGAGAGCAACATTCTTTTTAATCATCAAGATTCTTGCACAATCCATGATAGATCTATTTCTTCTTTTAGCTATACCATTCTATTGTGGTGTATCAGAGGCTGATACTTATCTTTTAATTCCTCTTTCAATGCAAAAATTATTGAATTCATTGGAGATTAATTCACCACCTCTATCTAATCTTAAATATTTTATCCTTTTTTCAGTTTATTTTTCTACTCTTGCTAGATACCATTTGAACTTTTGAAAGCCTTCTAATTTTTCTTTTAGATACATTATAGTCATCATTCTAGAATAGTCATGAACAAAGAGAATGAATTTTTTTTTCTCCATTTTAACTCTCTATCCCAATAGGTCCACATAATTTTGTATGAACAATTTCTAAGACTTCTTCTGGTTGATAGTTTTTTCTTTTGAAACTAGTCTTTCCCATCTTACCAATTTGGCAATTCTTGCATAAATCTATATTAGGCTTCTTCAAACTTGGAATACCTATTACTCTTTTATTTTTTCTTATCTTAACTAAATTATCAAATTTTACATGACATAGCCTTTTGCATCATAATTGGCTTTCTTCTACTTGAGCAATAAAACATGAATGATCAGTCAGATCAAGATAAAATAGATTACCTTTTGTTTGCTTTCTAGATCAAACTAGATTTCCTTCCCCATCTAGTAGATTGGCCTATCCATTCATGAATTCTACCTTGAATCCAATGTTATTCAACTATGCCACACTCAGTAGATTATGCTTCAGTCCCTCAACCCAATAAGCATTGTCACATACAAGTTCTGTAGTCAATGAAATACATCCTTTTCCTTTTATGTTACAAGGTTCATTGTTTCCAAATCTCACATTACCTCCATCATAATATTCCATATGCTCAAATTTTGTTTTGTCTCTAGTCATATGATGTGAGTAGCCACTATCAATAATCCATATATTATTTTTGCTAACATGAGAGATAAGTGTCATCTTGTCTCCTTCATCATAAAATTCATCTTTTACAGCAATGTACACCATTTCATCTTCACTATTATTAGAATATTTAGCTATGAAACAAGATTTATTACCTTTTTCCTTATTGTTCTTGTAGTTCTTAGAATCCTTCTTGCCTTTATGCTTTTTTCTTTTCTTTTCATCTTTGATTTCCTTATTTGGACACCTAGCAACAATGTGACCAACTTCTTCATAGGAAAAGCATATCAGAAGAACTTTACCTTTGCACTTTCCTCTTCCTTTGGAATACTTCCTTGCAAGTAGGGCTTCAACAACTTCAAGTTCACTATCTAAACTTTCTTATGATGTTCCTTCTTTTTCACTTCTTGATTGATTATACTTTTATTTCTTACCCTTTTCTTTGAGTGAGAGTTTAACTTTAAAAATAAGTTCAATAGTTCCTTTGAACTAGGAACATAGTTATCAAAGTTATCTAACTCAAAAGTTGTCAATCTTCCAACTAGAGCATCCAAAGATATTTTATTATTTGGATCACATCTCATTTCTTGAATAGTAGATATTATAATTGCATAAATAGGAAGAAGAGTTCTAAGTACCTTGCTTACAACTATTTTCTCTTCAATGTCTACTCCAGATGCTTTGATTGCACTTACACTTGCTTTGATCCTTTCCACATTTTTTGCAATGTTCTCATCTTCTCTCATTTTCATCTGATCAAAATGAACTCTAAGACTTTTAGCCTTAGCTCTTCTTAAATTTTAATCTCCTCTATATATGTCCTTTAGTTTGATCCACATCTCATGAGTTGTCTTGCACTCTTTGAATTCATTAAATTCAGTAGAACTAAGAGCAGATGAAATATCAATCATCATGATATTGTGATTCTTCTTTTCAGCAATATCTTCAACAGATACTATTCTAGTGGGGTCTTCTATTTAGTATCAAGATATTTGCATCCTAAGTCATTGATGGTAGCCAATTGTAACCTCATAAGTCCTTTCCATGCTGAAAAATTGTCTCTATTTAGTTTGGGGATCTCTCTTCTATAAGACATCTTGATCCTTAGTTTAGGTCCTTGAAACCCTCTCTGCAAGCACCAAAATCTCTGATACCAATTGTTGGAAATATAAAAGGAGTAACTAAGTGGGGAGGGTGAATCAGTTACTATCAAAATAAATCCCAGATCTCAAACTATAAATTGAAAATTGGATACTATTGATATTTGGTAAACACACATAAAATGTTGTAACTTAGTAATTACTAAATGTGCTTGGTAAATTCTTAACATACAAACTTTAGATGTTATCTATGATTACCATTACTTTAACTTAGTTACAAACACATAAGAGAAAATAAAATGAACACATTTGACACCAGGATTTAATGTGGAAACTCAATTTGTAAAAAACCATCAATTGCAACTAGTTACTATTTTCACTCTTTTGAAGTGAGCCCTATTAGGAGCCAACCCTGTTAAAGGTTACAAAACACACTATTAGATGTGACCCTATTAAAGGATTTAATCACACTATTAGGAGTGGCTTTTTTATAGGTCTTTAGAGAATTCAATAGAACTGCCACCTTGTTAGAGGATTTGCAAATAGTTGTTAAGCCAACTCTGTTAAGAGATTTAGATCACTACTACAATGGTTAGAAAGTTACAATGAGATGACTTGATTTGAATGCAACTAAATTTCTGATTATAGATCTTTGTTCAATCTTATACTTGATCCTTCTTGATCAAAAATAGCTTTTTTGCTCCACAAGGATATTCTACTTATCCTTCAAATTCACGTCCTCTTCTCATCATTAAATCTTTAATAACATCTTCATACTTGCACATCAATACTTTGAAACCACAACTTGACCTTATACTTATATCTTTCATATTGTCAAGTCATCTTAAATATAACTTAGAATAGTTAATATCCATCACCTACGTTAGCTGAAATTAATAGATGAATCAATTGAGCTTAATACACCAAAATAAGAAAATCCTTTGTTAGCTGACCTAGCTCAATAGAAGATAACTTAGAAATAATTTCCTTTGTTAACCAATAGAAGCTCAGTTAACACTACAAACTTGCAAAAATATTTTGGCAACCAAGTGAGCTTGGTTAGCACTAGTTCCATCCAACTTTCCTTCATTAACCGAGTGAGCTCGGTTAACACTAGTCTTTTGCATACTTTGCTTTGATGCTGGAGTGATCTTGGTAGACACTACCTTTTGAACTATGCAATAATAAGAATGCTTGGTAGACACAGGAAACTATCTTCACTATCCATGTGAGCTTGGAATATACTAACTGATAATGACATGAGATTTTGTAACATCAAAGACAATACACAATTAATCATTTGTATCCAACACCTAGTACTAAGAACAAAGGATAAAAATGTTATTGGAACAAAGTGGATTTTCAAGAATAAGCTAAATGAAAATTGTGAAGTAACAAGGAACAAGGAACAAGGAACAAGGAAAGATTAGTATGAAAAGGATATTCTTAAGAAGAAAGAGTTGATTGTGAAGAAAATTTTTCTCCTATTGCCAGACTAGAAGGAGTTAGAACTCTGCTTGCATATTTATCCTACAAAAATTTCAAGGTATATTAGATGGATGTCGAATATGTAATTCTAAATAGTATACTTGAGTAAGAAGTGTACATAGAACAACCTAAAGGATTTGTAGATCTAGACAAGAAGAATATGGTATGTAAACTAAAAAACCTTATAATATTTTTTTTTGGAATGGATTTATCAAGACTAGTGAGCATACCTATGTCTACAAGACATAAATTATCTAAAAGTGGTGAGTTTGCTGATTTGAACTAGACACTATATAGATCAATGATTGGAAAATTGCAATATGTTGTTCACAAAAGACCAAATATTGCACTAGTAGTTGGGATAGTTTCTAGATTTTTAGAAGATCCTAGGAGAATCACATGATGGCAACAAAAAGGATATTGAGATATTTGAAAGGTACATAAGATAATGGATTGTATTATAAGAGAAGTGACAGGTTTGAACTAAAGGAATTCACCAACTCTTTACGAAGGAAATATTGATCATAGAAAAAACACTAGTGGAGGTACATTATTTCTAGGAAAGAGATTATATTCATGGACAAGAAAGAAACAAAACTATATTTCCCAATCAAAAGTTGAAGATAAATATGTGGCTACTACAGTGAACTGCTCAAACATTATGTGGGTCAAGAAATTTCTGAAAGGAATGAAATAAGAAATTATAGATCTCGTGGTTATCCATTGTGATAACACAAGTGCTATCAACATATTAAAGAATCTAGTGATGCACATTAAAATCAAGCACATTTCTATTAAGTATCACTATTTAAGAGAACTAGTTCAAGATAAAGAATTGAAGTTAGCATATGTGCACACCAAAGAAAAAATTACAAACATGTTGACTAAAGCCTTGCCTAAGGATGCTCATGAACATCTTAGAGAAAAATTAGTGGTGATTCATAAGGAAATAAACTTAAGGATAAATGGTGCATTGCATCATGTGTGTTAATCAAAATATCATACACATTGATGTAGGATGTTCATATTAAGAGATGCCTTACCTAGTGAAGTTAAGTAAGAAGAAGAACAACATAATAGATCAGTCATAGATAGATGACAAAAATCAGCCTGACATGTAAATATATACATGATCAAGATGTATGACATATATGAAGCCAAGAAGAGCTAGTATCTTTGGCATTTTTGTCAAAGAGGGAGAGAATTCCCAAAGAATGAGATACATCTCAGAGGGAAAGAATAATGAAAGAGGAAGAGATTTCTAAAATTGCAGAGATGATAATTAGAATACAACTAAGGATATTGTTCACTCATGTTAGTGAAATATTTTAGATTGCATGGTAAACAAAGAGGGAGATTGTATTCCTCTAATGCAACATATTAAATGTATTGAAAGTAATATTGTAAGATGTATTGAGGTGTTTTCATTAATTCCAAAGAGGGACACTGCTGGAAACTACAATTCAACCAATTTTTATTTTGTCATTGATGTCAAACCTTGTGATGAGATGTATTACTATCTAATATAAAATTCATATCTACCTGATTGATGAAGAGTCTTTGAGAGTTTTACCATAACCAAAGCACCTAGAGGAAAGGTTAATTTATGAAAAGGAAGTTCCAATGGACATTTCATTAGTTAGATTTTGATAAGACAAGGTGTTTGTTTATATCATGATGATTTTCAAGTATTTGTAGTACAATTCAAGATATATCACTTATCTAAAGCTTGAGCAATAGAGTAAAATACTAAGGAATTTCAAGTGATGCTAGTGTCAACTGGCCACAATACAAGCTAAGTAGATTGGGTGTTAGTTGAGCATCAATATCGACTGATTGATACTGTTGATGTTGAGATCTATAGAAAATGAGCAATTTAGTGATGACTAAGTGCCAAAACTTATTGATGGCTAGGTGTTAGTATCTTGAATGTGTTTGAGAAATCACTATTTCCAATAGACTTGGTTGATTTCTTGTGATATGGAAACCATGTTGAAGATAATATTGATGAGTTGGATTGTTAAATTCAAGGAGAGGATTAGGTACTATATCTAAAATCAAATTGGATGGATGATAATTTTTTATAGAAGAAGAAGATGGTTAGATACAATGAAAATGATGAATTAGATCATAAACCCTAAGATATATGATGATCATGAAAAATGGAAAAAGACTATAATTACCTATTTAATGAGGTATAGAGATGAATTTTGAATATACACACACAAAGAAAGGTGGAAAAAAGGTGGTAAATATACAAGTGTGTGAGAGCAAAAAAAGGAAAAGGAAATACTTGTGTAGATGTTGTTGAAAGTTGATAAGTGAATCTAAGTAGAAGGCTTAAGTTTGATGTGAAGAAGGATGATTGTTTGAAGGTTTTCCAAGTGAATAAGAGATAGATTTGACAAGGGAGACTTATCAAGGAATCAACACATGAACTTAAAAAATATCTAAAACTACAAAGTGAGATTTAATCTTGCAAATCAACACCTACTATTTTCTTTCTAATAATTGTGAACAGTTTGTATTGAAATCCTTTTAGTCAAAGGTTGACCTAATAGTCATTGAAGGACCTAACAGTCTATGTAAATCCTTTACCAAGGTGACATTATAAATGGAATGATCAATGTCCTTTGACAAGGCCACTCATAATAGGGTGATTAAATCCTCTAGCTAGGTCAAATTTAATAGTGTTTATTGTAACTTTCAATGGGGTTGGCCCCTAGTAGAGCTCACTTTGAAAGAGCAAAAAAGTTGTGACATGTTGCTAGTGGTTTTTCCCAAATTGGGTTTCCACATAAAATCCTATTGTCAAACTTGTGTTGAATATTTTATGATGTTTTGTAGTTACATTTTTAGATTCAGTAAAGTCTGTTATAATAGGATAGTAAACTACTAGTATTTTTTTTATCAGTACACAATTGAGATCAAGCTAACACAATTGTACACAATAGGATTAATAGAGCATATAATGTTTAATGTTTTGATTATTCAAATGGTACTTATGGACCTTGAGTAACTAATTCACCCCCCCTCTTAGTTATTCTAAATATTCTAATAGGTATTATCCCAGTTTGTCTTGAGCAACTCAATAATTTCCTTCTCAATCTTTAGCTTTTTTGTGAGATCAGTCATATGATCTGTAATCGGTAGACTTGAGGCAGTAATAAGATCTTGAGCTATCTTGATATGATTCTACATTATCTCAAGATGATAGGGAAACAATACTTTCAAATTACATTTATCTTATCCCTTAATATTCTTTACTCTTATATAAGATTATGTCGATATCATGTTAAGGATCTTACTTGGGAGTAATTGAATGATGTACTAGGATCAGTCATAAGTATCTCTGGACTTACTTTTAGATCCTCATGTACTTTCTATAATTTATCTTTAATCTCATTTGTATGAAATGGAATATCACAAAACTTATTGAACAATTTCAAATCATTTTGAAAAATTATTTCTATCTCTATAACTTGAGTAGACAACTCCACTTTTTGTATAGCGATCTCACTTAGTATTCTTTCCAACACTTTATTCTCAAATTTTCTCTCAAGTCTCTCCATTAGCTTAGACTCATCATCCACACTAGGTTCTTTTATCTTCTCAACAATTTTCACTAGTTTCTCCAAGATTGGTGTCTTCCTATTCAAGGTAATATCTGGTATAACTTTCAATAATATGTATTCTACATCATGAAGAACTTATTTTTGCTTGTTCTCTTTCTTCAATCATTCTTGCTCAACTTTCCTAGCACACAGTTCACTATATATATATATATATATATATATATATATATATATCCATTGCATTTGCATCCAAAGTGTTAGGATTCCAATCAAATATAATTATTACTTCTTCCATTGTTACAAGATAAGATCCATTTGGTTGTGTCTCCTTCTTCTTTTTCTTCAACTTCTTTCCTTTAGAATCAATAGTTCTTGAGCTCGGGGATAATTGAATTGGTACCAAAGCTTGAATCTCCCAATTTGGTTGTTTGGGTGCTTTAGTTTTCTTTACCTCATTTTTTTATCTCCTTTATCAACATGTGTAACTATAATAGTTTGTGTAGGTGTCACATGAGGCATATCCTTAGATTGTTTCTATATAGAATCAATTTGTTCAGTATCTTTATTCTCCTCTTCTTTATTTTCCTTTTCTTTTCTAGTGGCAGATGGATCAATTAATGTATGATGATGCATGATTTGAGGTGTAAATCTTGAATCTTTTGGGTCTTCCTTTTTCTTTTCACTTTTTGAACTCATTAGTCCTTGCCCAATATTTCTCTTTCTTGGAGACCTATGGGCATATGGCCTTTTGCTAGTAGCATAATCATCTAGTTTGTGGTCTATTTTATCTCATGTTGTCTAAGTATTTTCATCATCTACACTGTCATTCTTTTGATCGGTGTCTATGTTTTCTCCCCCTTATATATTTTGATCCTATTTCTTAGTATCTCTATGCTTTCTATCTCCACCAATGTCCACTAGAATATCTACTGAATAATGTAGAGAACTAGTAGGAATAATATGTACATTTTATATTTCATTATGTGCTTTAGGATTAGGATATTCTTTCTTTTATTGAATAATAGGTACAAATCATGGTATACTAGCATGAGATGACTTAGTAGATACTAGACCTTCAATATGTTTCTCGATGTCATTCATGACATCTTCATATTTCTTTACTCCTTTAGCCATATATTATCCTATTAGATCTTCAATGCTGACATTTTCTTTACTTCCAATTATAGCTTCTACCATTTGATGCACTTAATCAACAAAATTTAATGGGGAAATACTATCATATTCATCTTCTTTGTTATTTATTTCAATGTTCTTCTTAGGCTTGGTATTATAAATTTGAATCAATTCCTCTTTATCTTTGATATTGTATATCTATTTCTAGATCATTTTACCATTTTCTTGAATATTATATAAAGTTCTTGGAAAAACCTATAAAACTCTCCTTTTCTTAAAAATTCTTTGTTTATACTTCTTTTTTGCTTCATTTATCCCTTTCATATTGACTTTGGGAATTAGTATGGCCAATTATCTTTCTCTCATCTCCTTTTCATTTTTCAAGGCATATTTATGTTTGTGATTGATTACATTGTACAATTAATCAATAATCATATCTCCAATCTCTATAGGTGTATATTTGATTTCAGTCATCATAGTTATTAAGGCATCTTCTATATTTCTATGTTTCCTCATCATTCATAAAATTGTACTTGATATACTTGACTATAGATAAACCTTTACTTTATCTAATTGATTTAGAAATCTCAACAATGGTCTTCAGTCTCTTATATACAATGAATTTAAAATGACTTTCCTCATTTGATTATATCCTTTCACTATCCTCATTTTCCTCATCATCTTTAAGAATTAATTTTCTTCTTCTCTTATTTGGCTTTCTAGCTAATGCAAATGCTTCCTTTCTTTTCTAATAAGTTTTGACTTGTGACTATGCAGGCTTGGTTACTTTTACAATTTTGTTCTTCAATGGTGGGGTAGTTTCCAAAGAAACTTTTGTCCTAGATCATGTATTCTTGAATATTTTTAGAGTATCTAGTGGTCTCTTCTTTCTTTCCTTCTTTTCAAGTTTAGAAATAATAATAGATTTTCCTTTCTCTTCTTCTTCCACAATATCTTATCCTTTTCCTTCAATAATCATTAAGGGTTGATTCTCTTTTCTCTCATTAGATTCACTTTCCAATGTGTCAATAGTTTTCTTATACTTACTATCAACTTTGATAACAACAATATCCATTTTTATCCTTTACTTCGCATAATTTATGTTTCTAAAAGTTTTCTTGTGTTGTCTACATGTTCATTGACCAATGCTTTGATTGCCTCAATTTCTTGATCAATATTTACTTCATACTGCATGGGTGCAAGCCATGAAACCCTCAGATTTACAAATTTCACATGAATGGTGTCAATATCCACAAGAATACATATGTCATCATGATATTTCTCAACTAGTTGAAGTGGGATCCTATATCTTTGATTCTTTCTTTCTTTAAATTTAATAAAATATATAGACATGACATTCTCAAAATTTTCACCTAAATTTTCAATATACTAATTGATCTAATAGATAACATGTTTATCTACTTTCCATTCAACTTTTCTAAATGTAGGGAAAAAAAATTGCATGTAAAGGAATAGACATACCAATAGTGAACCAAAGTTGCATGTGTTAGACTTGGTCACTTAGATAGTCTTCATGTTCTCACTTGGTTTGTTTAAGTATAGCTACCTTTGCAATTTTCTATGCCAAATCAATAGAAGCATGTGACACACTATTGGGTTTTCTCAATTGGAAGATTTAATTTGCAAATACATATTCTCCAAATCTTGTCTCTAAATTATTAATTGTGAGAATCTTCAAACCTCTTCCATCCCACTAGGCCTTTCTATTTTATTTGATATCATTCACATAGATTTTACTTTCTCAATTATAGGTTATCTTGTTACCATATGAATCACATCTTTGATAATCTTCATTGGCTCATCTAACCCCAATTTTCATGTTGTGGACTCACCTTAACATAATTTTAATCTAGCAAAAACTTTTAGGAAATGCAGAGCATGTGTGATACCTTTCATCTCCAATATTTTATGTTCCTCTTTCATTTTCTCATCCACACACAATTTATTATATAGCCCTCATAATTAATGGTCTCCAACTTCACCAATTTTACAATGATAAAGTGCACAAACATCTTGTACCAACAAAACCATAGATGGACTAGATGATGATGCACCAACCTTATCAGTTTTGGTAGCCACATCAAGATATAATTATGAATTTTGTCTCTTCGCACTCCTTATTTTAAAATAGTCTAATAGTGTTGTCCTTGGATTTCCTCTTCATTTTTGCAAACCTTGATGTCATCATCATAAGTTAGGGTTCCAAAATATAAATATTCAAGCTTCACCTAGTTCACACCAAATCCACCTTCACACAAAGATCATTGACCAAATTTGCATTCAAAAGCTTTAGAACTTGATAATTCACATAGACATCTCAAATTCCCACAATTCACTCTTCAAACTTGAAAATGCAAGGTGAGGAAATGAACTATAGAAACCATAGTTTATGCAATAAAGTTTCTTTTGAAGTTTACTAGGGCATATTAAATTCTCCATACCATATGCTCGGTTAACATATGATTTCTTTCCAATCTTCACACAATGGCTATAAGATAATTAGGCAAGCACCACTTCCATCTTCAACTCAGTTGATATAGAAAACTCACTCCATTGACATTTACCTTGACTTATCTGCTCAATTTGGCTTTATAAACTTAATTAACTTCATGCATCCCATGATTTTTCTTAATTTATCATGCATTATGTTGATATGGACTTCATTACATTTATTTAAGGAACTAATGTAAGATTTTATAATTTATATGCACTTCCATACCTTCTTATAAGGCTTAGTTTGAAGTTGAGGTTTCACCTAATCCATTGGATGAGGTTCCACCATTAGTTTCATTTGATGTTTCAATCTCTTATTTCTACCTTATCCAATTATTTTTCATCTATTCATGAAATTCTTCAATATTGACTTTTCCTTTTCCTATTAGATCTTCATATTTAGGTGTTGATACTTAGCACCTATAGTTTCTACTTAAGTAACCAACCTTGTGAAAATTATAACATGTAATTGTAGGATTTCTCTAGTTTCTAGGTCTTCCTCCAAAGTGTAATTTCATGAAATTGGTAGCAATGTGACCATATTTTCCACATGATTTACAACCATGTATTGTAGTCCTAATTGACTATATTACCTTTCTTTTTTGTTGTGTAGTTGGACTTCTTCTGTGATCTTAAATCTTGTGACTTTTGGCCAAACTTATAACAAGTATAACACTAGCTATTGAATGCATACTTATTATGGGACTTACTAAACTTGGACCTACATTCATATTCTTGATGACTATACTTATTTCAATGGTAAAAATAACCATCAAATTTAGGAGTAACATTGGACTTACTAGTTTTGCTCCTACAAACATTTGCTATGTGACTAGATTTTCTATAATGATATCATGTAGGCTTCTTAGGTTTGGGAGTGTTATACACATTCCTTTGTTCATCTTTCTTAGATTAGCCTCTTTTCTCAGTAGTAGAATCATTGGTGTCACCTAGTCCACATGATTTCTTCCATCTTTCTCCCAATCTCATGATTAGCACTGATTAGTTGGTTTACCATTGCATACTAATTCTAAGTCAACCTCATGATTTATTCATACTTAGCATGTTTGTCTTGTGTTAATTTGTTTCTTATCTTATTAAATCAGTATTTTTACACCTTCAACTTGTCTCTTTTGTTTCAACATGTCACACATCCTAGTAGATTAAAACTCTTGTTCTATTTTCATTGATTTCATATGCTTGGTAATGTTTTAGAATTTTCTCTAGTAGATCAGCTATAGCATGATCTAATTCATTGGAAATATTACCATGAGATAGTTTCTCAATCACTTCCCCATGCTATGTCATTTCATTCATTTTCTAGGCAATTTCCTTCCTTTTACTTAGGGACTACTTTAGTTTTTCTTTCATATCATTAATTTGATTTAGGGTGATCCTTAGTTCCATTTTTTGATTCTCAATGGTCTTGTCAAGCTTATTCATTTCCATGATTTGATATTTTATCAGAGGTGGTAAAACCCCTTAAAAAGATAACTTTCTCTAATACCAATTGTTGGAATATTATGGAAAGGTAGGATGCTAAGAGGAGGGTGAACCTTTATCCTCTAAAACTTTAACTCTCAAACTAAATATGCAATTCCCTTGTGCCTTTTTGCAACTCGATAGACATAGAACATTAATCATAATACTTGTAAGTGAAAGTAACTTTGTCTAATCTAATTCACATGAAACCATAAACATATATCATAAAATCATAACACAAGTATTTGATCACATAGAAAACCTTGGTTAGAGGGAAAACTATGGTGGGGGTAATACCCACACATTTATCACTACTATAGTAAGAGGGTGCCTTGTTAGGCATACAATGTGGTTTCACTTCTAGTGACTCACTCTACAAGAAGTAATACAAACAAATGTTATAGGATCTACCTTCTTCAAGGATTTTAGATTATTTCACTAATGTGTACTCAATAAAGAGATTTTAAAAAAGATTTTTAAGTCTAAATTATGAAATGATTTAATCTGCTACAATGATTAGACAATTGTAGTAAATTGATCTGTGTAATGCAACTTACTTTTCTCATTCAAATCCCTCCTATGGTCACTAATAGATCACATCTTGTAACTGATCAATCAAATTCTTCCATATACTTCTTGAATATTTATTCATCCTTCTTCATTTCATCATAACACTAAATACAACATCAATTCTCATCTCAAGAATAACTATAAACTATTCCATGTAGGTCCTTAAATAGTTTTCTTTTTTCCTTTCACAATTTCTTACCTAATTACTATTTTGGAATTCTCTAGAATGTATTTAGATAAAAATCAACGATCTAGAATAGTCTCAATTCTATACTTCTCCTTCCTAACATTTTATTAGAGCTCTCTACCTTGGAATCATAAATAGTCAATTCACACTTACCAATAAATCTTTCCATGTCTTTTCCTTGATATGTGTAAATCATGTTTTCTTCCAAGTATGATTGTTACATAAAATTCTATTCCATTTCATATTTATATGTAGCCTCTATCCAACTCTGTATAAACTCTATTTTACCTTGATACTTATGTAGTCACTCAAATTCCTTAAGACTCACTAATTCTTAAAGAGCTTGGTGACATTTTTCCTCAATTCATCTTTCTATGCTTGGTGACTATTGTGAATTGGATATAACTTTCTATACTTAGACTTCTTGGCTCTTCTTTTCTTGGGTACTATAGTGTAACTTAGTAAATTTCATTACTCAGTGACTTTATTCACTTATCAACAACTTATGCCTTATCAACTATCTTTTGAAATATTTCACACTAATAGAAACATGAATGTGTCTGAGTAGCAACAACAAAGCCCATGGAATGATGTATGTTACTTAATCATTAAATACCTCACTCTGTAGGGTTGCTACAAAGTGAATTACTATTACCACATTCCCATTTTGAACCACTTTTATTGTCATGACAAAATATATTTTCCTTTCTTTTACTACATGATTTAGATGGATCTACAATGGATGTTAGGAAGTATAGGAAAGACGGAAAACCAATGCCATCCTTCATTAAGGTCTCATTTTATATCTTTACAATTTTTACCTTGACATGTACCCTCCTCACATTATTATCTTGTTGCAATACCTAATCCCCAATACCACCAATTTTGGTAGTCTCTACTTGCATTCTTGATTCCCATGTTATTTCCAAGGACTCCCCTTTCTCTAGTGGTAGGAAACCCATGGCATCTTTTAAACCAAAGATGGATCTTGTTACTAACCTAGGTGGGATAGGAAATTAATCCTCTAGGAGTAGGTGAAGATCTAACACAATTTCCAATAAACCTAAAAAGAAAACAAGGGAGGAAAATAAAGATAGCCTAGAAGAGATAGACTTAGATTCTGAGTTGAAGGGGACTAGAGAAAAAAGAACCCATTCTATGAAGAAGAAAAAAATCTAGGAGGAACTTTTACATTCAAAAAGAGGAGGATACACCCCTAAAAATTGAAGAAGCCTCCTAGGAAAAAGACATCCATTAATTAGCTACCTCTAATATGGGGGTATGTGCAACACCATGGTGGGCCAAAAACTAGAGATGTGAAAAAAACCTAGTCCAAAAAATTTCAAAATAATTTTGAAATTCATGTTGACTTTTCTCTCCCAATCCTAAAACCAATGCAAGAAAAAAGCTACTAATCTTATCGGGTACTTGATACATCTACCTGAAACCTACATATGTTAGAATATTTATAATAACTTGGGGGGAGGGGATGAACCAAATATACCAATTGAAAAAATAATCATGTAAATGACTTTGAATCTTATCATTCCATAGCTCAGTCTCTATAGTCAACTTTCAATAACATCAACTAGTTGTCAACTACCCTAAGTATAAAAAACTTGTAGAATGTAAAAATTAATCAATAAAATGCCATAAATAAAATCCACACAAATGTTACACTAGGATTTAACATGAAAATCCAATTTGGGAAAAACCACTAGTAACATGTCACCTATTGTTCACTCTTTTGAAGTGAGCTCTATTATGAGCTAGCCCTATTAAAGGTTACACAATACATTGTTAAATGTGACCTTGTTAAAGGATTTAATCACCCTATTAGGAGTGGCCTTGTTAGAGGACTTTAGAAAATTCTATTAGAATGTCACCCTATTAAATGATTTACATGTGACTATTAGGTCAACCTTGATTAAAGGATTTCAAATATTGTTTACAATTGTTAGAAATTAACAATAGGTTTTGATCAATCAAGTACAACTCACTTTGCATATATAGATCTCAATTTAACTCATGTGCATTGATTCACTAACTAGCCTTCATTGTCATCTCAGTCTCTGATTCACTTGGATATCCTTTGAGAAATCACTCTCCTTCTCTTCTCAACTCTTCTTAGTCTTCTACTCAAGTTTTCCAATCAATAACATCAACAAATTTTCCAACCTTTAATCTTGACTCCACACACACACACACACACACACTATAGGTTAGGCCCTTGTCCCTCCTTAAATAGGTAGTTTTGATCTTTTTCTACTTAAACATCACTATAGATCTTAGGGTTTATGAATAGATCCATTACATAAAATAAGTTTGATCACCATATTTTTTATCTTCTTCTTTCCTAGAAACTTCTCTTTGAATCCATATCTTAGGTTATTTACCTAATCATATCATTGCATTAAATGATCAAACTCATTGATCCTTATCTTCAACATGCTTTCCAGATCCCAAGAAATCAACTTAGCTGGTTAGAAGTTATGATTTCTCATAAACTGTTAAAATGATGTTCCTTAGCCAATGTTGTCTTTTGACACTCAATCATCACTAAGTTACTCAATCACTACTAAATTTTTTTCTTGGCACATAAATTGTCACTTAGATAATACTGATTCTCAATCAATGCTAATTCTTCTCATCTTCTTCTCACACTCAGTTGACTCTAGCATCACTTGCCATATACTTTATACTTCAAATTCCTTAATCTTCTTCTCTATTGCTCAGTCAAGCCTATGTATTTTATTATTCTATGATCACATCTTCAAGGATTTAGCATTACTATCTTTTCTGCTTGCAATATGATTTAAACAATCACTTTATCTTTTCAAAATCCAACTAATCAAGTGTCCATTTATAGTCTCCTCTTCATAACTCAACCTTTCCTCTAGATACTTTTTTTATGAACAACTTCTCAAATCCTCTTCATCAATCAAATAGATATGATAGTTAGATCATATCTAGAAAATCTTCTCACCAATAGGTTTGACATCAATGACAACATAACAATTTTTCCAATTGTAGTTTCCAACAATCTCCCTCTTTGATATTGATGGTAACACCTCTAGTTACCATGTAATCCAAAACATGTATTATCTTGAGAAAAATCCTCAGTGTACAACATAAAAACTTCATTTATATCCATAGTTTCATTCTAATTCTCATCTTTGTAACTTTATGTCCAACAATATCTTTCTTTTAGTTTGATTCTAGTTCTCATCCATGCAACTTTGATATGAAACACATAAGCTCTTTCTATCATATCATGTCTAGCATTACCTCTAGTAAGTCTTATGAAATCTCTCTTAGTAATCATTCCCTTTTGCATGGATATCTTACTCTCTTTATCTCCCTCCCTCCCTCCCTCCCTCCCCCCCCCCCCCCCTCTCTCTCTCTCTCTCTCTCTCTCTCTCTATGACAACAATGCAAAAGATATTTCAACTTATGTATCTTTTCTATGCAAATATCTTTATCTTAGTTCTAAATTCTTCTGTCATCTTTTTATGAATGATACAACATTCGGTCCTTTTCCTTCACTACTACCTTAAGCAACTCCTAAAGTAGGATTTTCAACATCAATTTGGTCTGATCAACATATTTGATGTAGAGCACCATCTTTTCTTAAGTAGCTTTATCGATGGGAATCACCCCTAGTTTACCTCTAAGATATTAATGATCATATTTAGGTAAATTTTTAGTAAGTATATCAACTATTTTCTCTTTAGTGTTCACATACTCCAATTTCACTTCTTTGTCTTGAACTAGTTCTCTCAAGTAAAGATACTTCATAGAAATATGCTTAGTTTTTGTGTGCATTATAGGACTCTTTGATATGGTAATAATACTAGTTTTATCAAAAAGATAACCACTAGATCTATGATCTTTTCCTTTATACCTTTCAATAGTTTCTTGATCCATTTGATATTTGAACAATTTAATATTGCTTGCACATACTTAGCTTTGGTTTTTGATTGATAAATGTAGTTCTACTTCTTGCTTTTCCATGAAATTAGTCCCTTTCCTTAAAAGAATGCACCTCCACTTGTGCTCTTTTTGTCATCAACGTTTCCTGCCCAATCAAAATCAATAAATACCTTTAGTTAAAAATTTTCATGTTCTTCTTGTAATACAATCCATAATCTTATGTTCCTTTTAGATATCTTAGTATCCTTTTCACTATCATCATGTGATTTTCCTTTGGACTTGCAGAAAATTTTCCAACTATCCCAACTACTAATGCAATATTAGGTCTTCTATGAACAACATATTACAAATTTCCAATCATCTATCTGTATAATGTTTGGTTCACATTAGTAGAATCAACATTCTTAGAAAATTTGTGTCTAGTGACCATAGGTGTACTATTTGGTCTTGAGTCTTCCATTCCCAAAAAAAAAAAGTATTTTCTTGATATATTTGGATTAAGTAATGAAGATAGCTTGCTTCATTTGATATACTTGTGAGCCAACAAAGAATTTTATCTCACCAAACATTGAAATTTCAAACACCTTCTTCATTTCATCAGAGAATAATTTGCATAATGGTTCCTTTCCTACAAATATGGTATCATCAATGAAAATTTTACATAGCAATACCTCATTCTTCTTGCAAGTCTTCAAGTATAGATTTATATTATCATTAGTTCTTTCAAACCAATCTTCACCAAGTAGTTATGTAGTCATTCAAACCATATAAATCCTTTTGCAGATTGCACACCATATTTTACTTTCTAGGATCTAAAAATCCTTCAAGCTTCTCTATGTGTATGTCTTCTTCAAGTATCCCACTCAAAAATGAAAATTTGACATCCATATGATATACATTAAATACTTTATAAGAAAAATATTCAAGCAATGTTCTAACGCAATCTAGTCTTTCTATAGGAGAAAATATTTCCCTATAATCAACACCTTTTTTTTTATTAATATCCTTTGCATACCAATCTATTCTTGTTCCTTGTGACCTTTCCATTTTTATTCATCTTGTTCTTGAATACCCACTTTGTTCTAATAATATTTTTTCTTTGGGTCTAGGTACTAGTGTCCATGTTTTTTTTTTTAATCTGCTCAATTTCTTCATTCATTGCTTGTCTCCAATCCTCATTCTAAAAAACATTTTTCATGGATTTGGGCTCAAACTCACAAAGTAAGCATGCATCACTTCGAAGTATTTTTCTTGTCACAACACTACATTCTTTATCTCCATTTTTTTTTAGGTGCATGATGCATTCTCATATATTTTGCTACTATAGTCTCTTTTCTTCTTTGTTCTTTAATCGGTTCATCTTGAAAAATGATTTTATGTTCATTATCTCTCCCTGGCTTAGGTTATGGTTCATGTTTTCCATACTCAACATTGTCTACATGATGTCCAACTTCCTCTATCTATGACTCAACATTCTTTTGTTGTTGCTCAGGACCCACAATATTTTTTTTAGCAACTGGCTATTGTAACTTAATATTCCTAATCTATTGTGAATTAACATCTTTGTTCAATAGTTTAAGTGAGGTTCTAGGAGCACTATCATTGACATATATGAATGAATTATAGTCTTTAGGTTCTTTCTTGCATTCAACTTCATTCCTTTCTATATACTCATCAACTTTTACATTTTCACTTTCCACAACTTTGTTAGTGTTGGAGTTCAAACACTTATAAGATTTTCACTTAGTGTAATAAGCTAGGAATATGCCTTTGTCACTTTTACCATCAACTTTTCAATTTCTATTATTTTTAAGTATGTAATATTTTCTTCCAAAAACTTTGAAATACTTTACATTAGGTGCATACCCATACCATAACTCAAAAGGTGTAACATTTATACCTTTCTTGACTTACACTTCATTTAGGGTATAGACAGTTCTACTTACAACTTCTCTCCAATATTTTGTGACACATTTTTCTCCATCATCATCAATGTTTTAGCACAGTACATGATTGATCTATTTCTTCTTTCAACTATTTCATTTTTAGGAGGTGCCATGGGTGTTGACATCTGTCTTTTGATTCCTATATCATTTTTGAATATGTTAAATTTATTTTTATATGAATTCACCACCTGTGTTAGATCTCAAGCACTTCATACTCTTTCCTGTCTCCTTTTCAACTCTAGCCAAATACCACCTAAATTTAACTAAAAGGCATCATATTTTTCTTTACAAAACATCACAATCATTGTTCTAGAGTAATCATCAACAAATAGAATGAAATATTTATCTCCACAATAGCTTTTAACACCAATAGGTCCACATAAGTTAGTATGAACTAATTCAAAAATATCATTTGATGAATATTTCTTGCTATTAAAAATAGACTTTGTCATTTTTCCCAATTAACATTGTTTACATGTAGCATTATTAGGTTTGTTTAGTTTTCAAAAACCTCTTACTCTTTTTAATTTTACTAATGCTAACCAAATTGTCAAGATTTACACTGCACAACCTCTTGTGCCATAACCAGATATATTGATGTTGTGTAAAAAAACATGTTTCATCAATTAAATTTAGAAAGAACAAGTTACCTCTTGTTTGATCACCACTTCCAATTAGTTTACCATCAACGTCAAATATTTTGGCCTTTTTGTGATGGAATTCAACTCTTTAACCTGATTTATTTAATTGTGAAACAATCAACATCTGGTAGTTAAGTCCATCACCCCAATAAACATTATCACGGTCAGTTTTATTGATCCTTTAGCTTTCACAAGACATGGAACATCATTACCAAATTTAATGCAACTACCCTTCTATGGTCCAATGTTCTCAAATTTACTTCTATCACCAATCATATGATTAGAATAACCACTATCAATTATCCATCTATCACTTTTATTTATATAAGAGATTAATGTAGTTTTCTCATCTTCATTAGAGTCTTCTTTCATAGAAACATAGACTGCTTCATCATTACTTTCATATTTAGTATTAGTTTCTTCTTCAACAATATAATATGATTTCATACTATCTGTGTAGTCCTTGCTCTTCTTTTTGTCTTGGTCATCGCTTCTTCCTTTGTACTTGCTTTCCTTTCTCTCATCCTTTTCTTCTTATTAGGACAACTTGTAGCAATATGACCAACTTTGTTAAATGAAAAATATATTATATGAAGTTTAACTTTGTATTTTCCTATTCCTCTTCCAAGTCTTCTAGCCATTAGTGCCTCAAGTTCATCAAGTTCATCATCAGAAGTATTGTTTTCAATTTTCATATATTTTCCTTTTCATTTCTTGCTAAGAACCAGTTGTGATTTAAAGTTAGATTCAATAGTAGTAGGAGTGTAATTATCAAAATTAGATATCTCAAAAGTAGTAAGCCTACCAATTACACCTTCCATAGTTAGGGTATTACCAGGAGTACATCTAAGTTCTTGTATTGTAGAAACCCTAACAACTTAAATATGAATTAGAGTTCTTAATAACTTACTTATTTCTATTTCATCCTCAATATTTCTATTTGTACCTCTAATAGAATTGACAACCTCTTTCATTCTTTCATAGTATTGAACTATATTATCACCTTCTATCATTCACATTTCATTAAATTTTTCTCTCAATCATTTTGATATGGCTCTCATGACATTATCATATCCTCCATATATGGTCTTTAGTTTATCCCACATTTCCCTTTCATTCTTGTAATCTTTTATGTCATAAAACTATGGATAGTTTAGGGTTGAAGAAATATCTCCAACATTTCCTAATTGTGTTATTTCTTTTCTTTCAATTGTTGAGCAATCAGAGGGAATGTTTTTTTATATTCACATATACATTATCCAAAAAATCTAATGCAACATAATACCAACTATATGTAGCCTCATCATTATTTTCCATGTAGGAAAATTCTCTTTGTTCAACTTTGGTACCTCCTTTTTGTACATCATGATCTTTATCTTTGAGTACTTTCAAAATTTTCTTTACAAGCACCTAAGCTCTGATGCCAATTGTTAGAATATTTGGAATAATTGAGAGGGGGCTAAATCAATTATCCAAATTTCAAATGTACCAATTGAACAAATAATCATTTAAACAACTTCAAATCTTATCATTTCATAGCTTGGTCTCTACAGTCAACTTTTAATAACATCAACTAGTTGTCCATTATCCTAATTATAACAGACTTATAGAATGTAAACATTAATTAATAAAACACCATAAGTAACATCCACACAAGTTTGACACTAGGACTTAATGTGCAAACCCAATTTGGAAAAAGCCACTAGTAACATGTCATCGATTTTTCACTCTTCTAAAGTGATCTCTTTTAGGAGCCAACCTTGTTAAAGGTTATATAACAAACTATTAAATGTGACCTTGTTAAAGTATTTAACCATCCTCTTAGGAGTGGCCTAATAAGTGGACTTTAGGACATTCTATTACAATGTCACCCTATTAAAGAATTTACATATGAATTTTAGGTCTACCTTGATTAAAGGATTTCAAATATTGTTTACAATGGTTAGAAAGTGACAAAAGGTTTTGATCTATCAAGTACAACTCACTTTGGATATATAGATCTTAGGTCATCTCACATGCACTAATTCATTGATTGACTTTCATTGTCATTTAAAACTCTGATTCAATTGGAAATCCTTCAATAAATCACTCTTCTCTTTTAAACTCTTCTTAGTCTTTTTCTCAAATTTTCCAATCAATAACATCAACTACTCCAACCTTTAATCTTGAATCCACACACAAACTATAGGTTAGGCCCTTGTGCCTCCTTAAATAGTTAGTTCTTCTCTTTTTTTGCTTAAACATAACTATAAATCTTGGGGTTTATGATTAGATTCATCACATACAATGAATTTGATCATCATCTTTTTTATCTTTTCTTTTCTAGAAACTTCTCTAAGAATCCACACCTTAGGTCATTTATCTAATCCTCTCCTAGTATTAAATGATCCAAATCATTTCTCCTTATCTTCAATATGGTTTCCATGTCCTAATAAATCAACTTAGTCAGTTGAAAGTTATGATTTCTCATAAACTGTTAAAATGTTGTTCCTTAGCCAACATTGTGTTCTGACACTCAGTCATCATTGGTTTACTCATTCACTACTAAATTTCTTGCTCAGTGCATAAACTATCCCTCATTCAATACTGATGCCCAATCAACACTAATTCTACTTAGCTTGTTTTGGCACTCACTTAACACTAGCATCACTTGGCATATACTTCAAGTTCCTTAATATTCTACATTGTTTCTCATTCAAGCCCATGTATCTAATTAGTCTATGATAAAATCTTCAAGGCTTTAGCATTACTATCTTGTCTACTTGCAACATGATTTAAACAATCACTTTATCTTGTCAAATTCTAACTAATCAACTGTCCATTTATAATGTTCTCTTCATAACTCAAGCTTTCCTCTAGATACTTTTGTTATGAACAACTTCTAAAATCCTCTTCATCAATCAAGTAGTTATGACACTCAAATTAGATAGAAAACTATCTCATAAATAGGTTTGACATTAATAACAACATAAAATTTGTTTCAATTATAGTTTCCAATAGAGAATGGGTATTAAAAAAAAAATTGAAAACTTTTTTGAGTCATTTTATTTTATTTGAATGAAATTTGTCATAGTTTCTGGGCAAGTCTTTTGGGTATACGATCTTACACAGTAGGTTTTTCACCCAAGATTTCATCCTAGCACAAGTAAGCTAAATTGTTTTGTTTTTGCACTCCCATTCATTCAATTTTGTTAAAATTTATGTTATTTTAATGAAAATGTATTTTTTTAAATTTGGTTCATAAAATTTTCATTTAAATTATAATAATATGTTTATTTTCAATATATATAGGCATGGTCAACACCAAACAACCTTCAAACACTCCCCCACCAAACAATGATCCTTAAAATAATCCACAACTACCTCAAAATGAGTGGTTGCCCTTCCAAAACACTCCATGAATTCAAGATTTAATATAGTAAAACCTAAATTAATTCATGAATATCCAATAGTTTAATAACAATATCCCTACATTATCTCCCATTCTATTCACGCTCAATACTATTGTGGATAACATTTAGACCCTCGTTGAGTAGCATGATGCAACTCTTTGATGGTGTGACCAAATGTACACCCAGTTTGATGATGGATTAGATTATGATGGGGTTTCATCCCTTGACATTATTAAATGATATTTAGCCACCATATTGCTTTACCCCAATATTGGTAAAAAGGTTAATAAAAAGAAACCAAAAGTTTCAATAAAATGGTGCACAAATGAGGCCATTAAGAGTCATTTTTGGGGTCACTAGTGAATGTTTTTTTACAAACCACCACACATAGATATGGAGGTTCCTTGTTATTTATTGAGAAAAATTTATGCTGAGTTTTTTATAGGGAAGAAAGTAAGCAATTAGAACATGAGGGCCAACAAGGTTGTAGGAGGATGCGCTCTACAAGATAGATCATTTTTCTTATGGAGGAAAGTTTTGCTACATATTTCACCCCTTGATATCCCTTCCCCCACCTCCAATGTGGAATCTTGATGTCATCATTGAGGCTAGTTCTTATTCTTGAAGAGCCATTCATATAATTAGTAGTCTACTAGTCACACCGACTAGGTCATTGTTGCCTCCTCATGTTGATGATGTTTGCACTAGTACATTAGGTAGTAGCTCACATATTTATGTGGTCCACACTTTCATTATATGCAAGAACATTTTGCTAGGTCCCATTAGTGATGGAGCATTTCAATTTGTATTTAGGGATGAAATACAACATATATTAATGTCAAGATAGACATAGTTCCTATGACAGAGGATGAGAGGTAGGAAGAGTGATGGGTGTAGATGCTCAAAAATGGTTCGCATCTACAGTTTCATCACTTCCTCATACTAATTAATCCCATTTTCTCATTCTACTAATTCTGACCTTTTTTCCAACTTGATCATATCTCAACAATATCTATCATCATTCATATCCTCTTTCACATCAATTTCATATCATTTCGAAATAATTTCATATCAACTCAAAATCATTTCATATCAACTCAAAACCATTTCAAATCAACTCAAAATCACCCAAACTCAGTCTTAATTAACCAAATAATTATGAAACATGTCAAAAATCCCAAATCAATCATCATCTATCCAATCCTAGGCATTTTTGTGGCTTTCAATGCCATGGAAACCTATCAATCTATCAAATCTTATCAATCTGACCTTAGTAATGTCATGGTTCTCAGTGCTAGGTCAAACTATCATTCACATCATCTGATCTTTGACATTTTTGAGTATCTCAGTATTAGATCATGACATCATCAAAACACTTTAATAATATTGACCATGTCCATCAATATTATTATGATCAACCCTATCAACCAATCTTGTTCCTGTAGCATATACAATATCGGTTAAATGTTACGTATCATTAATTCATGTCATGTGTCCTTGGCAAGTTATCAATTTGGACCAATCAACCAATTTGACCATGGTTTTCATCTACTTATTATCATCCTATTCAATCTCCATTATCATCACTTTTCATCAAATGATATTGTCACACTTATCAAATCAAATTGGCCAATCACCTACTAATTTTCTCTATAGGATTAAATAACCCATAATTTAATCCTATCATTCTTACTAATTATTCTTCCTAGCTAACCTCCTCAATTAATTGATATTTTATTAATTAATTGCTTCATCATTTGTAAACCATGGAAATTCTCAATATCCTAAGTCATATTTTCCTCCATTAATTCCCTTTTCATTAATTTCTATTTTGTAGAATAAAGGATTTTTAATTCAAATATTCTACAAAATATTGACATCATCATGAAACATGGGTGTGACACCTTGTGGATTCTCCTTTCACACTTGGCTAAGATATGTCATAATCCAATATTCTTATTCTCTTACGCACATCAATATTTGGCTTCCTTTTTCATAGATTCTTGGCTTTAAGTGGGCTTGAGGTGTCATATGACATGTCATTGATTCTCAACCATATTTAGCCTTGTTTGACTTCCAAGCATCATAGAATCCTACACTTGGCATCTTGTGTCATATTTTTCATGGATTCTCAAAGAAATCTTGTGCCAAGACACATATCTAAGGGTGACAAATCTAATGCTCTCACCTTGTGTGTTGATTATAAAATGAGCATTCTTTCTCTAATTTTCAGTCCCTAGTTTTGTCATATTTTCACTCTTACTCTCACATTCAAATCACAACTTCAAGTATTCTCATAGCACCATCATTATCATAGAATTTTTCTTCAATATTGTGTGCATTATAGGAAATTTGGAGCTACATCACATGGAGAAGAAAGAAGGGCATGGGAGCTAAAAATGAAAGAAGGAGTTTTATATTTGCTTTCTTGTTTTGATTCATTTGGCTTTCATGGTATACTAGAGGGTGTTAACATATGTTTATTGGGTTTATGATTTTCTCATCGTATGTTAAACATTAGCCCATTTTCTAGTCCTACAATTGGTGAAGCCAATGTGAACATTCTTATCTAACTTGGGTTTTCTTGTTTTGTGCTTGTAAGTGCAAGGAAAGAGCTCAATTGGAAGGGTATAATGACTATCTGCACTTCCTTATCACATCTAGATTAATTAGGGGGTCTTGTAATATGGTTATATGCTTTCATTCTATGCATCTTGTTAGCTTCTTGTCCTAGGGTGCACTCTACTCTGTTAGGGTACACTTGGGACCCCCAGGAGGTAGTTTTAGGGGACTAGAAGACACCATAACCCCTATTTTCTAGTACTAATTGACCAATTGCACCCAAAAACTACCAACTACACCATTTTGATCCCCAAATACACCATGGGCATAGTTTACACTATTTAGGTGCACTTGGTAGTATAGGTGTTAAAAAATTTTGTTTCTAGGTATTGATTAGGCACCATTTCCCCACAACTTGCCACTGACCTCCCAACTATGTCTAGAAACTACTAGCTATGCCCTTCTAAGCCCCAAGTGAACAATGGGTGTAGTTAGCACTATCTAAGTTCACTTGGGGGAATTTTGAGCCATTCTGGCCTTCTAGGGTGTAATCTACTCTATCAAAGCGCATTTGGTTCCCAAAAAGAACCTGTTTCAATCAGAATCTACATCTAAGGTTTCCATTTGCTTCTAGGACATAGGTTAGAAGATTTTGTGTTATTTATGGTCTTTTTGGAGCATATGGAAATCATTGGATGAAGACATGATCATAACAAACTACTAATGATTGTTTGCAAGACATTGTCAAAGACCTTGTGTGTTTGTTAAAGCCATGTGTGTGGATTTATTAGAGTAAATAACACTTCATTTGGTGCTCAAAATGAAATTTTTCTTTTTTTCTTGGTGTATCTATAGTGTTTAGTGTTGGTGTTTAAAAATGTTGGAGGGTTTTCAATTACCCTAATGAGAACAAAACACATCTAGGGGCAGCTAACTCCCATTTTCAACATTCCCATTTAGACACCAGGCCAACTATAAGGCATGAACCTTCTTCTTCTTTAGGCTCTGCAAAACCTAGGTGGGTAGACTTGTAGATTCTTTATATGGTACTAGTTATCAAATCATACACTGAATCTAATATGAAGCAGATAAAAACTCTTATATCTCCTAAATACCTATGCAATAACATAGATCTGCAATAGCAAATTACAACTCTATGGTATTCACAAGATGAGTGAGGGCATTCTATTATAGCTCTTCAACATGAAAGGGGAAAAGTGTTTGATTAATGATGTTGACATTCAACAAATCCTCAAACATGCAACAATGAGAAAAAAATGATCCTACACATGATCAGTGCCTAATCCATTGGGTAATTCCATGAATTGAAAACATACATCTGTGACATCAAGATATATTCTGTATACCCAGACATCAGATCTATCTAATCACCTTGTGATTAGATATCAGTGTTCATTCAAATCTCATTCTCACAAAATATCCTTCTCAACATAACTAGTAACCCTGTCAAACACATCAAGCATTTACTTAGCACTTTGTTCCAACAACAAAATATATCAGACATATAACCTGAAGGGGAAGCAAATGGATCTTAGCTCTTTGTTCCAAGACCACATAAGACTACAGATTACTGAGACAAGAGACAAGAACCAGAATGAAACTAATGAAATGCTTGCTCATATGTATTCATTTTCTTGAAACAATACAATCAAATGCATGAAATTAAAACATGAAACAACCTAACATATCAGAACCATCTATATTATCTTTACACTTGTTGTTCACATGAGAGAATTTTTTTGAAGAAAATGGTGTCATAGTCATGGGAATGAAACTAGAATTGGATCCATAACCTTGGTATCATAGTAATGTGCAGATTTTTCTCCAAAAGACTGGAACCAACTACTTTCTCATAAACAAAAATTGGAAACCCTCAAATGGAAGAAAGAAAGAATAATATAGCAAGGAGATGAATTCTTGGATTGAAACTGAAGACGAAAAGTGTCCATTTAGAATTCCATCTTGTGCAACTGAAAACCTCTTTCATCTCTCTACCATTTGATCTGATTTTTTGTTTCATAATGACATTGTAACTAACTTGCAAATATCCTAGTTCAATGATGAAATTCTTTGAATCACCAAAAATCTGATTGCCCCATGAAAACACTAGTGAAAACTTCATTTTTACTGAGTGAATGTGACCCCAACTACATTTTCACTATCTCTTTAACCCATTCAAGTCATTACTTTGATAGGAATCAAATCTAAACTTTGTCATCTAAATTTGGTTGCAAGATAAGTACCTAACACAAAACCCTATGTAGCTTGAACGAATGGATTCTTGTGCAGAAACTAACCTCAAAATCAAAAAATTCAGACTTCCATGATTCTGACAATATATAACATTGCCTATTTCGCTTACCAGAAACCCCTCAAAAGTTGGTTTGAAAAAGACTCCTCTGCTAGAACACTCAAGGTCTGCAATTTTGAATTTTAAAATTTTTGAAAAATTTTAAAACTTTGTAAAGTCCAAATTTTAGAAAAATACCTCTTGGATTTAAAAAGACTGAACATGCATCCATAACATCATTTTATTTTAGAAACTTTATTTTTTAGCACCCTTGAATTTCGGGGTCAAACCCTCATTGACCGAGCCTTTCTGCTACATGGCGAGCTCTGATTGGCTAACCACTACTCATCTGACACCAAACTACCACATCAGCATTGACTAGGACCTATGCCACATGTCAAAAATCTGCATTCCTACATTTTTTAACCACCCTGCATCTTTATTTTGCAGGAATGCGCACGCCGTTGGATAGTGACATGTGTCACGATCTTGTGCACTTTCCTGAACCTACCCATCCCCACCACATCACTACTTCTAGGACCTGCGCTACCACATGTCAAAAAAAAATTTCTAGCATTACTTAACAGGCGAGCAACTTAATATTGTAGTTTTGCACTCGCTGTTCATCTCTGCCATGTGTCAACATCTCATCCCTTGTTGCCACATCATCATCCCTACGTGTTTGGTCAAAATGTTGCCTACTTTTCCCATGGCTAACATCATCAGTTCGCCCATAGGGGGCCCCATGTATCCACACAACCTTTCCAAAAAGTGCTCATTTCAATTCATTTTGTGATGTGGTGTGCTATTGTACTTAAACATATAAAGTTCCTACTGTGTCTCAAATGTGGAATAATACATTTTATTGGTTCTCTATCTTTTATGCCTGCTTTGCCTCATTGTTGGCATGATTCTCTAGTCATGGGTGTTCTAAGCTTTGGCATCTTTGTCTTTATATGCTCAGGTTTTGAATGTTTTTGTATCTTTTTAAAACTTCACTACTTCTCCTTCTTTATCAATGCGTTGGCTTTTCTCATACGTGGCCCTCCTCCTTTGCAAAGTCGCCTCCCCTACCACAACGTGGAGCAATCTGCTCTCATTATCCTGCATGGAGAATACCCTTGCAAAATTGTGGAAACTCTAGCTTCCATGCATGGATCTGCCTCTTAAAATGTTGCAGACTGCTCCTTATACGTGGGCTATCTTGCATAAGCCATGCCTGGACATTTTTTGTGTTGAGGCTGCTCTATCTTCTCTGCAAGACACCTCCCTCAAGTTGTGTGTGAGCTTCTTCCTTGTATGTTGTGTGGACTCAATATGTTCTGTTGCTTCTACATGGTGTGTGAAGGCTCTTCTTCTTAATGTCACAAGTTGTTGTCTTTGTGTATTAGGCATGGAGCTGCTCTGATTTAATGCTGCGTGAGCATTTCTTTGCCTGTGACCTGGCCTTCTTATGTGTGGGCTATGCCTTTTATTGCATGGTCTTTCAATGACTGAGCTGGCTCCTTGTTCCTTCATTATGAGCATTTTCTTCATCATAGCTGGTTCTTTCATTGCTATGTTGTTATATGCTAACTACATTTTTCTTCGTTGCGCAGATTCCTCTTTATTTACTAGCGACTTGGTTCATTTTGTGTTTTAAAGGCATGGTCTGACTCCCTTATACCTTGGCATCTTTTATTGCCACATGTTTCTCTTTTTATAGCATTGGCTTCCCTTAATAATGCCATGGCTACTTGCTCTTATGAAATCCTCCACTATTCACAACTTTTAAACTGGTTGATTCATTCCTCTCACATTATTCAAAATGTCTTGGAATCAAAACCTTTGCACATTGTAACTGGCAGATTCCTCTTTTGATGCATTGACTTTGTTATTGAAAATGTGGGGCCTCTGCATTTTGACCTACAGCCTGATCTTTGTTATTTTGCTATCCCCTGCTACATGATACTGCGCTTGGGGTCTGCTCTAGGCTAGGTATCTTTCTCAATTTTTCTTATAAGTCAATGGCACATGCCTTGACTTCTATATGATTCACAAGTTACAAAAAGAGGCATGCCATTTAATAGATCCTCTACCTCACCAAAATGTTCTGCACGACAAAGAATCTCAATCTTAAGTACATAATGATTTGGCCTAGGTGGAATCCCAAAATCTTGGCACATGGATTCAAAAATGGTGACGCCCTTGATCAACTAAGTCCACATGAGTGCATGCATATCAAAAAAAGCTCTTTCCACAAAGGAACTCTCATATAACTCACTTCTGATTATATGGCCATGAGCTTGCTTTCCAATTCTAATGTTGATTGCATTGCTCATGCACTTAATAAACTAGCGACAATAAACTTATTAGGCTTCATTCCTGCCATTTTCATTTGAGAAAACAAATTCAAGTCATTCTCGCCCTGCCCATTTTGAACAAGACTCCCAATCATAACAATCCATGAAACCACATCTCAGTCATATATTTTCTTAAACACTTGGCGACTTTTCTAATCTCCCACATTTGGATCTGGTATTTGTTTATTGTTGATAACAGTGAGCAATTCTTTCACATGTTTAATCTTTAGTCCTGAAATGCCAAATTGATTCATTCACCCATTTGATACCAATTTCAAACAAATTTGAGCACTGGATCAACATTTTAAAACTTGTGACATTTTCTATAGACTGTCAACTTGGCGCTTGAAGGCCCTTTGATTGGCCTTAAAAACTAACCTGGACAACTGACCAGGCCCTAAAAATTGGCACATTGAATCTTTGTTCTACATACTTGCACCCCGTTGAATCTTGTCTCATGATGAATTTGGAGTCAAAAGATATTGACCACCAAAGTCGCCTTCTCAAATTAACCTGCAAACAAACATATCAGAAAGTACTAAACTCGATTTCGATTTGGCTTTGAAAACTAGGCCAATGAGCACATGGGAAAATGAAAATTGGGACACTCATTCTCTTTCATGAGGACATTATGGATCTACGATTTAGGCTCATGATGAATAACTGGGCACAAATGGTAGACGTTCAAAGTAGGCTACTCAGAAATTTGCAACTAGGAACACTGATAGAAAATGATTTTTGCAAATGGAAAGGACTTGGAGAAGTGTGCAAATGGATTAGTCAAAGCTTACAAACTAGCACACTTAAAGTATTTTCAAAAGACAACATAGGGGTAAAATCCATTTAGTCTAACCAATCATAGATACAAAGATATGACGTCACGAACAGGGCTACTAATCAATTTGCAAATACTGACAATAGTGAAAAGATAGAAATTCTATTTGGAATCACGTTTGAAAACTGATCAAACAGATTCATCATAGGCTGAAACTTGAAACATAACAAGTCTCTGACCTCTACAAAACAATGCAAAAATAATTTCAACATTTGGGTCAACTGGTGAAAAGTAGTAGCCTGTCAAACAAGGCTTCCCAGAATTATGTGCAAAGTGCAAAATCATGAAAATAATAACTAACCAACTTTGAGAGATTCAAAACCTAGTCAAACGAACTTGAAACGACTCAAAATTTGAAACATAGGTTCTTGGGTATGGACACTAGACACTCTCAAAGTAGAAATTCACAAAACATTTTTGGGTATGAGATATTTAGATGCAAACATAGCCTCTTGTCGATGTCTTACAATTAGGGTAAAATGCAGATTTGAAATGCACTCAAAACAGGACTTCGCAGAATAGTTCAACATGTCAGTTTAACATCATGGAACATGTGGATGGGCTAAAAGGAAGGTGTTAGAAACATTGAACACCTTTTAGGCCTCATACTAACTGTCAGGTACAATCTCATCAAAAGGGCATTTATGGGGCTTGATTTCTCAAAATTTGAAATGGGACCAAAAATTGAAGCATGTAATTTTTTGTCCCAACATTTAGAACCCTAGGGGTTACATGGATGTAACCTCTCCCCTTGTCATTCATGGATCTTGGGTGTGAGAGAAATCTGTGTGACTTCTATAGGAAGCCTGCCTTGGACCAAGATACTTGATATTGGGTATGCTAGTGGATGACTTTAGAGTGGTAATAGGCCAAAAGCTAGATCAATGTTCCAGCTGCTATGTAAAACTTGATTACAGTGAAAGACATTTTGACGGTATTGCTTAGTGATAGCTCTCCTCCAGTACCCTTGTGGTGCATCAAACCCTAGTTCTTGACCCTGGGAGACCTTTTGAGGAAGTTTATCATTCACTTGTTCCAAAGAATGCCCTTACTAAAAATCATGATTTAGTGGCCAAAATCCTTTCTATCTACTAGCTCAAGGGGTCAACCATTCCTGTTAAGACATCCTAGATTCTCGTAGTCCTTAGTAGAGGCAACAGTCCCTTGGGAAGTCATGCCCCTTGAGAAGCAGATCTTGGTAGCCCCGAGAAGTGAGTGTGTTGTAAGGGGGAGCCTGTGGTGCCAAGATCCTAGGTTTTTCACTCTAGATAAGTGTTACTAAACTTTGGTTCAAGTAGGAATTTTGTGGATACAGTCCTAAAGCCTAGGTTGTGGTGTGTTTGTTCACTTTTAACAACAACTATTCTTGTCTTAATGTGTCTTGTGTGTGTGTACAACATTAATCAAGATAAAGCCAACATTCAAATTTACATCTTGGATAACATCAAATAGTATCAAAACATTGCAACTATTGTCAAGACTTTGTGAACTTTTTCCAATACATTCAAGACCTAGAAAACATGGCAACTTGTGATCCTAAATGTGCTTGGCATAACATAGGTTTCATCAAACTGCATAGAACCACTTGCATTCACCATAGTTCAAACCTCATACTTGCATCGTATAGGCTTCATCTTGCATCTTTTGGTCCTCATTTAGTATTCCTCATCTTTCATATTGCATTAATTAGGGTTTAGATTGCATCCTTCATTCTTTTCATTTTAACGCCAAATCTTGCATTTTGCATTATCCATCTTGCATCCTTGCATACACAACCCTCATCTTGAATGCTTTAACCATAATTCTAGGTGTCATAAACATAATTTTGAGCCTCCATTCTGGTCTTAACATTTTCCTCTATTGTTTACCTCATTATGGTATCAATTTGGAAACCCTAGCACCTAAAATTGCCTTAGTTTCAGCCCAACTTCCCAATTGCATTCTGAAACTACCAACTTCACTCAAAATAGCCCCAACTATACCATAGGAACATTTGGTATTTTATAGGTGCACTTGGTAGTCTAAGAACCTAGTTTGGGCTTCCAGACAACATTTTGAGGCTTCAAGAGTGTCCTTAGGTACTTGGATAGGCCCCCCTATCTCAACATGCCCTGATTTGCATTCTACATCTCCTAACCTTCATTTTCTTCACTTAGGACATCATTCCTCAGGTCATAACCTCCATTCTACATCTCCTAACCTATTATAACATCAAACCCAGCATCCTGGCTCTTTGGGAGAACAATTTGGTACCACCCACTCAGATTCAACAAACATTCAACCTAGCTTTTCAACTATGCCATGAAACTACCAACTATGCCCAAACTAGCCCCAACTGCACCATAGGCATAGTTGGTACTATTGGAGTTCACTTGGTGTTTTCAAGGTGTAGTTGGGCACCTGTATGACCATTTTAGGCCTTGAAACTACATTTTAGGACCCCAAAATTGCATTTAGGAGCCTTTGTACCTCCTCATTCTGCATTTTACCCAAAACCACACCTTGCACCTAAAATCTCATTTTACACCTTAAGATCTTTTCATATTGCATATCCAATAAGCATAACCACCATTTTGAGTCACCTAAACATTATTTTCAACCCCAAAACCCTTGAACTTAGTCAAAAATCTGAACAAAGTATAAGTCTTAGAGTATCTCCTAGTGTTGATGGATGATGGATCTTGACTAGTTTTCTTTTCTTATCATTTTCTTTGGTCAAACCTTGTCTATGTCTTGATAGAATTGACCTTTTCATCTTTTATCAATTTGATCTTTTTTTCTTTTACCACTCTTTTTGGTCAAGATCCAAAGTCCATTATCACAAGGTTAAACTCCTAGATAAAATACTTTCGAAAGATTTCACCTAAGTTCAAAACCTTGCATATACCTATGTCATTAGAATAATCATATTCCTAGTATCCCTAAATGTCATTTTGATTTACCCTAGTGTCATATCCCCCTTATCTTGCATTGTTCAAAACTGTAGTAACATTTCCACTATCAAACCCTATCAACTTGTCTATCAACCAAATTGTCTTTTTGATCACTTATCCTCATTTTTCATATCCCAAACGTCATTATCAACCCTAGAAACAAATTCCTTGCATATTCCACCTCTCATACATCAACCCTAGCATCATTTCCAAGTCTAAAATCCAACCCTAACCTTCATTTTTCATACTACAGGGTCATTTTCATCTCCTTTAGTCAACCTCCAAAATGCCCCTTTGCATTTGCATTTGGATAGTTTCCCTAGAAAATTTGCATCTTGTATATCAAAACCCTAATTCATTTGGTATTTTCCTAGGTTTCATAACAAACTTAAACACATAAAAATCCAAAAAACACTCACATCTTCCATACCCACATCTTAATTATCAAGTTTTGACCTATTTTACCAATTGTACACTTGTTTTACCAACTGCACACTTCGGGTGCATAGTTGGTAGTTTTAGAGCACACTTGGTAGTTTCAAGGTGCACTTGACAATTAGGGATTTCATTCTAGGTTCTAAAACCTTCATTTTCACTTCTATAGGCTTCATTGCATCCCAAAACCTTGCAAAACACTCTAAAACACTCATATCATTCACATTTTTCATTTTAGACATCGTAACACCTCTATTTACCCATTGCATACCTCCTACTTACCAACTACTTACCTTCAGGGCCCCAAGTGAACCAAGGGTGCACTTGGTACTATCTGAGCACAATTGGTAGTTTAGGTGTGCACTTGGGAAATAGGGATTCCATTTAAGTTTTCCTCTTCTTCATCTACATCCTTAGGTATCATGCCATCAATCACTAGGGCACAATCAACTTAGATACCTAAAGAACTTTATCAACCTTTGTTTTCTGAGGTGCCAACACAACCAAAACCTTGTCCAAGACACAAGAAGTAAGAAAACTCAACAAACCTTTGACAAAGACCAAATTGAGGCATTATAACCTTTACTTGTAGACCCCTTAAACATGTATCCGCAAGATCACCATAACCAAGAGATGATGAAACAAACCTCAAAAAATGCACCTACCATGATCTTTCCTTCAAACACTTCCCCTACACATGCGATGGTTCAATGGAGTCCTAACTTTGAACCTATATTTGTGCCAATACCACCCAAAGGTGGAAGTGTACCAACCACTCCTGAGGATGAACAAACACACTCCTTTGAATTTAGGAAACCCAATGCAAGTACCTTTAACTATAATATGTCAAACACACAACAAGGTATTGTGCACCTAAGTGATGACTCTAACACTGACTATGGCTAGGGCATGTCAAGATTTTTTTTTTGCAAGAACTTCAAACTTTTGGCAGCCGAAGAAATTGTCAAATTCAACCCAAATGTGAAGGGACCTAAGTCTAAACATCAAAGCAACACAACAATTGAAAACATACAACCCATGATCAATTTGGACTTAGATAAGGGAAAACAACCTTTGGAGTTTCCAAACACAATAACGATGCCTATAAGGTCCCATCAAGAATCAACCATTGAAATCCTCCAAAGTACATTTGAACACATCAACATTAATCCCTTGTTTGATGAACCATAACCAATGAAGAGAAACAAAACTCTTCCCAAGTATCCCAAGAGGACATTAAGACTTAATCTCATTCACATGGTCAAACAACAAGATGTGTCGAAAGGGACTTGTGCTGTAGGGATGTCAAACATACCTCCTTTGGAGAAAAATTAACAAAGTACACCTTTGCTCCTAACTCTACCAAGTATCATGACATCAAATGTTATGGAGCCTCCCACAAGTACACCATGTGAAACATCAACTACAAAAATCCCTATTGATGCACAAAGGAAAAGTCTTATTGATATTACACCCATTCCCAAAAGGAATGCACCTCCTTGTCAAGTTAACGCAACAATACCAACATGGTGATCAATTCTCAAGGACATAACCAACTACCCCGACAACATCAATCTACAATAGTCCAAGGACTTAATGTTTCCAACACACATTCAACATATCAATAGCAACATCAACCACAACAATAGTGACCTCAAGTGGTGAAAGGATCTAATGTCCCTAACACACAATCTAATGTAAACCCACTTGACTTACACTTTATGTATCAACAAAAAATCCACCAACAACAAGCCATGTTTTATAAACAAAAAGAGCAACTCAAAAAATAGTTGGAATACCAAAGACACCTTGAGCAACAAATTGCATACCAGCAACAATTTTTACAACAACATGTGCCACAACGACCTCAATAGATACCTCTACAACAAAAATCAGATACATGGTCTCACATACAACCAATAGAGGTATCCAAACAACAATCATGAAAAATGGCACAACAACAACACATTGTACAGCAATCACAATCGATACTGCAACAAGTGCCACATCAAATACCACAACAAGTACCCCAGTGTTTATCACAATAGGGACCCTTTTGTCTTCGAGGTACTAACATACCTCCACCACCTAGTGACACATCACCAAACTCATCAGACATAGAAATGTCAAAATTGAGTAGACACGGCTCCTGCCACAAAAAATAGTCTACTCATAGGAAAAAAAGACTTGAAGGAAAAGCTATCATGAAAAACCCTAATGAAGAGCTATTACAATAATTCAAACTACTTTCCAAACAAGTTGAGGCAAAGGGAGTCCAAAAGAAATAGGCTCTATATACAGAAAAGGACCTATGTCCTAATCCATTTGAAAAAAGTCTGTATATGCCTCCATTTCCAAAACACTTTGAGGCTCCAAGGTTTGAAAAATACTGAGGAAAAGGCAACCCCATTGATCACATCTAAGAATTTTTTGCCTCTTGTACCGAACTTAGTGATGAGCCCACTTACCTCATGAGATTGTTCCTCGTTCTCTAGGTGGGCCTACACTCAAATGGTACTCTGAACTTATTAGTACTATCAAATCTTGGTCAGAGCTATCAGACAAGTTCATCTCCCACTTTTCCTTTAACATTACAAATGAGGTGATGCTTTTTGATTTGTGTTCAACCAAACAAAAGATGGGAGAACCATTTATCACATTCTTACTACATTGGAGAAGCCTAGTTAGTCAATGTTCACTAGACATTCCTAAAGAACAACAAGTTAACCAGTGTATTGAAAACTTAGTCCCAAACTTGATGTATGAACTCAAAATCAAGAGTCTAAGAACCATTTCTAAATTGATGAAAAAAGGGGCTAGTATTGAAGATGCTCTTATCCATAAGGGAATCCTCAAGATAAATAAGGAAAACACAAACACCAACTTGTCTAATGACAAGGAACAATTTTTCTCCAAAAACAAGAATGTGACCAATGATGGCATTGTGGATACCCATATAGTTAGCACAACACAACCTCAACTAACTTTGAAAGGTGCAAACCCTAAAAATTCACAAACTCCCAATCAAACATCAGCCCCACAACAGAAGACCAAGACTTCCAAGTAGGACAAACCCTAAAGACATCCTAGAACCAAGGACAAGAAATTCACACCATTGGGGATACCTCTTGAGACTGCACTATAATAGTTACTCAATAATAAATTCCTATAATTACCCCCAATCAAAGACTAACCCTTAACTAAAGTAGATTCGTGGGATGACAAAAAAAAATTTGATTACCACCACACCAAAGGACATAAGACCTCATCATGTTTCCAACTAAAGCATGCAATAGAAAACCTCATTGATGATGGTATAATCATAGTTGATCCATCATTTTTAGCATCCAACTCTAATCACACTATCTTCAAAGATCCTTTGGGTAATCATGACAAAGAGAAACCCTCCAATTCAATCTCAAACTCAAAAGGTAACATGAATTGCAAGCACATTTGATATGACTACACCATTAACTATTTCAATGAGTGAGATTCCCACATATCCACATTCATCTTAAAGGTTGAAGACCCTCATTTTTTTGTCACTACATTCCATACCAAGATCACCCTACTTAGAGTCCCATCTAGACCTACTACTCCTACTAGACCTACACCCCCTAGTAGACTTGTTGCTCCTACTTCATCTGATTATAGCCTTTTTGAATAGCTCAAAAAGACCCTTGCACAAATATCCATCTTGGACCTACTACATGCATATCCCCAACATCAGAAGATGTTGGATCAAGCCCTTAAAGAGTTAGTAGTCCCAGATAGTAGTCCCAGATAACATCAATGTTGCCTAGTTCCAAGCCATGGTTGGGAACCTCTCTACATCACAACATATCATCTTTTCCCCTTGGGATATTCGTAAAGATAGACCAAACCACAATTATCCCCTTCACCTTGAAGTCTTTGTCCACAACGTTAAAGTCAGACATGTCTTGATAGATGGAGGAGCAGGGATGAATATCTATACACTTAAAGTAGTTAGAGGTTTGGGTTATTCTAAAAATGATGTGGATCCCTCTTGAAGGATTACAATCGAATCTTATGATGATGGTGAATGCTTCTCTATGGGGGTCATCATCTTACCTATCAAAGTTGATCCATCTACTGAGAAAACTTTATTCTAGGTCCTAGATATACAAATGATCTGCAACATGATACTAGGCCACCCATGGATCCATGCTATGAAAGCAGTGCCTTCTACATATCATCAATGCTTAAAATTCTCCTATAATAATTTAGAGGTCACCATTTTGGGTGATCCAAATCCCTTCTAACTTTGCACCAATCTTAGAGGAACCACTACATACTAGGTCTCGACAAACCATGCAGCAAATCCACTTAAGTCCTCCCAATATGTTGATCCTTCCACACTCACACTCACATTGAAAGGAAAGCTCAAAATACAAGACCAAGGTTGTGTTAAGTACTCCATCTCACATGCCTTTCACAATTGAAAAACTTCTTTTATCTCCCAAGTGATATGGTAAACCTTAGCTTATATAGAAAAAGCCTAAGTTCGCATTGCAAAAGAAACCTTCTATGGCTTTCACTAGTGGAGATGGACTACATGAAGAACATGTCTATGAAAATACCTCTACATGGATTGAAAAGGCTAAAGCAAAACAAGAACTTACTCCCATATCCCCTAACAAGTATGGAGTTGGATTCACCATCATGCAGAAAAAGGGATATGATGGATGTAGTGGTCTGGGACCACAAAAGCAAGGCAATGTTCAACCCATCACTGCATTATGATGACCTCAAAGATTGGGACTTGGATTCAAATCATTTATTTTGGGTCTTCCTAATACTGAGTCATCCTTATCTATGAATGTGAATGCTTCAAAAAATAACAAGGCATCTAAGAACATCCAACCCACACCCACCCAATTTGTATCCAACATTGATGATCTTGATACCTCCCTTGACCTTGATCATGTGTTTACTAATCCCAATAGCCTAACTATGGAAGATAAACATGTAAATCAATGTATCACTCAAACCAATTCTTCCCCTTAGATCAAAACATTCTAGAATCCAAGCCCTCCTACTTCTGAACACAATCCCAATGATATCATTGAAATAGATATCCATATATGCCTTTGACCAAAGCTTATTCAATACTAATGATGGCATTCCCTAGTTTTCCTTGAACTTGTTAATTAGGACCAACAAGGACCACCAACATTTGACCAATTTAAAAATGATGATGCCATTGCAAAATTATTTGAGCTTCGTGAAGATTGTTAGAGTAAATAATTAATATTTAATTATTTATTCTATTGCTTAAGTTTACTTAGGTCATGCACTTATTTAATATTTCGTATTTAATGCATGTTGTGACAACACGGGAGTTTGTTCCCTTCTAGTTGTCACACTTATCTTCTAGCTTGTTCTACAAGCTTCCATGAGCTCTTTATATTTGAGCTCTCCTCATTGTATTTTCATATCGAACATCATTTCTTATTGTAAATACATTTCTTCTTGTGTTTGCATTCATGATGGCTCTCATGTCCGTTTAGGGTTTTTGCCCGTGCTCCAGGCTTTTCCCCTTCTTGGCTTCTCTTTGATAGGTTCGCATGCAGGTGATCTTGGCATCTTCGAATTTGGCTTTCCTCAAATTCCAACATGGTATCAGAGCCTTCCTGCTGCTGCTTCGTTAAAGAAATTTTGAAGCCGTGATTTGAAGTCACAAACCCTAGTTTGTTTGTGCAATTTTTCTTCAAATCAGGGGATCAGCGAATTTTTGGAGCACTTTCAACCCAAACAGACATCACCATTGGATTCGGAAGGCCGTTTGCAGTCAGGATTCATATAAAGCTTTTCGTTTTTGGAGACAGGGCATTTTTGGCGATTTTTTGAAGAGTCCAGGTCGCTGCCGTACGGATCGTACGGACGCAGAGCGTAAAATTTTTTTTTAAAAAAAAGTGTTTTCGGCAGCGCCGCCGCCGCACCACCGCGGGGCCACCGCCGCGCCACCCGCGCGTCACCCGCAGCGGCCGCAGCAGGCAGCGCCGCCCGCGAACCACCGCGGCCCGGCCGCCTCCTGGCCGCCGCCCTCCACCGGCGGCGCCTCTCCAGCTCTCAGCCCGTGCTCCGCTCTGCTGCCACCTCCACCAGCGGCGCTTCCGGTTCCGCCGCCCCTACGGCCGCCTCCGCCCGCCAGCGCCACTCTGCCAGATCTGCAGCAGTTATTGCCCAGTCAGCGACACGTGGCATTTTCTGCCGCGTCGTGTGACTGACACGTGGCAGGCGTGCCACATCATCATCTGTACTGCCACGTGGCACTCTTTTTTTGCTGCGATGGCCTCCAAGCTGTCAAATTTAATCGGCTGACTTGCTGACGTCAGCACTGCATCAGCACCTGCCTTGCACCTCTCCTGATTTGGTTTTGGACCTACTTGTGGTTTTTTGGCCATAACTCTTGCATACGGAGGTATTTTTCCGATCCGAAAGAAGCGCCGGAAAGCTGGTTCTGAGACGGAGATTTTGATGCAGGTATTTTTAGGTTTTAATGCATTTTTACTGCTCGTTTTTCTGTTAAAGTCCGAAGTCCTATTTTTGACTCCGGCATGCATATCTTTTGCGTCCCATGTCTGTTTTTGGAAAACTTTATATTTTTGGAAAGCTGGTTTTCTCATCTTTTCAGAATTGTCCTCTTTTTTCCTCACTTTTGGCCTCTTCTCTTTCTATCATAGTTTTGGCGTTTTTGCTCTATGGTTGATATTTTGAGTGTTTTAGGCCCGAGGATCGTTTTCCTGGCATGGTTTGCTTTATTTTCGGCTGTACTTTCTTTTGGTTCAGCTCTTTTTCAGTTTTGATCATTGTAGCTATCTTTTTGAAGCATTTTTCATTTTCGCACTGAGATAAATTGTCACTTTTGCATTCTGGGAGTCATGAACGTTGTTTTGAGTTAGGTGTACTTGCACTATTTTCATAAAGCACCATGGGGGGATTATTTGTTTGCTGTTTTAGACATTCTCCCTTTGTCAAGTGAGTGTCCCTTCCACAACATTAGCCCATGCAAAGTCAGTTAGACCGTGTCTTTATCGGTGTCTGTACCTCTTTTCCTCTCTCCTCGTTCTTGGTTCGTTTGCAGAAGATTTTGGCTCACCTTCTCAGTTGCCTGTCATCACACCCCGTCTGCATTAAGGGGGGATTATGCTGTGTTCTAATGCATCCATGGTTCGATGGTTTGATAGTGTGAACTATGTATTTAGTGGTTGATCCTATATACAAGGCGATTGTAGTGGCTGGCTACCTATGCATTTCGGTGAGATGGATCATCTACCATATAGACATGCTTGGCTCGTGCCTTCTTCTTCCATGGAGGTTTCTTCAAATCAGCAGTTTGACAGATTTGCGGTTCTTCATGCTTCAGTGATGCTGCTTCTTCATGATCACTTCTTGTTCCTGTTTTAGGGGACAATTTCCCTAGTTGGAGACTTCTTCAGCTCTTCACTGGGTTCTTACCTCTTTTTAGGGGAGGGTTTTTCCCATGTGGTTTTCTCTCTTTCCCCGTTTACAGAGGTTTCATTTTTCTTGCATTGTACTTGGGTACCTAAAATGGCCTCGTTGCCGGGACCCATTATGTATTTCATCTTAGCTTTGTGAGCTTAAGGCATTTCCCTACGTTGCACTTAAGGGGGGGTGTTAGAGTAAATAATTAATATTTAATTATTTATTCTATTGCTTAAGTTTACTTAGGTCATGCACTTATTTAATATTTCGTATTTAATGCATGTTGTGACAACACGGGAGTTTGTTCCCTTCTAGTTGTCACACTTATCTTCTAGCTTGTTCTACAAGCTTCCATGAGCTCTTTATATTTGAGCTCTCCTCATTGTATTTTCATATCGAAGATCATTTCTTATTGTAAATACATTTCTTCTTGTGTTTGCATTCATGATGGCTCTCATGTCCGTTTAGGGTTTTTGCCCGTGCTCCAGGCTTTTCCCCTTCTTGGCTTCTCTTTGACAGGTTCGCATGCAGGTGATCTTGGCGTCTTCGGAGTTGGCTTTCCTCAACTCCAACAAAGATTTACCAAAAGGTGATCACAACTCTAGATTTTCCATTGATCTAAACATCATGGCATATTCTAGGGAATCAACTCCTTCTTCTAGTCATAAAATTGAGAAAAAAAAAAAAAAAAAACACAAGTAGGTCTCTTGGTGAAAACTGAAAGGTGCCATTAGACCATGAAAAAGTAAAAATAAAGGACATATCTAAGGTTGAAAACCTCTCAGAGGCACTTGAGGATTAAAGATTGGGCACACCTCCATTAAGGCAAAGATTAGCATTACTTATGGAAATGATAGAAGAAATTAATCTGGGAACTCCTAACAACCCCAAGGTCATACATTTTGCAGCCTCATTATCACCAGAGGAAAAGGATGAATTTGTCAGATTCTTTCTAAAGAGGCAGATCAACTTTGCCTAGTCTTATGCAGAAATGCTAGGATTAGATCTTGAACTAGTCCTTCATCACTTGACACTAAAACTAGGAATGAATCTAGTAAAGAAAAAGTTGAGAAAAATGCATCCTCAAGTTTCCCTCCTTGTCAAAGCTAAACTGAAGAAATTATTGGATATCAGCTTCATAAGACCCATTGATTATGCCGAATGGATATCTAATCTAGTACCAGTAAGAAAACACTCTAGGAGCATTCAAATATGCACTAATTTCCATGATCTTAACAAGGCATGTCCTAATGATGATTTTCCTTGACCAAATATAGATATCATTATAGACATGATAGCTAGGTATGAGATGTTATCACTGATGGATGGCTTCTCTGGCTACAATAAGATAAGAATAGACCTTGAAGATCAACACAAAATAACTTTTACATGCCCTTGGAGAACATACTACTGGAATGTTATGCCATTTGGTCTTTAAAAATGCCGGGGCAACATATCAAAGAGCAATGAATACCATCTTCCATGATTTCATGCACATCCTAATGAAGGACTATGTTGATGACTTACTTTGCAAATCCTATAAAATAAAACATCGTTTGGGTATCCTATCTATCAATATTCAATAGAATGGAAAGTTATAAGCTTTGTCTAAATCCAAAGAAGTGTGTATTTGGGGTTGTATCTAGAAAGCTCCTAGGATACATTGTTTCTCAACAAGGCATTGAAGTGGATCTTAAGAAAGTAAAAATAATACTTAACATGCCTCCTCCAAAAAATCTAAAAACCTTAAAAGGACTACAAGGAAGATTACAGTCTATCTGCAAATTGATTGCACAACTGGCAGATAAGTGTCACTCCTTTCAACACCTCTTATGTAAGGGAGTATCCTTTCAATGGAACAAGTAGTACCAAGAATCTTTCCAATAGCTCAAGGATTATCTTCTACATCCACCAATTTTAATAGCTCCTATTCCAAGAAAACCATTCATTCTATACATACCTACTACAGATACAATGTTAGGAGTTGTCTTAGCACAAAATGATGAACAAGGAAGAGAGCAAGCCATATATTACATTAGTAGAACACTTGTCAGTTATGAACTAAATTATTCACCCATTGAAAGAGCTTGCCTTGCTATTGTCTTTGTAGCCCAAAAGCTAAGACATTACATGCTCCATTAGAAAACAATGCTCATCTCCAAGATTGACCCACTAAAGTATCTCCTAAGTAGGGCCGCTCTGATAGGATTCTTAGCCAAATGGGTCATGATTCTTAGTGAATTTGACATTGAATATGTAGATAGAAAGGCAATAAAAGGGTAAGTGGTAGCAGATTAGTTAGCAGAAACCCCTATGAAAGATGATCATCCCATGTTGATAGACTTTTCCGATGAAGCCATATTTAACATGGATATAGCTAATAAATGGAAGCTTTATTTTGATGGATCACATACATGAAATGGCTCAAGAGCTAGCATTATGTTTATCACTCCCCGAGGAGACATAATCCCCAAGTCATATAGGATAGCATTCCATTGTACAAAAAACATAGTAGAATATGAGGTACTAATCACAAGACTCAAGATAGCTATCCAATGGAACAATCAACATTTACAAGTCTTTTGTGATTCCCAGTTGGTCATTGACCAAGTCAATGATGACTATGAAACCAAAGATGATAAGCTAATGCCTTACATGTAGATGCCAAACTTCCTTAAGTCTAAATTTGTAACTATCTCTTTTTGTCAACTACCAAGAATATATAACAAGAAAGTTGATGCTATGGCTACCATCACTTCTATGATTGATATGCCTCAAAATATGGCCTGCTATGAATTCCTTGTGGAGCAACTTTTGATTCCAGCATTTGAGCTCCCTCAATCTGAGTTTGTGTGTAAACTTGTTGGTCCCAATTCTCCCTACTACCAAGACATTTATGATTACCTACTTGCCCAAATCCTACCAACCAAATTATCCAAAAATGACCGTCGAGCCTTTATCTTCCAAATTGCTAGATACATCATCATCAATGACACCCTTTACAAGAGATCCTTTGACCAAACCCTTCTTAGATGCCTTGACTTGCAAGAAGCTGAGACCGCCTTACACAAGGTTCATGAAGGTATATGTGGAGGCCATTTCAATGGTCTAATTCTAGCCAAGAAACTTCTTATAGTTGGATATTATTGGCCAACCATGGAACAAGATGCCCATGATCTTGCCAAAACATGTCATAAATGTCAAATACATAGCAATTTGATCCATGCATCAGCACAAGAATTGCAGCCAATCATATCTCCATGGCCCTTTTCACAATGGGCATTTGATCTTATTGGAGCTATTTTTGTCCTCTGATGGTCATATGTTCATTATCATAGCAACAATATATTTTACCAAGTGGGTTGAAGCTATCCCTCTGACCTTCACTACTGGAAAGCAAATTTCAAGGTTTATTCTACACTACATCATTTGTCAGTATGGAGTCCCCTTGGCTATTATTATTGACCATGGTAGTTCATTTCAAAACAAAGATGTAGATAAGCTTTTTGATAAGTACAACATAAACCATGGATATTCTAGTATTTACCGTCCACAGGGAAATGGCCAAGTAGAAACATCTAATAAGACCATTGTTAACATTCTCCAAAAGACTATCAATGATTCTGGTTGAGACTGGAACTTATAACTAAATCTAGCTCTTTGGGACTACCAAACAAGTGTGTGTGCTCCTACTAGTGCAACACCATATTCTCTTGTCTATGGCACTAAGGCCATACTTCCCATTGAAGTTGAAATTCCATCATTGAGAGTATCTCTACAAGATGTTGTTGATGATGAAAACTACCAAAGATCTAGACTCCATGAGTTGGAAATGCTTGATGAATGGAGAAGAGCTACCTTGACACATATCCAAGCTTACCAAAATTGACTTAAATGGAGCTATAACAAGAAAGTCCAAGTTCATCATTTTGAGATCGGTGATCTAGTTTTGAAGATGAATGACAAGACTTAATAGCATAGAGAAAAGCAAGGCAAATTTGAACCAAATTGGGAAGGACCTTATGTAGTTACTGCATCATTTGGGTTCAGAGTGTATCAACTTGTGATTTTAGAGGGTAAACCACTACCCATGTCCATCAACAACATGCATCTTTGCAAGTACTACACTTGATTTTGTCTAAAAGTCCTGAAAAAATATCAAAAAATTTGAAAAAAAACCTTTAAAAATATCAAAAAAATAGCAAAAAGTCATGAGAAAAGAAAAGAAAAAAGTGAAAAAAGTCATGAAAAAATGGATGCCTTGATGAAAAATTGGAAAGCAGGCATCTTGGCATGAAAATTTGAGTCAAGAGAAAAATTCCACCCACAAGTGAAAACCAGGCAAATAGGCACTTTAGGCAAGTATCATGGCAAAAACCTGGCAAACAGGCGCCATGTGTAATCTGTTATTGCTCCTCCATCTATCAAGATTCCATGTAGTTTTTCCCTTTTTTCATTCCTTGATCATATCCTTCATCTTGCAAGGCATCCTTAGCTCCTTGACCATGGCTCACAAACTAGTTAATATCCATTGTTATCTTACCTAATGCATCACCAATCTGTACACACTCTATCATTGGCCTTTGTACATAGTTTGCATCTTGTTCGAGGTCCTTATTACTTGCATGGTGAATGAGTTTGAACTTGAACTGAGGACATATCCCTAAGAAATTTTTATCCATTGGACCTATCACATAATGGATTGGAGCTAACACTTGTATATGCTTTTATGATCCTAAAAAATCCTAAAAATTCAAATATGATCCTAAGAAAATCCTAAACATTCACATAATATCCTAAAATAATCATTAAAAATCATAAAATGTTCTAAAAAAAGTACTAAAAATCATAAAATGTCCTTAAAAAAATTACTAAAAATCAAATAATGTCTTGAAATAAACCCTAAAAATTGTAAAATATCCTAAAGAAACAAGTCATACAAAAAAATCAAATATCCCCAAATACCCTAAAAATCACAAAAGCCATCAAAATTTCATAATAAACCTTGTACATAGTCATCCCTTTTGAATAAACACTTGCACTTTCAAAGACTGAAACTCAAAGAACTACACTTCAAAGATAATCACACTATCTGAGCAATGTGAACCAACAATCAATCCAACATGTCATCATGAACCTATCAGTTGAATAAAAAATCACAACCATCACATGATCAAATTATCAAACACTATCTACAAACCTAAAATACTAAAAAGCAAGTAATAATGTACAAGAATAGCTATTGGCTCACGTTGTTTAGTGAGTGATTTATTTTTTCTTTATTTTTCTTTGATCATAATCCTATGCTACTGGATCATATAAACCGATCTATGAGAGTGGTCAGAATGGGTCATGTTCATCTTTTATTTTTTGTCTATTAAAATGTACCTTTGAGAGTCTGGGACATGTATATATATGCCTTAGGAAGGATAACGTCATTTTCTATCTACATCATGCTTGTTTACACAAAAGTTTTGCCTTTGCACTCTGGCCCTTTATGCTATGATGTGTTGCATTCCATTTGCCATAGCAAAATAAGCTCCATTTGACATATAGTGCATTTTACAAATGCAAAAGTCTTCTCATCATACTATCAGTTCCTCATCTCATCTCCTCCATCTTATGTGTCTTCTTCATCTGCTATCTTGGTCTCGTACTCTGATACACCAAAAGCATTGTTGTCCTGCATTCTTGCATATGTCAAAAGTCCAAAATGATCCAAAGCAATACATCTTTGCATAAACATGGCATTTATATTATCTTTTTCACATTTCATTTGCATTCATTTTACATGTCATTTGCATTCATTCCATATCATTAGTATCCATTCCATAACATTTTACATTTCATTTACATTCATTCAATATCCTTTACATTGCATTAGGCAATCATTCATGAGAAAAACATGTGGCAAAAATAAAACATGGCATTTCCTATGCATAACATGTGATAAATTAACATATGATGTCATCATATATAAGTCCACATAAAAAAGCATAAATGCATCCATATAAAACATCTAAAGCATATGCATAATCCATCTCATTTAGTCATCATAACACAAGTACATCTCATAAATGTCTCACAAAAATATCAGAGTACATGACCGTGGTTTACATCAATACTAACTACCCATTGGCATGAGCCATGAAAGAACATAATAGAAACCACAAAGAAAAATAGAGAAGCCCCTCTATATATGAGTCTGTCAGTGTCATCCTATACTTTCCCTAGCCTCGTGGCCTCTATCTAGCCTTGAGGATGATCCCTCTACTCTTTGTGATGGCTTCATAGGGCCCATCGCCCCTACACTACTTAGTGCCCTTTGTGTCCTATGTGAGTGAGATCTTGATGCATTGAAACTCTCTACTCTCTAGCCTAGTGGCACCACTCTCTCATACTAATCCCTTTAGTATTGTGCTTCCATGTGTGCCCTACTCATGATCACCACCATCTCTCAAAAGTTTGCATCTTTGATGTTGTTGATGAACTCTTGAAACTCCTGCACTACCATCTCTACCATATACACTGTGATGTCTATCTCATCCATAGCCCAATCTCTCTCTCTCTCTCTCTCTCTCTCTCTCTCTCTCTCTCTCTCTCTCTCTCTCTCTCTCTCTCTAATCACAACATCCCTCTCTACCACAACCTAATCCAATTGACTCTATAGACCTCTAATCACCTCCATCAGCTCTAACTGACTAGGCCCTACCCATACTAATACTAGTGCCTTGTTGGCATAGTCCACTGGATCCCCCTCCACATCCATCACAACTACATCCCTAAGCCTCCCAATAGTCATCCTCATCCTCTCCCTCATCACCACCTCCAAAACTGTCCCCACCCCCACTATCTCCACCCTCCTCATTGTCATCTCCCTAATCCTCTCCCTCAACATCCTCCTCATTATCTCCCTCATCCTCCCCCTTAGCATCCTCATCATGACCCCTTGCATCATCCACAACATCCTCATCTCCCTCCTCATCATCATCACCCCCATCCTCCTCCTCCTCCTCATCATCACCCCCATCCTCCTACTCAACATCATCCTCTCTCCCATCCTCCCCCTCCTCCTCATCCTCCTCATCATGCTCTACCTGTGACCTCGCTTGTGGTATTGGTACTCCTAGATCTATCAAAGGCCTTAGATGATGCTATGAAAACCATCTGTCATATGCTACCATCATGCCTGCATCTACTACATCTGCTATGACCCCCCATATCCTTGGTTGTAACTCCCCTAACTATTCATAAGTTAGCTATGTCTTGGTAGGTGTTCCCCACTCCTAGACCTCTACTATAGACCATGTAAATAATGCTAGACCCATTAGTACATCCTATATCTCCCCAAACTATCTTCGTACCAACTCTACCAAGTACATCTCTATCACTAAATGCCCAATAATTGTGTGCCCTATGAGATAGTCCTCCTGCTTGTAGTATGGTAGGTGAATATCATCATCATCCCATCTGGGGCAATCTCTATAAGGTTTCCAGATTAACTATGTCATAGTGTCTATCTAATGTCAAAATTACCTCACATATCCTAATGGTCCCTGTGCTAGTACGCCTCTATAACTGTATGCATATGGCATGTCTTCTACCAACTCTTGCACTAGAAGAGGCCTAAATACTGCAATGTGCTCATAGCCCCAAATTTGTAACAATGTGCCACCAGTGCTAAATGATAGCCCACCTCTATATGCTAGCTGATCCAAATAGTAATACAACATTGCCAACATGCATGGGCCCTAGGCAAACATAGTCCCCTCCATCACCATCCGCTCTAATACCTAGCCCCATCTGATAGGAAATCCATGTCCTTGCCTATTTAGTATCAATAGCCCACCAATCACCCAATAGATCATCGCTATTAGTTTCTCATGGCGTGCCACCAATAGGTCCCAATCGATCTCATAATCTCAGATCCCTAGCTCCTCATCTCTATATCCAAATAAGTGATGTAGTGTTGCTTGTCCTATAGCCAGGTTGTATGGGTGCTAGACATAATAACCTAGCCAAAATAACCTTAGACACAATAAACTTGCCATAATAACCCAAGGACACAATAACCTAGGGTCACAATAACCCATGGAAAAAATAACCCATAGTCATTCTAGATCAAGTTAGTATGCTTGAAGAGGGATTGTGAGGCACCATAGAGGATATTTAGGTCATATTTAGGTGATGGTACATTTAAAATAGTACCAATTATTTTTCAATAGTTGTACACAATTCATGGCTTGAAAAATGATGTAATATTTCCACTCGTCTATATTCTTATGAACAAAAAAACAAGATCCACTTATACACAAGTACTTGTAAATTTAAAACAACAGCAACCTGATCTAAACCCAAAAACTATACTTATTGATTTTGAATTAGGTTTTAAGGGAGCTATTTCTAATTTTTTTCCAAATATCACTATTTGAGGATTTCTTTTCCATTTATCTTAGTGCTTGTGGAGGAAAGTTCAAGAAGTAGGTCTACAAAGATGTTACGGTGTCGATGAAGTATTTTCATTTAAGATCAAAAAATTGGTTGCATTAGCTTTTGTGCCTCAAACATATGTAATCAATGTAGTTGAAATACTTCTACAATCTCCTTATTATGTAGAACATGAGGAGACTTTGCAACCCATAATTGATTATTTTGAAGACACATAGATTGGAAGACTAACTAGAAGAGGCAATAGATGGTCACCCAAGTTTCCAATCTTAATGTGGAACTATTATTTAGCTATTCAAGATGATCTTCCCAAAACTAATAATTCTATTGAGGGATGGCATAAAGGATTTAGTGAATTAGTTCAATCATTGCATAGCTCAATCTAGAGATTCATCAAAGCAATGAAAAAAGAATAGGGTCACCAAGAGAATAAAATAGAGAAATATATGGTTGGACACACTACACAACCAAGTAGGAAAAAATACCATGAACTCAAAGAAAGACTAAATAGACTAGTTGATGGTTATGACAATAATAATATTTTAGATTATATAAGAGGCATTACTCATAATTTGACACTTTAATTAAAAATTTGAATAAATTTTTTCTTAGAAATATAATTGTAATTTATAATTTTTGTTTTCCTTTCTCTATAATCTTATGGGGTTATTTTGTCCATTGGTTATTTTGACTCTAGGTGATTTTGAATTGGGTTATGATGATGCTGGGTTATTTTGTCCTTGGGTTATTATGGCTGGGTTATTTTGTCCAAGGTTATTTTGGTCGGGTTATTATATCCTATAATCGGGTCGTACACCACTAACTCTCCATGAATAGGGATCCTAAGGATGCACCATACATCCTCTAAAGACACAATTGTCTCTCCTATTGGGAGATGGAATGAACCAGTCTCTACTTGCCATCTCTTTGTCAAAGCTGTCAGTAGCATGCTATTCCCCCTCACCTCTAGCATGAATGTAACATGATATAAACCAAGCCCAACCAAGGTATCGTGCTCACCAGCTGTCATCTAGTGACATAAATCAAGACTTATGGTCTATGTCCCCTCATTCGTAATAGGGGCAACTCCTCTTGCATAATCATATAGCCTATGTCAACCTCCCATGGTTTTGTATCTAGTTTACCCTACTTTTGACCCAAGTTTGACTCAAGTTTGACCAAGTTTGACTTTTCTAAGAATGTTTGGCTAAGTTTGACTTTTTCTAAGAATTTTTGACTAATTTGACTAATTTTTTGAACTCTTTTGAGGGTTTTGAACATGTTTAGCAAGGTCTGAGTCATTTTGAGCTCATTTGCATCATTTTGACCCTATCCCTATAGATCTATCAGACTTTTTCCTCCATCTGAGCTAAGTTTGACTAGGTTTGACTTTTTATAACCATCCTAACCTTAATTAAACTAGGTTTTAAAACTCTTCCTAGGGTTTTGAACATGTGCTCCAAGTTTTAGGTCATTTTGAGTCTATTTGCACCCTTTTGGGCCCTTTGCACTGTCCTTCATTAACATTTACCCAAGTCTAACCTATATCTGCCCTAAGTTTGACCAAATTTTGACCACCTTTTATAACATCCCCCTAGGTTTATGCTAGTCCACCCCAAGATTTAGGCCAATCCAAGACCATCTTGACCTTGTTCAAACTCCCAAAGCATCCTAGGGCACAATTGGGGCTCCTAACTACACCCAAGGCACATGCCAAGTGCACCCATGGTGCACTTGGATGTGTTTTGAGCATAGTTGGGTGTTTGGATGCCTTAACCTAACCCTAGGACCCCCGTTTGATCCTTGTTTGACCTCGATAGACTCCTAGGTGCCTAAAATGTAGGAAAAAGCATGGAAAAGCATAAAAGAGCATAAAAAGTACAAATATGGCCTCAATGTACTCACCAAAGGTCCAACATCTACACGCCATTGGAAAGTTCACACTCATTCACCATAGTGTTGCTCCCTGGGTAGCTGATCCATTCTCCTTGATCCAAAGCTCTTTTCTTCCAAAAGTGAACGTGAAAATCACTTTCAAAACCCTCTCGAAGCCCGTTTATAGTGTGTTACTACCTAGATGGATGTGCAAGTGGCCTTTTTTGTGTTGGTCGCGATGCCCTTTCGAACTCTGGAGCCCATAACTTTCATGTTTTAGCTCTAATTTTTGATCCGTTAGTTGCTATGGTTTTTTTCCTCATTGTTGATGAAATCAACCTATCATATGCCTATGTTGGTCCATTTCTCAAGGGGGCATAAATATATACCACCATTATTGAGGCACACTTCTGGCTTTTTTGTTAGCATTCTTTGACACAATGCTCTAAATCATATTGTATCAAAGAGGGGGAAAATGTAGATGCTCAAAAATGGTTCACATCTATGGTTTCATCACTTCCTCATACTAATTCATCCCATTTTCTCATTCTACTAATTATGATCTTTTGGCTAACTTGATCATATCTCAACAATATCTATCATCATTCCTATCATCTTTCACATCAATTTCATATCATTTCAAAATAATTTCATATCAACTCAAAACCATTTGCAATTAATTCAAAATCACTCAAAATTAGTCTTAATCAACCATAATCATCATGAAACATGTCAAAAATCCCAAATCAATCATCATCTATCCAATCCTAGGCATTGTTGTGGCTTTCAGCACCTTGGAAACCTATCAATCTATCAAATCTTATCAATTTGGCCTTAGTACTATCATGGCTCTCAGTGCTAGGTCAAACTATCATTCACATCATCTGATCTTTGACATTATTGAGTCTCTCAGTGTTAGATCACGATATCATCAAACCACTTTAATAATATTGATTGCGTCCGTCAATATTATTATGATCAACCCTATCAACTAATTTTGATCTTGTAGCATTTACAATATCAATTAAATGTTACATATCTTTAATTCATGTCATGTGTCCTTGGCACGTTATCAATTTTGATCAATCAATCAATTTGACCATGGTTTTGGTCTATCTATTATCATCCTATTCAATCTCCATTATCATCACATTTCATCAAAGGATACTATCACACTTATCAAATCAAATTGGCCAATCACCTACTAATTTTCTCTATAGGATTAAATAATCCATAATTTAATCCTATCATTCTTGCTAATTATTCTTCCTAACTAACCTCCTCAATTAATTGATATTTTATTAATTAATTGCTTCATCATTCGCAAACCATGGAAATTTTCAATTTCCTAAGTCATATTTTCCTCTATTAATTCCATTTTCATTAATTTCTATTTTGTAGAATAAAGAATTTTTAATTCATATATTCTACAAAATATTGACATCATCATGACACATGGGTGTGACACCTCATGGATTCTCCTTTGACACTTGGCTAAGATATGTCATAATCCAATATTCTTATTCTCTTACGCACATCAATATTTGGCTTCCTTTTTCATAGATTCTTGGCTTTAAGTGGGCTTGAGGTGTCATATGATGCGTCATAGATTCTCAACCATATTTAGCCTTGTTTGACTTCCAAGCATCATAGAATCCTACACTTGGCATCTTGTGTCATATGTGTCATGGATTCTCAAAGGAATCTTATGCCAAGTAGCATATCTAAGGGTGACAAATCCAATGCTCTCACCTCATGTGTTGATTATAAAATGAGCATTCTTTCTCTCATTTTTGGTCCCTAGTTTTCTCATATTTTCACTCTTACTCTCACATTCAAATCACAACTTCAAGTATTCTCATAGTATCATCATTATCATATACTTTTGCTTCAATATTGTGTGCACTATATGCAATTTGGAGCTACATCACATGGAGAGGAAAGAAGGACATGGGAGCTACAAATGAAAGAGGGAGTTTTATATTTTCTCTCTTGTTTTGATTCATTTGGCTTTCATGGTAGACTAGAGGGTGTTAACATATGTTTATTGGGTTTATGATTTTCTAATAGTATGTAAGACATTAGCCCATTTTCTAGTCCTACAATGGGATCCTTCTATTATGGTAAGTTTATACATTTGATTTATCACAACATTCTAAATTTAAAATTAATATTTATATTTAAATAATTTTCACACCTTTCCACTTATATACATGTATGTGATTCCTTTTTTTTTAGCTAATAATAGAGGAGGAGATAAGAGAGGTGGATGATGTAACACTTTTGGCTATTCTATTTGGCCTTGAGACCTCCATTGTAAATATTATTTTATTAATCATTACTTTCATTTTTTATATTGAATTATACATGTCTTTTCATCTTTTTTCCCTTACAGGTTTCACCTCTTTGTGGGGACAATGTGATTGGGTTGTGCCACCTTCCATTGACAAGGGGAAAGTAATTAGTATTTTTACTAATGAAATGTTATTGCATTGTTTATTTTACAAGGGAGTGGCTTTTGATGATGCATCGGCATAGATTCATCCTCATAGAGCCACAAAGATTTCTATTTGTAATAGAGGTTAAAGCCCTATTGTATGTATATTTATTAATTATTTTTTACTTTTCTTAATTTTCTTAGATTATAAAGAAATTATTGTAATTATTGTAACAACTATAATTTTGACTTTTGTAGAAAAATTTGGATGAGATGGAGGGGCATCGACAAAGCTTTGTATCTTTGATGAACCAACTAACACTTTCAGAGGAGAGATCACCCAAGGTTAGAATTCTACATAATGTTATTAAATAATTATGTTATCATTAATAGCTTTATAGGTAAACTAGTAGTTCAATTTGATAACCATGCAAACATATTTAGGTTAGACACGGTGTAGTCCCTTCTTTTACAAGCACTTATGTGAGGACTATTGACCACTATAGGAAGACATGGTAAGAGGTACATGAAGTTTCAAAAAATTTATTTACATTATTGATTAATATGCATTTGAATTAAATTCAAGTTTATATTTATAAATCATTCAAATTAACTAATATACATTGGATTTTGTCTTTTTTATTCATATAGGAACTAATGAGTCTAGAGGCTGTGTCAAATAGGCTACATTTTTATGATCCACCAACATCATAGGATATTTTAGTTTTTTCAGGATGACTTAGGTCACATTTTGAGATGACATATGCTACATTGTATATGTAAACTTTGATTTTAGAGACATATTTTGAAGGTGTCTACCACATCCTATATATTGAAGTATAATTTGACATATATTTCCATAATATTTGTGCATGACTATATTTTTACATATTATATTATTGTGATTTCTCATTCATACATGTGTCATTCATGTCTAGTCACAACTCCCATGCATTATTTTATATGAGAATGAATTGAAGAATTATTAAAACCTTTTTGGAAGTAAATGATTATAGAATAGCTTATTTTTAGACCAAGTTACATATTTTTTGATGAATGACAAAAGATCAACCACATTTTGTAAAGTCTATTATTAAACCCTTGGTATAGAAGCACATGACAAGGGTTTGACCATAAATCATGGTTGAAACATGGCAAAAATCTAAACTTTGGGTATATTGTTGTGCATTGATATGTATTTAAAATATCTTTGGTTTCATATTTATTAATTTAGTATTGTGAAACATTTTTTAATGCCCTAGTGGTAAAACTACCAGAAAATAGTTTGTCTTTGACAATAATTTTATAGTTAGAAGTTTTTTGAATGTATAAGGGTTCATGTAGTCATAGGTTCTATGTTTATGAAGAAGCTTTTATGCCTCTAAGATGTTTCATACATGGTGAAATGGTGATTGGATCAACAAGATCCTTGAAGTTTGATGGCTTTTCATGATACTCTATATCAAATTGGTCCTATTGTTCCCTTTGACCTCTTCATATATACAAAATGGTAATACGAACTTGAATACACTATTTTACCAATTATAAATGTCAGCTATATTTCCTTCTATAATGAATCAACTAATTGATCCTTCTTTGACCCACAACCTTAACCAAGATTCTTAGGCATTCCCAGAATTTCCAATATCCTCCTATGATACTATGAATCCTATAGAAAAAAAATCCATATCATGCCAAATTATTATGGATATACCATTCCTACTAGGTTCACTTGACCAAATTTCTCTTGGTGACTCACTTAATTAACTCTCAAGGTTTGACCAACTTACCCTAGGTATCTCTCTTCAATCTCCACACCCTCTTGTTCCCAACTTCATTTGAATTTTCCCTTGATAAAAACTCAAAAAATTGATAACAACTCATAAATGATCTGAATACTCTTGAACATGTCCAAATCGATAAAATTATAGCATTGACTAAATGAGCTCAAAGTTATGACCCTCAAAATATTTTTGTCCAAATATTCTTAGTGCACCTTGGGGATTCTATGGTGTGGGGTGGTCATGAATATTATAGGATCTTCATGGTTGAAATATGGGTGTCACTAAGGTTCACATGTTCATATAGAGCTAATAGTGCCAACATATCAATGTTACAATGAAAGGGTTTGAAAGTTGTGTAGTGGTGCACCAATTCACTAATGAACACTACAAGTTTTAGCATCAAGAAATATCATTGTGCCAAATTAAAATAAAATTGAATCTCCCCAAAATAAGAGAGATTATTAGACATTGGCATCCTAGTCCTATAATATCTAATAATTTTTTGATAGCCCTCATGAGCTCCAAGTTATGACCCTTGTAAATTTGTAATCCAAATGTGCTTAGTGCACCTTGGGGATGCTTTGGTGTGGGGTGATAAAAAATGTTCTAAGATTGTGGTCAAAATAGGGGTGTCACTAGGGTTCAACCACCCTTCCAATGGTAATGATGCCAACAAATTGATGTCACAAAGAAAGGGTTGAAAATTTACTGAGTGGTGCACCAATTCACTAATGTACATTACAAGTTTTGGCATCAAGCGATATCATTGTGAAAACTTAAAAAAAAATTGAATCCTCCCAAAGTGAGATAGGATATTGTATACATCAATATCATGGTTTTATAGCATCTAATATTTCACTGATAGCTCCCATGACCTCCGCGTTATTACCCTCAAAATATCATTGCCCAAACGTGATTAGTGCACCTTCAAGACACTTTGGTTAGGGGTATTCATGAATGTTCTAGGCTCTCTATGTAAAAAAAGTGGTCTTACTCAACTTTAGCCACTCATCCAAATCATAAGGCACCAATGAATTGATGGGATAAAAAATGGTTCAAAAGTTATGCATTAGTGCACCAATTCACTAATGAACACTACTAGCTTTGACATTAAATGAGATCATTTTGCCAAACTCATAAAAAATAATCTCCCCAAAGTGAGAGATGTTATTATAGACATCAATATCATGGTCTTGTATCATCTAGTAATTTTTTGATAGCCCTCATGAGCTCCAAGTTATAACCCTCAAAAGATTCCTACACAAACTTTCATAGTCCACCTTGGGGAAGCTTTAGTTTAAGGTGGTCAAAAACATCCTAAGCTCTATGTGGATGAAATGATGCTGTTACTAGGGTTCACTCACCCATCTATAGCTAATAGCAATGATGAATCAATGCCATGATGAATGGTTCAAAATTTGTACAGTGGTGCACTAATGTACTAATGAACACTACAAGTTTTGGCATTAAGAGAAATAATTGTTACAAATTCAAATAAAATTGAATCTCACAAAATTGAGAGAGATTATTATAGAAATTGATATCATGCTCTTGTACCATCTGATATTTTTCTAATATCCCTCATGAGCTTTGAATTATGACCCTCAAAAGTTCACCACCCAAATATTCTTAGTAAACCTTAGGAACACTTTGGTTTGGGGTGGTCATGAATGTTCTACTTTCTTTGTAGATGAAAAAGTGGTGTCACTATGGTTCACCTACCAATTTGGAGCTAATAGCATTTATAAATAGACTCCACAATGAATGGTTCGAAAGTTGTGTAGTGGTGCACCAATTCACCGATGAACACTGCAACTTTTAGCATCAAGTGAGATTATTGTGCCAAATTCAAATGAAATTTAATCTCCTTAAAATGAGAGAGGCTATTGTAGAAATAGATATAAAAGTCCTAAAGAATATGATTTTTTTTATATCCCTCACAAGATCTGCATTAGGAACCTGAAAAGATCACTACCCAAATGTGCTTAGTAAACCTTAGGGACATTTTGGTTTGGGGCAGTCATGAATGTTTTAGGGTCTCTATGGACAAAATAGTGTTGTCACTAGGGTTCACCCACCCATCTAGAGCTAATGGTACTAATGAATGGATGCCACAACAAATGATTTGAATGTTGGACTATGGTGCACCAATTTAGTGATGAACACTCCAAGTTTTGGCATCAATCGAGATTATTGTACCAAATTCAAATGAAATTGAATCTCCATGAAGTGAGAGAGATTATTATAGATGTTGGTATCATGTTCCTATAGCATCTCATAATTCACCAATATCTTTCCTGATATTTGACTTATAACCCTTAGATGATTGTTTCCCAAACATGCTTAGTGTTCCTTTGGGATGCTTTGGTGCAAGGTGGTCATGAATTTTTTAGGATATTAAAATCAAGTTCATCATACTTATTAACAAAGAACAAACCTTTAGGTGTTCTTAACTTGTAAGGCTTTCTAGGCTTAAACATTTTTCTCTCTTAAGAAATTTAGAAGAATAATGACCAATTTCTTTACATGTCCAATAAAATGGAATTTTGTTACCTTAGGTTCTCTTTTCATATGTAGGGAAAATAAATCATTAATCTTCTTATCTTCCTCTCTTTTTTTCTACTTGGTTACTAGAATAATCTCATCTTATACTTGCACTTCCTATCAATGTAGGTATGTCTCTTTCTATGATGAAAGCATTCTCCACTCTAGGATATTTTTCAGTTTCTTTCATCCACAATTCAAATGTATGAAACCTTTCAAGAAGGGGATATTTTGTAAATTTAGGTGTACAAGGAAAAAATTCTTCAACGATATGTGTTTTTTGATGGTAAGAATGTGTCAAAGTCTTCAAAATCTTCTACGCAATCTCTTTTTTTAAAATCTTTGTTCCAACATAACTTCTAATTCCAACAACAATCTCAAATATCACACCAAAATATCCTTTTATAGTTTCATCTTTCTAAATTTTAGCATCTTGAAATATACATATCAAAATTTACAATCTATCCTTCTTAGCATTTTCATCACCTAAAAATTTCTTTCATAAATTAAACCAAATTTCATGTGTACAAGATTGAAAGATTAATACCTCTCCATATTTTTTTTTAGGAAGAGCTGACAAATAGTGCCTCCTTAAGAAGCATTTTCTACTTGAATAGATCTTTTTAAAAAAATTTATAGGAGTCAAGGTAATCTTCATCAACTATATCCTTTTGATTCAGTGTAACCAACTAATATTTAAGATCCATACACAACAGGAGAGTCTTTATCTTCTCTTTTCAACTATCATAATAAATTCCATCAAACTTCAAACTTTAAAAAAAAAATAAGAATCCATGGATCTCACCAACCTATTAAAATTTTCCTCCAAGGATCTAGTTCTTTGATATCAGTTGTTAGAAAGTAAATTCCATCAAGATAACATTGAGAAGGAGGGGGGGGGGGGGGGGGGGGGGGGGGTGTGAATCATTTGTGTATCTAATATAACTCTTAATATCTTTATTAATTATGAAACATGTAAACAATAGATGCAACAACCATAGAAAGATAACCATGCACAATAACACTAGATATATGTTAATTAGGTAAACCCTTGATTAGAGGGAAAATGCCAATGGGAATGATGGCATACGATGATGTACTAATATAGAAAAAAATGTTCTAAAACGATAGATTCTATTAGGATCCAAAGAAATAAAATTAGTACATGTGAGTCCCTATTAGGGAACTTTGAATATCTTTCAAGATATTTTAACCCTATTAGGAGCTATATCAATTCTAATAGGAGTTAAAAGGACGAAAATTGAGCCCACTATTCTAATATTCTTTGACTATCTTGACCATACAATCTTTAGGATAACATATCCAAAATTTAAACTAACTAAAAAAAAAATTTATTTCCAATAAATATCCTTTTAAGCTCATAATACATCCTCAACATCAATCTCTTCTTTGATCTTGGCCAATTTCACGTTCAAGCTCACATACAAAATAAATATAATCCCACCGACAATTTAACACAAGAAAATAAAATTTCCTTTATACCAAGTCCTAAAACAAGTATTGAGTTAGCCTTTATTCTTTTTCAATTTATAATGAATAATATAGGACCTCATTAAGATGTTACATTACATGTTGCATTAAAATTAAACTCTTTCCTCAAAGATATTTAGCAATAGTCAGCTCATAAGAAACCCATTGAACATAATTCATAAGTTGGCTCAAACTAAATATCTAACTTTTCCATCTTGAAAATAGCATCTTGAAATTGTCTTTGTTCATTGTATAATCATGCTCAATAAAATTGTATCTCTACTAAATGATATAACCAATTTACTAATACCTTCTTTCAAGAAACTCCCTCTAAAAGCTACCTCTAGAAAATATTGCATAACTCTAACATGTCTTCACATCTCTTTTCATGCACATAACCATAGCACACATACACATATTGAATACATTCCCAAGTGAAAATAACCCAAATCATTGATTTTTGACCGTGCCAAATGTATCTTCCTCTATAACTTTGGTAATCTTTAGAGAATAGTTTATATGTTTACATCAATGACAAATACAATTATGAATATAACACATAAGCACTAATTCATAACTCTATAAATACTAAGATACTCACCCATAGTAATAACATTAGAATTAATGCTAACCCATCCAAGTATGGGTTCTCATAGATGAAAAGTATAGAGACTATATCATAGACTCATAGGAAGATAGAAAGTCCTATGAGGTTGGACACTTACTCATAAGTAGTCACAAGTGTTACATGAATAGTACACATGCTATTCAAATTTGAATATTAATACGATTTTAGAATTTTGGTTTTGGTTCCTAATATTTGATAAGTGTAAAAATACTTGTTCACACTTCACATATCATTTTTTAGTGTTGACAATATTGTTCTAATTTGAGAGAAGAGAAGAAATACCATAGTTGTAGACTAGAGAACCAAACAAAGAACCATCTATCAAGCACAATGAAAATAGATAAACCAATAATCTCACAAGGAAATTAGAGGAAATGAAAAAGTTTAAAGAATATTCAAAGATTTATTAAGCAGATCTACAAAGAAAGACTGTGTCATTCCTAGATCAGTCACTTAGGTTTATTTTTTATTATTACATCTAGTTGTAATCTCTTAACTAGGAAAGCTTCAATAATAAGATTTTGAAAATACTCTCATAAGGTAAGTCCAAGAAGAAGTGTCTATAAATCTTCTATAAATCCTCTTATAGAGTATCTTTCACAATATTTCATAATCCTCACAAGATATACACATTCTTAACATACTATTTTCTTATGAGCATCGATAAAGACATCTTTTATCTTGGTTCTTAATTGTCCCCTAGACATCTTTTTGAATGATAAATATGTACAATCAATGGACTAATATGCACTTGTACCTAATTAGTGATACTTTATGTTGATTTTGAAGTATTGAATTATATGTTGACATTCTAATGATAATTTATGTTTTCACGATATATTATTGACTAAATGTTGTAAATATGTGTTATTATTATGTATGTTTTGTCTTTTAAATCATTTGTGAGATTATCATAGATTTGAGGATAAGGATTTTTGAATGTCATGCTTGATGGAATTTGAATTCTTAGTCAACAAATGCTTAGATAAAAAAATTGAAGTGATCATTTGGATCAAATGAAAAGAAGTTGTGGATTCTTTGGTTTAAAAATGATGAGTCATTGAGACACATTCATGCATGTTATAAACACTTGTTCACATATTCCATATATCTTTCTCTACTTCTCTATTTTTAATGACACAAGTTTTTGTTCTATTTTCTTTTTAGTTGTTGATCCTAAATAATCAGATTTGTAGGTTTTTGAATTTGAAATAAGGGATATTCCCTATAAATATCCCATCACTACTCTTTGTTAGGATGTCATGACTATGAAAGTTTCTTTGTATAGAAAGTTTGGTTAGGATACAAGATTAGGGGATTATTTCAATTTATTTAGTTACTATTACAATTAGTGAATTATTGTTCTCTTCATTTCATTTCTGAAGACTGAAAAATTGAAAGGTTTTGTTTGAACAACATTTTTGTATTATGAATTCAGGCTTATGAATGATTTGCAACATTTAAATCCGAACCCTAGAAGTATTTTCTATGGTTATATTTCTTGAAGTTTATCATTATCAAACAAATATCATATGAATCATTACTATATTTGTGAATTGTAAATGGATTATTGTAGGAATCATTCTCATTCATACAATTTCTAGAGTTATATCTATTGTTATTCCTCATGATAAGAATTGAAAATTTAAATCATTGGATTAGTTATTTAATTCAGTAGTATAAGTTCATATTTTTTGACATAATGTTTTTAGAATTAATTAGGACACTCTTAATCTTGTAAGAGTTATTTCAGCAAGTTAATTAATTGGGACAATTAGCTTATGATTTCTTACATTTACCTCAAATTATTGAATTTGAAGGGGATGTACTCACAATCTATTCTAGGGTCAAAATTGGAGATCGTTGGGATTAGTTGTCTTTGGTAGAACTAGGATAGATCATAAGAGTTCTAAATACCTCTAGATAACCTCAGAATTCAAAGTTAATCACTATTTACGGTGCAAAAAGATGATGGTTTTGTATACACCCTACTAAAAATTTGATATAAACTAAATGATAAAATTTGACAAAGCAATGACATGGCACATCATTTGGTGTCATTATTAGGAACATGTATGGTTTGATGAACTTGTTCCATAAAACTCTATGTGTTTATAATGATATTTCATTCTAAAGTTTGATACCACGAAATAGACAACCTAGAAATCAATTTTGATGATACTTATCCATTAGAAATAATTAGGGAGAAGGGAACATTCAACACTTAAATGAACATGATCAAGGAGAAGATATTTTGGATAACCATATTGGACAATAGTCTAATAAGGAAATTGAACAACACAAAAATTATAACAATGATCAAGAAAACCACAATGAAGGAAACATGGGTGGCTATAATGGATATGATCAATTGATTGATAGACCATTTAAATATCTCATAGATATAAATAGATTGGATGATGAACCACCAATGAAAAACCTTTGCATACTAAATCTCCTAAATTTCTTAGGAAAAACTTTAGAAGACCTTGATCAATTCCTCTTTGAGTTTAAAGTCCTTTGTCAAACTTGTGACGACACTAATGATAATCATAAGTTGAAATTTTTTCCTTAAATTTTGAAGGAATCTTCTCTAAGGTGGTTTATGTATCTTTGACCTAAATCTATCACAACTTGGGATGAGATGAACAATTTATTTCTTGATAAATGCCATGATTGCTATCAAGTGAGGGATAGAAAGGAGGGATTATCCCAAATAAGATAGACGCAAGATAAAAATTTGGAAGATTATGTTGATAGGTTCAAATTTTTCCATAGAAAATGTGGGAATGGTATAAATGAAGATATTACAAAGACAATATTTTTGAAAGACATTGATGAGGATTCTAAAGATTCTTTGAACCTTATGGGAAAAGGGGATATGAATAAATTGAATTTTAATGAGATCATTGATATCTTCTAAAATTAAATTCATACTAGACATGGTGTAAGATGTTCTAGAAGGAAGGGAGCTCAACATGATGTAACCCATGTCATGGAGGAAATAGAAAATATTAAAACTGATATTCTTCTACACTTAAATAGTCAAACACAAAGGAAAAATTCTAAACCATTGGCTATCTACTATCCAAAGTGCAGAGGGAAACATTTATTGAGGGAATGTCTATTAAATAGTATTGATTGTTGAAATATCTTAATGGAAAGAATGCTTCTGAGAGGGGGGGGGGTGTGTGAATCAGAAGTGCTAGCTTTTAACCTATTTTCCACAAATCCTTAATAACATAATATATAAATGTACATGCATGCATATCAACATTAAGTAATTATGAAAAACACATGTGCATCACCGCATAACACTTGAAATTTTGGTAACCCAAAAACCCTCCAGGAATAAGAAGGTAAAACTGGGGTGGGGATGATACCCACAAAATCACTGCAGTAATAATATCTAACCACTTCTAATGGTCTGCCCTATTAAAGACCTACCATGTTAAAGGCTTTGCATTGTATCAATAGTGACCTATTTAAAGGATTTACAAACACTTTACATGAAGTGTTACCATGTTAAAGGATTTAATCACCTATTTAAAGGATCTACAAAATAGCTATTAAGCTAACCTGTCACCATAGGGTTTCCTTTTAATACAATTGCTGGAGAGTATTAGGTGTAATAAACCTGATAGTTTACAATCCTTTGATTGCTAAATACAGGCACTTGATCTGCTTTCTTTGATCTTGATCCTCTGAGATCTTATATTATTTACTCTAAAAAATAGTTTCCCTTACACACCTTCATCCATTCACATATACAATGAGATTTAGTCTTCCTTATAAAGACATTCGAAGACTTAGGGTTAGATGTGGATCTACAATCCATATTGAATCTTTGTTTCTCGCTTATTCCTTGCACTTTTATTATTGGTTGCATGCCTTCTCCATTTTTCTTATTGGCTGCATGTATATTGCATAGGAAATACAAAATATTCAATCTAATTATTTTAATCCTTCGAGATTCGTCATATGTTGGCCATGAAAATGGTTTACATATGAATTAGTGAGGTTACAAACTCATATGTGTATTATGTGTTACTCGAAACTTATTGATTCCAGATGCTCGACACTTATAATAGACTGGCTTACTTGGCTCTTGTTGCATTTTTGTATTGCTTGGCATTGTCTGTGACTTGGCACTCAAATATCACTCGGCACTTGTATCATGCTCGACACCTAAAGTCACTCAGCACTTGTTCTTCACTTGACACCTGATCTTCACTCGACATCTAAAGGTTGCTCGACACCTGAAGATCACTTGACACCTATTGGATTTCTTCACTCAACTCATGTTGTGGCTTGGCATACATAATGTGCTCGGTTCCAATGTAGAAAATGGTTAAGTGTGGTGACACTCAAATGTCAAAACCATTTTGAGACTAACAATCTCCCCCTTTGACATGAGTGACAAAAACACTTAACTGACCTTATGAGTACATTCACTAATCTTCTCAGTATATATAGAAGTTTTAAAACCTTGATCAAAATTTTGTAACTTACAATATATACCTCAAAAAGTATTGTAACTCCCCTTGAGTTGATTGTGCCATAATCTGCACTATCTTGGTAATCGAAATTTTATGTTGTATATCATGCTCCCCTTTTATCTTGTCTCCCCCTTTTTGACTTGTCTCTTTGCCTCCCTCATTCATCTTGTCTCCCCATTCATCTTGTCTCCCCCTTTTTGACACTTATGTCAAAGGGTTTTAAGGGTTAAGACCATAATCATCCTGAGAGTTGCATCCCAATTGTGCAAAGCAATTTCCAATGACTTGTGTTGGATGGCAGTCTTTGCAGCAAGGTGAATAAGTCCTTCTGAAGTAGAAAGATTAGGATCTTTCTTAAGAATAGCTTCAGCATAGACCTATTCTTTATGGAGTACTTCTAAATGGGGGGTAATGGAGGATTGAAGTTGTATCAGTTTTACCTTGATGGTGGCCTCTTCTACTATCAATACAACTATTTCTTTCTGAGTGTGAAGCATTTGAGAAAAATGCTTCTCACTTTGGGTTGGATCTTTGGGTAGCTGCATGCTTGAAATATTCAAATTCCTCTCCATGCTCATTATCTTTTGGCTTGTCTCCTATGTGAAGTATGAAAAGTCACACAACTTTTTGTACAATGAGAATATATTCTCAAGTACATTTTTCACTTTGTCTATGACCTTTGCCAATTCAACCTATGAAAGTGCTATTTCACTAGATATTTTCTCATTAACTTTCCCTTCAAATTTTCTTTCAAACCATTCCATAAGTTTTGCATTTGTCTCTTGGTTTGCATTTGTCACCTGGTCAACAATATCTGTCAATTGTTCCATTATATGCTTGGACTCATCTAGTGATTGCAAACTAAAGGCATCCATAAATATGTCTTTAATTTCATGTAAATTTTTCTTTTTTTTATTCTCCTTCCTGAGTATCTCTTGCCTCTTTCTTCTATTTAATGCTTCTTGCACCTCATTGATTTGATCAATGCTTATTGTTTTTGAGTCATAACTCGGTATGACTATCTCCTCATCTAGTTTAGGATCTCCATAGTGAAATACCCTTGCAAATTTTGTAGAACTTGATCTTGGTGCTGATATTTGTAGTGACTTTTGTGAAGGAGTCCCCGAGGTAGGAAAATTTATCAATGTTTGTATTGCCTCTTGCTCTTTAGGGGTTTCCTCTGTTTTCTCCTCTTGTTGTCTACCTTGATCAATTATAGTAATTTTAGGAAGTGCACCTTGTGTTTGTGTTGTAGGATCAGATGTAATAGTCTATCCTTTTTTTTTTTACTTCTTTGTCTCCTACTTCAGTCGGCTTTTGTACTGTGGTATCAACTATGCCTAATGAAAAAACTATTGGCATTTGAAGTTGACCACTAGTAGTTGAAGAGATGAAAGAAGGTGGTTCTTGTGGATTCACCTTATCTCTAACTGTGTTTTCTACTAGTTTTTGTAATTCGTCCATACTAACCAATACTGGATCTGCACATAATCTTGCTTGTTGCATGGATTGGTCAAGGATTCTTTTGAGATCCTCTGTAGTTAATGGATTGATGTTCTGAATAGAAGTGTTAGGAACATCTTGTACTATTACAGTTTCTGTAGGTGTGATGGGTACATGAGGAGGGCTAGTAGGTGGCAATTGTGTGTCTTTCACACTTTGGTCTTGTTGCTGCTCTTGCTCAACTGTTGCTGTTTCATCTTGCTTTTATGTCGCCTCCTCTGTTTCTTTCTTTTCTTCTTCCTTATTTTCTTCTTTTCCTTGCTCTACTTTTGTCTTCTCTTCTCTCCTTTTTCTTCTTTCTTTTGATGGAGCAATAGCTTCTTCCTTGTATTCTTCTTCAACAAAATCTTCAACCTTTTTGTACAAGTTCTTCCATGATTTTATTGTTCTTTGTACAATTTCTTCCATCTTTTTTTGGAGAATGAAGAATGCCCTGTACTTAGGTATAAACCTAGTATTATGCCTTTTGATTGCTTTCTCTATTTTCTCCTTAGTCAAATCAAGCAATATGCTTGCTAGGGTTGATTCTCTCATCTTCTTCTCCATTTTCAAACAAAAATGCCATCTGTCTTCTACAATTTTAGACAGTTCATTTGGCAATTGTCCATCTAGTTCAAGAGGAGTATACTTGAACTATGCCATCATTCCATAAACTGATTCTTCTATTTTATTTTGTTCATCTTTAGTCAACTTATTGAAATCAACTTTATTTATGCTTCTTAAGTCTCCATTTCCAATCTTTTTACATAATGTATCAACTAAAAAATGGTTTACCTTTTCAGATTGATCTTCTTCATCAGTATCAGGTTGAGCCACATATTTTCTTCTTTTCCTTAGCTCTTCATGTGTCTCCTTGATTTTTTTCTTCTTTGTAGCATCTTCTTTATCTTTTTGTGTGGAGGCCCTTGTTGTAGCTCTAGTTGTTGGCTTTTGTGGTGATGACATGGCAGTTTTCTTTGGTTTGGGCTAAGCTGGAGGCTATTCTGTTGCCTTTCTCTTCTTTGGCTCAGCTTGGGTTGGTGCATCCTTGGCTTCTTCTTCCTCAAAAAATTCCTCCTTATCTTCACCTAGGCCTTGTGTTAATTCCATTTGGCCTTGCTCTTGTTCATCCTCATCATCATCTTCTTCTTCAGCTTTAGCCTCTATTCCTTCCCCAAATTTCTTCTTAATTTTCTTCATTAATTTATCTTTCTTCTTCAATGTGGAGGCAATTTTTAATTCCATATTTATCTTTGACCTTACCACATCATAAGTGCCAAAGTGTGGGGCATTCTTATCTATCTCTTCTGTGAATAATGTACTTATTGTTGCTGATGCTTCATCTATGTTGATCTCATAACCAAATTTCCATAGCCATCTCACCCTTGGAATTTTTGCTTGGATATAGGTGAAGTCAATATCAACTAAGAAGCATATATCATTAATATGTTTTTCCACTAAGGAAATTGGTATTCTCACCCTTTGCTTCATGGATTTCTTAAAATTCTCAAAATAGCTTGTCATCAGGGTATCAAAATTGTCTCCCATTTGTTCTATATATTCATTAATTTGGGATATTATAGTTCTATCATTTATCCATGTAACTTTCCCAAAAGAGGGAAATTCATTCTGAACATAAAAGAATACAAAAACTAGAATTGCTCCAAATTTACATTGAGCACCCTTTGTCCTTCTTATGGCTACTAGGTTTTCATTAATTTTTTGTAGTTACAGTTCTGCAAGATCATAAGTATGATCCTTTTTCACCAGTTTGTAGCCTACATCTACTAGAATACATGGCACACTATTGAGTCTACTAGATTGATAGAATTTGTGGGCAATAACTCTAACAACAAACTAAACTAGAGGATCCTAAATGGTGTGAATTTTCATTCCTCTTTTTTCCACTAAGCACTTGTGTTCTTTTCAATAACCTCCTTGGATTCACTTCTCAAGGTCTTGAACTAATTTAGGGTAGGATATCTAGTTACCCTATGAATGATTCTTTTTGTGATTTTGACAAGGACATCTTCTAACCACAGACTGCCATCATGAATTCTACTCAATGAAAGTCTGATCCATTCTATTTTAAATACAGTGGGAAAACTCAAAACTCATGTTAAACCCTTCCTTTCAGCAATTTTCTATTCATCTTTCAAGACTCCATTGACACATAGCTTCGCAAAGGCTTCTCTTATTTCCATGTCTCCTATGGCTCATATCTTGCAATTATAGCATCTCCTTACATCCTAAACCATAACAACATTTGGGGGTATGCAAGAAAGGGCTTCGATGGGATCATTCTTGTATGCAACTTTAGGGATAGGGAAAAAATTTGGTTTCCTAACCTCATTAGATACTAGTTGGACTTCAAATGATTCTTTCTCCTGGGTTGTCTTAGAACTCAAAGCTATTTATGCAAACTAGGGTTCCCTTTACACAGAAATATGAAACTACGTAGCTCGACACAAATGAAAATACCTCAAGATTGATGAAAATGCATTGTAAGAGGTTGCAATCTTCTTGGAATGCTAGATTTTTTGTTATGAAGTCACTTCACTCTCTTTCTCTTCCTTGCTTCTTGATTGCGATCAAGAAAAATGATTGGAATCACGATAATATACCCTATTTCCTTTGCATTAAATGTTCAAATACCAACTCTACTTCTAAAGGATTTTAACATTACTCGGCTTGCACTCCATTTCCACTTCACTTGGCTTCCATTAGAGTTATTTAACTCAACATTAGCTATCAACTTAGTCACTGTTAGGAACTCGAGATGTATTGGAGTTTTACTCAGCATCCAAAGATAGCTCAGCATCATCATTTAAAATTTTATCTTGGCATCTTTTTTCATGCTTATTTATTCTTTGCATTGTTTCTTCATGGTTTAGGGCTGATGTATGATACTTCCTTATATGTATCAGCCCCGTAGGCTCTTTCTTGCAATTAATTATATGAGAAATGATCACTTGACCTTGTGGGTGAAGTGATCCTTTCATTGGATGAACTTGATTCATTATTTTTATGCCATGTTTTCTTCATGTCTTTTCTTATGTGTTCCATGTCAATCTTTTCTTTGCCCTTATTTTCTTTGTTGGATTCAGTTTTTGGTGCTTTGGACCTTGTAGGACAGTTTTTGCTGATATGACCAGTTTTTAAGCAACTGAAACATGTGGTTTGGTTCAACCATCTTTTATAGTTCCCTTTGAAATGTGTTCTTATTCAGTTCTAGGGTATATGTCCATATTCCTAACAATAATGACAGCTATACCTGGTGTTGTAATCCCAATTGTACTGACTTTCATTTCCTTTTGCTTTTGTTGGGTGATTTGATGCCCACATAGGCTTTGATCTGCATTCAAATGCTCTATGTCCATACTTCTTACAATTATGACAATGTCCATCAAATCTTTGTGTCCTTGTGACTTTGGATTTGCAATCTTGTGTCACATGTCCTTGTATGTTGCACTTGTGATAGTAACTCTTGCTCTTGGATGTGTTTAGCTAATTGAATCTTCTACTCCTGCAAATATTAGTAGTATGCCCCTTTTTATTATAGTAATGACAAATCAGTTTAGAATCCTTACCTTTGTCACCTTTTTGCTCAACATTCTTTGATGATTCCCCAATTTCAGTGCTATTGTATCCAAGTCCTGATGTATCATGGGCTGATCTTGGAAATTTCATCAATTGTTCAAAGTATTTGATGGCTTCAATTGACTTGTTTAGATTCTCTGGTACCTCTTTTTCTCTATTCAATTCATTCACCAGTTGTTCATTCTACATCTTCAAAGTAGAGATCTCAATATCTTTCATATTGAGTTCATGATGAAGGTTCATCATTTGGGTAAGTGTATCCATCTGCATGTTTGAGATCCTTGTTAATTCAGTACACTTTTCTTCAAGTCTGTTTGCAAGATTTCTTTTGTCATCTTCCATCATGACTCTATCCTCAACTACTCTTTTCTTTTGTTCAATGATTTCACATAACATTATGTCTTGTGATTCATGTTTCCATCTTGAGAGATCTTATCTCTTCTGCCTGAACTTTGTTTTTCTCCATCAGTTCTGCTATTACTGCATCAAAATCTTTAGTGTCTCTATCGACAAACAGTTTTGTGGTATCTATCTCCTTGTAGTTTGTATCATTTTCAGCTATGGCTATATCCTTCCTTCTTTTCAAGGATTTTCTCAATTCCTCCCTTCCTTCCTCTACTTTGCGTACAGCCAATTGCACGTCAATCACTTGATTGTCACTAATCTTTCCAACTTTGAAGACTTCCATATTCAAACCTTTTCCTCCAAGTTGTTAGAATTCTTCTTGTGAGAACCTTGCAACTCTGATACCAATTGTTGAAATATATCTTAATGGAGAGAATGCTTCTGAGAGGAGGAGGGGGGGGGGGGGGGGGGGGGGGTGAATCAGAAGTACTAGCTTTTAACCTATTTTTCACAAATTCTTAATAACATAATATTGAAATGTACATGCATATCAACATTAAGCAATTATGAAAAACACATGTGGATCACCACATAACACTTGAAATTTTGGTAACCCAGAAACCCTCCAGGAATAAGAAGGTAAAACTGGGGTGGGGATGATACCCACAAAATCACTACAGTAATAATATTTAACCACTCCTGATGGTCTTCCTTGTTAAAGGCTTTACACTATATCAATAGTGACCTGGTTAAAGGATTTACAAACACTTTACATGAAGTGTTACCCTGTTAAAGGATTTAATCACCTATTTAAAGGATCTACAAAATAGTTGCTAAGCTAACCTATCACCATAGGGTTTCCTTTCTAATACAATTGCTAGAGAGTATTAGGTGTAATAAACTTGATAGCTTATAATCCTTTGATTGCTGAATATAGGCACTTGATCTACTTTCTCTGATCTTGATCCTATGAGATCTGATATTCTTTACTCTAAAAAATAGTTTCCCTTACAAACCTTCATCCATTCACATATACAATGAGATTTAGTCTTCCTTATAAAGACATTCAAAGACTTAGGGTTAGATGTGGATCTACAATCCATATTGAATCTCTATTTCCCACTCATTCCTTGCACTTTTATTATTGGTTGCATGCCTTCTCCATTTTTCTTATTGGCTGCATGTAGATTGCATAGGAAATACAAAAGATTTGATCTAATTATTTTAATCCTTCGAGATTTGTCATATGTCGGCCATGAAAATGGTTTACATCTGAATTAGTGAGGTTATAAACTCATATGTGTATTCTATGTTACTCGGCACTTACTAATTCCAGATGCTCAACACTTATAATAGACTGGCTTACTCAGCTCCTATTGCATTTCTATATTGCTCAGCATTGTCTATGACTCGACACTCAAATATCACTCAGCACTTGTATCATGCTCGACACCTAAAGTCACTCAGTACTTGTTCTTCACTCGGCACATGAAGGCTGCTCAGCACCTAAAGATCACTCGGTACTTGTTGGATTTCCTGACTCAGCTCATGTTGTGGCTTGGCATACATAGTGTGCTTGGCTCCAATGTAGAAAATGGTTAAGTGTGGTGGCACTCAAAAGTCAAAACCATTTTGAGACTAACATTGATATGTGTGATATATGTAATGGATCTCATAATACTAAAACCTTCAAAGTGTTGATAGAAATCAAAGGGTAGTTAAACAAATCAATGAAATTAGACTAAGATTTAGATTATGTAAGTCAAAGGGGCTAAAACTATGGACAATTTGGAGGCAAGGATAATTGGAATAATTAGAATGCATGGAATAATTAAAATACATGGAACAATCAAAACATTCCACATCCTAATATACCTTGGGGACCTCCTCCATATATGATAGCAAAATTAGTGGCACCAAATTCAATGGCAACAAAATTTTCATCCTTGATAGAATCAATATAATTAGTGGTAACCCAACCAAAATAAAAATCCACCATGGGAACAAAATTAGAACTTAAAAAAAAAAAGGGGTCCCTAATCAAAATAATATGTCAAATCAATCAAATAAGCAAGTGAATCAACCTCAGTTACCTTCCTAACAATTACCTAATCCGAAGAATAGATAATATAGTAGTGTTGATATTAGCCATGGTGGTCTTATCTTTATTGAGGTTAATGGCATTCATTTAAGGAATAGAATTGTTCCTTCATCAACTCCTACCAAACCTCAAGAAGGGAAGAGGTATGAAGGATTGAGCAATCATGTGATGATAAAAATTCAAAAAAATTAAACTAAACTAAAGAAAGTGCCATATCCTTAAATATTTAAGAAGGATTAGGAAGCTCTAGGTAAATTTAGAGATGATCATGATGATATAATGGATTGTCAACTCTTGAAGGAATTAAAAAAGATAAACATTAAAATCCCACTTTTAAAAGTCATTATAGATATTCTTGAAATCAACAATTTAATTGAAACACTCTATATTAAAACTCTGGGAAAGAAGAATGCAATGTCCTTGATCATTGGGGTAGGAGCTAAGATCATAGATGTCTTAGCTTGAATTTTATCACCACAAAATATAGTGATACAAGAATTCCAATGATTATTCCAAATATTGGAAAAGTGGAAATTCCCAATGTTTTAATTGATTTAGGGGATCCTATGAATATCATTATAGCAGATACTGTAGAACCATTGGGGTTTACAAATATAAAACCAACATAAATTGTACTAATTTTGGTCAATAACTCTAAAACTAAACAAGAAGGTAGTTAAGAGGATGTAATTGTGACTATTGAGACTTGGGATTATCATGTTGACTTTGTTGTCTTGAAAGCCAGGAAGAAAAATGCAAGTTACCCAATAATCTTGGGCTCTGACTTGCAATTGTAGCAACCTTAATAGGTTATTGACCAAGATGTATGAAAATCTCAAATGAATTGAAACAAAAGGAGTTGTCATTGTTTCCAGCAATCAAATAAACTTTGATGGAAGAATCACCCTTTTGGGTAGAAAAAGAAATGGAATCTGAAGAATATGTAGTAGTTCATTTTGTGTTGATAACATTGAAGGAACATCTAAAGGAATTTCAAGGGTTTGTGTAGAACAATTTGAAAAGAGATGAAGAAAAGAGTGAAAAACAATGCAAGAATACAAAGGATAAATAGGCAATAACATCTTTGCACTATTCTCACCCTAATATATGTCCTTTGAACTCACTAATGAAAGAAGTTCAAGATGAAAGTAAAGGAACTAATTAGATTTTCATATAGAAAGACAAGTCTCTCATTAGAAATTCACAACTATTATTGACATAAGACAAAAGGGTTAAACAAGTATTAACAAAGCACAATGAAGCATTTTCTTGGGATTACTAGGATATGTATGGGATACACCCTGACATTTGTATACACTATATCTACATAGTGTAGGTTAAACCAATAAGATAGGGACATCAAAGAATCAACCCTATCTTAAGGGAATTCATCAAACAAGAAATTGAAAACTTGTTAAAAGTAGGATTTATCTATCTAATATTTGGTAGTCAAAGGGTTTCCCCAATTTTTATTGTTCCTAAAAAGAATGGGAAATAGAAAGTATGTGTTGATTATCAAGAACTTAAAAAAGCTACTAAAAAGGAAATTTTTCCATTACTATTCATTGGCCAAGTATTGGATAATCTTGCTGGCAGACGTTACTTTATATTTATTCTAAGATGGTTTTATTGGCTACAATTAGGCGTAGTTGGCTCTAAAAGATAAAGATAAAACAATATTTACATGTTATGCATATAGAGTCTAACTATTTGGGTTATGAAATGTTCCAACTACATTTCAAAGGGAAATTTTGGCAAGTTTTGTAGATCTAACAACTTCTCTTGTAGAAGTTTATATGGATGATTTTATAGTCCATGGAAAGAATTTTGGAGAAGGTCTTACAAAGATGTGAAGATCATTGACTGTCTCTTAATCATGAAATTTTTTCTCTTATGATGCAAGAAGGTATTATACTAGGACATCATATCTCAATGGAGGGAATAAAAGTTGATCTCGTTAAGATAGGGATAATCCAACAAATTGTCACACCTGCAAATCAACCGAATGTCATAATTTTTCTTGGAGATGGAAGATAGTATGGACAATTCATTGAAGGATTTGTAAATAAAGTTGGTACTTTATTTAACCTTTTGAAGAAGGATTTAGTCTTTAAATGGGCAAGTGATTATCAAGAAGCCTTTGAATGAGTCGAGGAAGCATTGACTATAACACCATCTATTAAGGGACAAATTAAAGTGAGGCATTTCATATCCACATGGATACATCAAATTTTGAAATAGGAGTTGTATTGGGACAAAAGGATGAAGAAGGAAATATTCATGTGATATATTATATCAGGAAAAATTAAAGCCCTCTTGAGAAAAACAATACTAGAAATGAAAATGAATTTCTTGTTGTAGTGTATGTTATAAATAAATTCACACCTTACATAATAGGATATAAAGTTTTTTTTTGCATTGATCATTGTTCTATAAGATATCTCATGAATAAAGCAGTTGTGGGAGGTAAGATTATTATCTATGACTTTTATTATTGTAAGAATTTGATATAACCATCATCGATAAAGAAAGAAAACATAATTTTGTTGCATATTTTCTATCATGAATGATTTTGTAGGTAAAAAAAGAACTAATCAATGATTTGTTTCGTGATGAACATCTATTTTCCTTATCAATGAATTCACCATAGTTTGTAGACCTTGCAAATTACTTGGTTACAGGAAGATGCCCAACCTATTTTACACCACTGCAGAAGAAGAAGCTAGTTTGAGAAAGCTTTGGATATGTATGGATGGATGGAATTTTATTTAAACATTGTCCTAATTATGTATTTTTTTATTATTTGCAAGAAAATGAGTAATGTGATATTATCCATGCATGCCACAATGCTCTAGAAGGAGGCCATTATTTAGTTGATAGAATGGTACAAAATATTGTAGGATTGGTTTATTTCTAGCCTACCTTGCCTATCGATATCTCATCTTATGTAAAGAATTGTGATGAATGCCAATAAATGGGGAGAATAATTCTAAATATCGAGATGCTATTATAGTGTCAAATGGCTTTAGAGCCATTTGAGCAATGGGGTATTGAATTTATTGGGAAATGGATCCACCTTCTAGAGGTAATAATTAAGTTTTGGTGATTATAGAATATGTAACTAAATATTTAGATGTCAATGCATTGTAGTAGCTCGTGAAGATAAAGTTACAGATTTTCTCTATAGGAATATCTTTCAAAGGTTTGGAGTACCTAGAATTATAGCATCTCACAAAGGGCCTCAATTTATGTCTAACATGATATAATTATTCATGATGAAATATAAAATAACTCATAGAAAGTAATCTCCGTACCATCCTCAAGTGAATGGTTAGGTAAAACTTACAAACAAGGAACTTGAAAATATCCTAACCAAAAAAGTATCATCAAACTAACATGATTGGTTAGATCTATTAGAGGAAGCAATTTGAGAAGATAAAAAACATGAAAAAAAACTACTAATTTTTCTCCTTATGAATTAGTTAATGGAAAAACACCACTGATGTCTATTGAATTTTAATATCAAATTCTAAGAATGGAAAAGGACATTGGCATTCCTTTGTCTAGAGAAGAGAAAGAAAGTGTTCAACACTTAAAAATATTGGATGAAATAAGGTATGAAACATCACTTCACACATACAATATTCAATAGAAAAGAAGAATATGGCATGACAAGCATATTAAGAGCAAAAATTTCAAGTAGGGAGATTGGGCATTGTTATATGATTCAAAGTTTCATGAATTGAAAGAAAAATTTCATACATGGTGGTTAGGGTCATACTAAATTGATATAGTATATTCTAATCCTGTAGTACAATTGATCCCTATTGATGGTGAAAATAAAAAAATGCTAGTTAATGACCGCTGATTGAAACTCTAACATAAATTGTTCATAAAAGAAGAGTTTTTAGAAGAATTGTAGTCTTCTATAGAATTATTTATACCATGGAAGATATTTCTTCCATGATGATGGGTTTAGTATCAATTTTATAGGGGGGGAAATAAATAGAACAAATTAAAAACCAACAATGGTGATCCATTCTCCAAAAAAAAAACTTGGGGTGATTTGAAAACTAGAAATGGTGATTCATTCCCCTAGCAAGTTGAAAACTAGAAATAGTGATTTACTGGAAGCACTAGATTGTTCCTGATACCTCTGTATTGGAAAAGAGGAAATTGAGTAATAGGGATACCATGTTGTCAATCTCCAAGGTCACATGTGTTAACTAACTTATTTTTCATTTTTTAGAATAAGAGAACCTCCTGACGACATCTGTCAATATTTTTGCCACATGGAATGAACAAAAGGAAAAGAAAAATATCCCTAATATTTCAAAAGGTATGAATTTATTAAGTCAAGTTAGGAATTCATTGCTTATTGTTTATTATTAACTTTTAGCTCATTAACTAAGGAAATGCAAATATTACTATGATTAGTTGTAAAAATTTAATCATTCATAAGTGTACTTTAGGGAATTCAAAACCAACATAAACTATAATTATTATTCAAAATATTATGAAAGTGCATTGGAAAAGATAGACATGACATCATCAAGTACTCTCATATTTCAAGTGCTACCAAATTCTAAGTATATTTGATAATGTGATGTCAAGATTTATTTCATGCATGAATGATAACTTATTTAAGAAAATTCTCTAATTGATTAAAAGAAGTCATGATGGCAAGTATAGGGTTTGAAAGAGTAAAACCAATTCATTCTCTAGTACACTAAATTTCTTCAAACAAAAGTTTCCCATTTCTTGGTGTCTAGGTTGTGTTCTTAGAATTGTTTGTTTATACTATTGATCAAATGGGTAGAAAGAGGAAAGTAGAGCCAGAGAGATTGGAGTTGGATAAGGATTCAGAAAAATGGTTATAGAGAACTAGATAGTTAGATTTCATCTGCAAGTACAAGGGATTTTATGAAGAGCTAGTGGATGATTTTGTTCAAAATTTCCATGCCAATATTACTCTAGTTCGTGGAAAAAAATTTCATGTTATCATGAAGATAATAAACCAACTCTTAGGAATTCTAGCAAAAGGTGAAATAATTACAAAGAAGACATCAAATCTAGAAGAATTGGTTGAACAATTTAATAATGCTCAGGAACATAAAACATAACCAAAATTGATTTAAAGTAATTTTAATACAAAAGGAACTAACACGATTTCACTTTCTAAGCCTGCAAAACCTTGGAAGTCTAGTTGATGAAGCATATTAGTTACAATGGATAGTATGTGATGATACTCAGCCCTGGTTTGTAAATGTTGTGTCATATCAGTTATGGGAAACAAAGGCTAGAGATGAGAGTTAACATACCATAATTTTTATTCCATCAATTATCAACATTAATTCATAATGCAAGGGAAAAATTTAAGGTATTTTTATCTCTAACCATTTTTTTCTATTAGTGTAAACCACTTAGTAATTTACAAGGTAGAGTCAGAAGGTCATCACTATGACCAAGCTACTCTACATAGTGCGAGACATGTACATAAGATAGTATGTACAAAAAAAGTTTTGGAAATATAATAGGAGTAACTGAGAGGGGAGGATTGAATCAATTACTACAAAAATATTTCCTAGATCCCTTAGATATTAGTATAAAACAAGCTCTAAAAATTGAATACTGTTGAAGCTCGATAAACACACATAAAATGTTGTAACTTGGTAAGTACTGAATATGCTTAGTAAGTACTTAACATGCAAATATTTAAATGTTATCTATGACTACACTTACTTTAACTTAGTTTTAAACACATAAAATAAAATAGCATGAACACATTTGATAGTAGGATTTAACGTGAAAACCCAATTTGGGAAAAACCATCAATTGCAACTAGTTACAATTTTCAATCTTCTGAAGTGAGCCTTGTTAGGAGCTAACCCTATTAGAAGTGGCCTTCTTAGAGGTCTTAAGAAAATTTAGTATAACTACCACCTTGTTAGAGTATTTACAAATAGCTATTATGCCAACTCTATTAAGAGATTTAGATCACTGCTACAATGGTAGAGAGAACCAATGAGATGACCTAATTTGAATGCAACTAAATTTTTGATAAAAAATCTCTATTCCATCTTGTACTTGATCCTTCTTGATCAAATATAGATTTTTCACTTCATAAGGATATTCAACTTATCCTTCAGATTTGCTTCCTCTCTTCATCATTAAATCTTCAATACATTCATTACATCTTCACACTTTCACACTTTCAAATTCACAACTTGACCTTATACTTATATCCTTCATATTGTCAAGTTAGCTCATATACAACTTAGAATAATTAATATTCATCACCTCAGTCGGCTAGAACCAATAGATAAATAAATAAAGCTTAATATGCAAAAATAAGAAAATCCTTTGTTAGTTGACCTAGCTTAGTAGACACTAACATAGAAATGATTTCCTATGATAACCAATAGAAGCCCAATGAACACTACAAACTTTCAAAGATCCTTTGAAAATTGAGTGAGATCAGTTAACACTAGTTCTGTCCAACTTTTTTTCTTTAATTGAGTGAAATTTTTTAACACTAATCTTCTGCAAGTTTTCCTTTGATGCCCAAGTGAGCTTAGTAGACACTACCTTTTGAACTAGGTAAACACAAGAATGCAAGGTAGACATAGAAAATTGTCTTCACTGCTCAAGTGAACTTGGAATACACTAAATGATAATTATATGACATTTTTGTAACATCAAAGACAATACATAATTAATCAATTGTATTCAAAAATCTCCCTCTTTGGCATTGATGGCAACACAACATGTCATAACATAATACAATTTTGGAAAGTAAGGAGCATATCCTTAGTTATATTCATGAGAACTTCATCTATCAGTATGAGCTCTTTCTTTCATTGGATTCTCCCTCTGTTCACAAAAACTTTTTCCAAGTTCATTCACAAAACTTTCTACCTCTTACATTAAACTTGTCCTTCTTTGGAATGACAAAAATTTCTCAAAGATATGATAGTAAACTTCTCCCTCTTTGATAACATATGCCAAAGAAAATAACTCTATCATTATCAATATACCTTAAGTACTAATTCATTTGCAATATGCCCATGTCAATTCTATATCAACTAATTGATCTTCAATTATGCTCTTGTTGATGCATCACTAAATTTTATTTAGTGACCTTCAAATTGGGGAATGACCCCTAGCTTACCTCTTAGATACAAAAATGCATCCTTAGGTAATGATTTGGTGAATATGTCTACAATATGTTCTTTTGTATTAACATATTCCAATATAACTTCTTTATCCTACTCTAACTCTCTTAAGAAGTGATATTTTATAGCAATGTGCTTTGTTTTGGTATGAATCACTAGATTCTTTGATATGTTGATTGCACTAGTGTTATCATAGTATATGACTATTAGATCCTTTATCTCTATCTTCATTCCTTCCAACAATTGTTTGAACCAAACAATGTTAGAACAATTAACTGCTATTGCCACGCATTCTACCTCTGCTATGGATTGAGAGATGCAATTTTGTTTCTTGCTTGTAGAAGATACTAGTATTTTACCAAGAAAGAATGCTCCACCACTAGTGTTTTCTCTTTCATCAAGACTTCTTGCCCAATTAGCATTAGTAAATACTTTTAAGTCTAAATTGCCTCAAATTTTATACCATAAGCCATAGTCTTCAGTACCTTTCAAATATCTCATGATTCTTTTGATTTCCAACATGTGATTTTCTCTAAGATTTGTTGAGAACCTTGCCACCATTCCAACTACTAGAGAAATATCAGGCCTTTTCTGTATTACATACTACAATTTTCCAATCATTGATCCATATGTGGTCTGATCTACTTCTCTAGAATCATCATTCTTGGAAAGCTTGTGTCTAGTAGACATAGGGGTTCCAACTAGTCTTGAATCTTCTATTCCAAACTTCTTTAATATCTCCTTGATATATTTAGATTGAGTGATGTAGATACCATTATTGTTCTACTATATCTACAACCTAACAAAGAATTTTATCTCACCAAAGATGGATATCTCAAATTCTTTACTCATTTCTTCTAAAAATGCTTTGCACAAGTCATCATTTCCTGTAAATAGAGTATCATCAAAAAATATTTCTTCCAACACAATCTTCTTGTCTAGTCCTTCTTTGATATATAGACTACTATTATCATTTGTTCTTTGAAAACCAATTTGTACCAAGAAATTATGAAGTCTCTCATGCCAGGCTCTGGGAGCTTGCTTGAGACCATATAATGCTTTGTGTAACTTGAAAACCATGTTTCTTTTACTAGGATCTACAAAAACTTCTAGTTGTTCAATGTATACTTCTTCATTAAGAATTTCAATTAAGATTGCAGATTTAACATCTATTTGATATACTTTAAATCCTCTATGTGCTACATATGCTAGTAAAGTTCTAACACCTTCCAATCTTGTGACAGGAGCAAAAGTCTCACCATACCTTCTTATTGAGAATAACCTTTACATACTAGTCTTGCCTTGTTTCTTGAAACTTTCCCATCTTCATTTAGCTTATTTATGAATACCCACTTTGTGCCAATTACATTCTTATCTTTGGGTCTAGGAACAATAGACCAAGTTTTGTTCTTTTCTATCTATTCTATCTCTTCATTCATTTCTTCAATCCAACTTTCATTTTATAGAGCATCTTTGATATTTCTAGGTTTGAATTCAACAAGTAAAAAATTTAGCTTTTAATTTGCTTCATTTTACTGTTCCATTAGATTTTCTCCAATGATCTGATCAAGTGCATGATGCCTTCTGACATATCTTGCTAACATAGGTTCTTTGTATTTTGAATGAGTTCCATTGTCTTCATCATAGATTTTGGTATCAAGTGTGGGTCCTTCTATCTGTGACCTGAGTCCATAAGACTTGGTTCGAACTAACTCGATAGCATCTAACTGTGACTCAGGTCCTTTAGACTGTAACTCGGGTTGCACCATCTACAACTCAATAAATGTTGGAGATTTTGGGGACTCAAGAGATGATGTATCCTTTATTTTAGAAGATTTGGTAGGGCATCAAGTTCATATAAAAAAATCTTCTATAATCCTCTAGCTCCTTGTTGCTTTCTTCTTCACCATTTTCTGCAAACTCATCAGTTCTAACATATGCAGTTTTTATTATTTGAGTAGAAAAATTAAAACATTTGTATGCTTTACTTCTATAGGAGTATCCTAGAAATATGCCTCCATTTTGTTTTATATCAAATTTTCTTTTTCTTGACTTAGACATAACATTTTTTGCCAAATACTTTCAAGTAACTTACATTAGGTTTCTCGCCATACCATAGTTGATAAGGAATTTTGTTTGAATCTTTCTTCAACTGTACTCTATTCAAGGTATGAACTGTAGTGCTGATAGCTTCCTTCTAGTATTTGAGAGCAACATTCTTTTCAATCATTAGGGTTCTTGTACAATCCATGATAGATCTATTTTTTCTTTCAGCTATACCATTATGTTGTGGTGCACTAGGGGCTGATACTTGTCTTTTGATTCCTCTTTGAATATAGAAATTATTGAATTCATTGGAGATGAATTCACTACCTATCTTCGATCTTAAAAATTTCAAACTCTTTCTAGTTTCTTTTTCTACTCTTGCTAGATACCATTTTAACTTTTGAAAGACTTCTAAATTTTCTTTTAGATACATTACAGTCATCATTCTAGAATAGTCATCAACAAAAAGAATGATTTTTTTTCTCCATCATAACTATCTATTCCAATAGGTCCACATAAGTCTATATGAATAATTTCTAAGACTTTTTTTGACTGATAGTTTTTTCTTTTGAAACTAGTCTTTCCCAACTTACCAATTTGGCAATTCTTGCATAAACCCATATCAAGTTTCTTCAAACTAGGAATACCTCTTACACTTTTATGTTATCTTGACTAGATTATCAAAATTTACATGACATAATCTTTTATGCCATAGCCAACTTTCTTCTACTTGAGAAATAAAACATGAACAATCACTAAGATCTAGATAGAATAGACTATCTTTTATTTTTTTCTAGATCCAACCAGATTTTTTTTCTATCTAGTAGCTTAGCCTGTACATTCATGAATTCTATCTCAAATCCAATGTTATTCAACTGTGCCACACTTACTAGATTATGCTTTAGTCCTTCAACCCAATAAGCATTGTCACATACAAGTTCTTTAGTCAATGAAATACATTCTTTTCCTTTTATGTTATAAGGTTCATTGTTTTCAAATCTCACACTACCTCCATTATGATATTTTGTGTGTTCAAATTTTGTTTTATCTCTAATTATATGATGTGAATAACCACTCTCAATAATTTACATATCATTTTTGCTAACATGGGAGATAAGTGCGATCTTATCTCCTTCATCATGAGATTCATTTTTTATAGCAATGTATACCATTTCATCTTCACTTTTATTAGAATCTTTAGCTATAAAATAAGATTTCTTACCTTTGTCCTTGAAACTCTCTACAAAATTTTCTCTATTCAGCTTGGGAATCTCTCTTCTATAAGACATCCTAATCTTTAGCTTAGGTCCTTGAAACCTTCTCTACAATATCAATTGTTGGAAATATAACAGGAGTAACTAAAAAGAGAAGGGGTGAATCAATTAGTACAAAAATATTTCCTAGATCCCTTAGATGTCAGTACAAAACAAATTCTAAAAATTTAATTCTATTGATGCTTAGTAAACACACATAAAATTGTGTACCTTAGTAATTACTGAACATGATTGGTATATACTTAACATGCAAATCTTGAAATTTATCTATGATTACATTTACTTTAACTTAGTTGCAAACACAAAAAAGAAAATAGCATGAACACATTTGACACCAAGATTTAATGTGGAAACCCATTTTGGGAAAAACCACCAATTACAATTAGTTACTATTTTCACTCTTCCAAAGTGAGCCTAGTTAGGAGTCAACACTATTAAAGGTTATACAACACACTGTTAGGTGTGACCCTTTTAAAGGATTTAATCGCCCTATTAGAAGTGGCCATGTTAGAGGTCTTAAGACAATTCACTAAAACTACCACCTTGTTCGAGGATTTACAAATAGCTACTAAGCCAACTTTGTTAAGAGATTTAGATCACTACTACAATGGTTAGAGAGTAACAATGAAATGACCTAATTTAAATGCAACTAAATTGCTGATTAAAAATCAATATTCTAGATTGTACTTGATCCTTCCTAATGGAATATAGATTTTTTTCTCCATAAGGATATTTATCTTATCCTTAAAATTTGCTTCCTCTCTTCATCTTTAAATATTCAATACATTCATTACATCTTCACACTTTCACACTTTCAAATTCACAACTTGACCTTATATTTATATCTTTCATATTATCAATTCATCTCATATACAACTTAGAATAACTAATATTCATCACCTCAGTTGGCTAGAACCAATAGATAAATCAATTAAGCTTAATATTCCAAAATAAGAAAATCCATCATTAGCTAACCCAGCTTGGTAGACACTAACTCAAAATTTTTTTCCTATGTTAACCAACAGAAGCTTGGTTAACACTACGAAATTGTAAAGATCCTTTAGCAATTGAGTAAGCTTTGTTAACATTGGTTCCATCCAACTTTTCTTCTTTAATTGAGTGAGCTCAGTTAACAGTCATCTTCTACATACTTTCCTTCAATTCCCAAGTGAGCTTGGTAGACACTGCCTTCTGAACTAGGCAAACATAGGAACACTTGGTAGACATAGAAAATTGTCTTCACTACTTGAGTGAGCTTGGCACACACAAATTGATAATGATATGACATTTGTGTAGCATCAAAGACAATACACAATTAATCAATTGTATTCAACATAAATCTCTATAGAAGATGAGCAAGTAATCAGTGTCTGAGTAAATTCCATGTATATAAGAACCAAATGATATATATGTTCCAAGAAAAATATATGCCAAGCATTAGATGTTAACAAAGGCCGAGCATCAAAAATAGTAAAGGCTAATTGATGCAGAGTTTACATAAAAGTTAGGAATGGAACTGAGTTTTAGGTAAAATTGTTATTAGGATGAATTTGAAATTTTATTAAGTTTTGAAGAGGTTGTTACATAAAATTTACATGGCTGGATCATGTGTATTTATGTGTATGTTCAATGATCAGGATGAAGAGGCAAAATATGGAACCATCTAGAAGAGTTTTCATGAAATCTTTAAATAGAGATTATCTTAATGTAGATTAGAGACATGATGAAGGAGAAGAGTATATGTATGAACATGAAGCATTATACTATGATGGATTGAGAAGATAAAAAATCATTCAAGGATTCTTTTATCATCCAATAGAGCAAGTGGCCTATTCATAAGCAGTGAATATGAAAGGGAAAGACAAGCATTATCAGATTAGAGGACATGATATGTTAATAAGGAGAAGACTTAGAATCAGCTTACAGAGAAAAATAAGAGTTAGGGAAGAATCCTTATAGGATAGATAATATTTTATGTTCAAACATTATAACCTTAATTGATTAAATTTATTACTATAGTAGCAAATACTTTTGGGTGTCATCCCCACCACAATTTTACCTTCACCTTGTGATTGAATTGATTTACATGTTAGAAAAAGTTTACATTTATATTTTTACATGCACAAGTTATTGAAAGATGTGGATGATTTTGTGAAATGTATAAATTGTTATAGATTTTGGTTCCCCACCCACACCCACAACCCCCCCCCCCCTTAGTATCTAGTTTACTCATCCATAAATAAATAGAAGTAAGATACCAAGCACTTATCCATTCAATTTTGAAACACCATTTTATGCAAAATGAAGAAGGGGCAGAGTCATGGTATAATTTATTAACTGGGATATGAAGCAATAATAGTCATAAGGTTGAGAAAATAAAATGGAAACTTGAAAATAAGAAGAAGCAAAAGCCTACAGCTCAAGTGAAGTAAAAACCTAAGGTTCAAGGGAAGAAAAAATATAAATTGAAAGAAAATGCAACCATTGTCACTAGACATTCCCTTGATTTATTAAAACAATTTTAAAACCTAATGACCCATCTACTTCTTTGAAAAAGAAAACTAAGACCTTTGGCAAAATAAGGAAGAAATTTCTATAGCCTATTCCTAAGGAAGAACATGAAGAAAATTTTTTTCAAGGTGGAATAGAGCTAATTCAAGAAGTTTCCTTTGGACATGAACAACATGTGTAGAACCCATAATAATTTGATAACTCACTAGGAGTAACACAAGAAACTCCTATTGAGGAAATATTTCTAAAATAACATACCCTATAAGGAATCTAAAAGAACCCTTAGGGTAAGAGTCATGGTATAATTTATTAATTGGGGTAGGAAGTAGTAATATTCCTAAGGTTGAGAAAAGTAAATGGAAACTTGAGAATAAGAAGAAACAAAATCCCACAGTTCAAGTAAACCAAAAACATAACATTCAAGGGAAAAAAAAACATAAATTGAAAGAAAATGTAACCATGACCACTAGACATTCCCTTCATTTCTTAAAACTAGTTTAAAACCTAATAACCCATCTACTTCTTCTAAAAAGAAAAATAATACCTCTGGCTAAATAAGGAAGAAATTTATATAGGTTATTCCTAGGGAAGAACATGAAGAAAATGTTGTTTAAGGTGAAATAGAGCCAATTCAAGAAGTTTCCTTTGGACATGAACAACATGTGTAGGACCCCAAACAATTTGATGACTCACTAGGGGTAACACAAGAACCTCTTGTTGAGGAAAATATTTCTTAAATAGAACAACTTATAAGGAATCTACAAGAACCCTTACAAGAAGCTCTAAATGTAGCTGAAAGCCCTTTGAGAAATCCACAAGAACCCCCATATATGGAAGCTAGTCAAGTTCATGTTGATGTCAATGAGAAAAAATATGATACTTTGTATGACATTCCAAAGTATTCTGGCTCTATCCATGGTTCCCCTATATAAAGAGAGGTAATTGAAGTTTTTCATGATAGTAGTTCTAGTTCAGAAGAAGAATTTAAGGAAACAACCTCTTTTGAGCATTGAAATGTGGAAGACAATGTATTTTAGAGAAGAGAAGGAAAGGATATTTTAGAAGAAGATATAGTGGAAAGACTAGTAAGAAAAATTCTTACTAAAGAAGAGATGTTGTTGAGACAATCTCTTCTTCTCTCTTGAAAAGAGAAAGAACTTGAAGAAGAGAACAAGATAAGAAATGAGATATATGTCCAAATGTTTGAAAAAGAGAAACAACTCCAACAAGAATTAGAAAATTTAGAAGCTAAAAATAAGTCTAAGGAAAAACAATTGAACATGATGAAACAAGGAGTAACCCTCATTAGATAATAAATTGTAGAAGTTAAAAATGGGTGTGAAGAACAAATAGAGATGTTAAGGAAACAACTACAAGATACTAGGGCATAAATAGAATAAAAACCTTCCACTTCAGTAGCTCCACCAAGGTGTATGTTTCTTGTGGCTCAAAAAAAACCTTCTAGGTTATCAAAGAAAAGAATGAAGTTGAAGAAAGGGTAAATCAAGTTATAAAAATTGATGTACATTTGAATTTCTCAAAGAAACCTTCTAGAATTTATTTTGTTTTTCTAAGAGAAAATTTTTTCTATGAAACATTAATCAAATCATCTAAAAAAGAAAATTGGATTATGAAGATGATTTTGAATTCATGGCTGATTACACAACCACTATTCTTATAGTTCACAATTCAATGTGTAAATTTTATCTGCATGGAATTTTATTATAGTGCCATATTTAGTCTTTTCTCATCTTATATGTTTGAGATGTTCAACTTAGGGAATATCTCACTTATTAAAAATTAAATTGAATGGGAAGAAAGAAATGACAGGTTCCTGGAAATGTAGGAACGAATAGGTTTTCTTATAAGAGATTAATATCCTAAGACCAATCCATTCATATGAGATTTCAATGAACTTTCCCAAATTAGTACAATAGTTGAGGTTTATCAACAAAATTTACAATAAGTCTTATCAAGGATCCTTATAGTAGATAGCCTTGTACACACCCTAGTTGAAATTTGATATAATCTAAATGGTGTAATTTGAAAAAGAAATGACATTGCACATCATCTTCTCGAAAGGAAAAATTGTATCGTATAAAAAGCCATCATTTTATTTATAGTAAAATGATAGTGGTTATATTAGTCCTACTATAGTTTTGATCCTCTCATTGAGGGTTTCTATGTGAAATACTCATGTGTTATTTGTGTATGCGTATTTTTGGGATATTATTTGGTTTTACAATGTTTATTTTTTTGTTTGACTACTTCTTGGATCACTAGTGTTAAATCTTATTTAGTTTGGAGCTAAGGTCACTAGTTTCAAACTTTGTATAGATTCAATTTGGGATGATAATTGGTATTAGATCATATTCAATAAGAATAGTTAAGAAGCTCTTTCCACTAATGATGATTCAAAGGAAAAACTATGGGCATCCTTGACCAAGAGAAAGAAATTGGTATAGCAACTCAGTGAGCATGAAGCACTCATTGAACAAATAGTAGATAAAAGTGACCTAGATAAATGTGAAAGAGTCATCACTAATATCATGTCTACAAATGAGAATATTAAAAAAAAAAGTATTTTCCTAGTGAAGAAAGCTAAGGAAGAGACAACAACAAGAATGAGAAAAATGCAAGAAGAGATAGATAATGCATTTTGAGTAAAATTTGTAGCTGGGGAAGAGCTAAAAATAGATATAGACACTAAAATATAACTAAGGAAGTAGGAATAAATAAAGATTCACAAAGAGTATAAATGGAAGAGGATAAAAAACACCACCAAAAGGATAAGTTGATATAACTAACTAAACAAGTACTCAAGCTAACTAAGGAAATGAAGAGTGAAAATTAGAGGAATGAAAAACTAAGGAAGTTTAATGAGATTTTAGAGAAGATATATGAATAACTACAAGCTTAGAGGAGAAATAAAATTACCACCAATCTTGGATAGGAAGGTTAAACTAGGACTAATGTAGGTGAGTCCTATGAAGGAAACTACCTAGAGTTCAAGAAGAAAGGAAGGGCATTGCCAAAAGGTAAGAAACCTAGAAAACCCATGTTGTAATGCCCTAATAGGAAAACACAAAAGGATAAGACAAATTGATACAAATTTTGGAAAATATTTTTTCTTTAATAAATTTTTCTTGCTAAGTTCACTTAATCAAAGATGTGAAGTCTTAACAGGTTCCCTAATGTCACCCTTAAAAAAAATTACTTAATTTCCTTTCTAACATATATCCGTACTACTTAAGTTAATCCATCTATTAGTGTTACATATATTTATAATTTAATACATTATCAATCCTAATATCTCTTTCTGAATTAGGAACTAATTTCCTAGTCCTTACAATCAAATGTTTCTACTAAACATGCAATAAAGATACATGAAATAGATTTAAACCATCAACCATACATGTAAACCAAATCACTTTCTTTTCATTAATGACAATATGAAGAGTAAATGGTTCTTTATTTCATCATACATTCATATAAATACAAAATATATGATGTTATGACATCATCATAACTTCATTCATCTTTTGAATTAATACAATATGTTCACATTTCCCTTTATTTCTTGTCATGATATGATTTACCCTTATTACATATATTTTCATTTGATGATACATATACATATGACTTGTTATTTCATAAATTTATTTTACATTATAATATTAAATAGGTTTGTTGGAAGTCTTATTGGGAAGTAAGATAGTGAGAGGGAAAGGTGGGGTGTGAATTAGGATCTACAAAAATTTTTAACTCCTTGAAGAAAAAAAAGTATGTTCACCATTTTCCCAACTCATATCTTAGATCATATATCGTACAACCATAAACTATAAAACTAAAATAGATCTAACTATGCATCATCTCCGTCAACATGAAAATAAATGTAAACACATAACACAAATATTTGGTTACCTAGAAACCCTCAAAGGTGAAGCTAAAATTGGGGTGGGGATGACATCCATAAATCTTCACTACTACAAAAATAAAGTGTGCATAGGTGAAAGCACAAACCTATGTCACCCATTTCTAAAGGAAAAGGCTAACAAAAGTATAACTATTCACCTTCAATGACATAAAATTGGTATTATTATTTTGAATTTGAAAATGAAGTAAACTAATGAAATGTGTTTAAGATTATAATTTGTAATAATTATTTGGAATAAGAATTGATATATTTTCCTAATTTTTAAGGACAATTTTTTAGCTGCTGAAAACTGCTGAAAATTGGGGGTCTAGTTCCCACCACAAAACTATGACGAAATAACTTTATTTCTTGTTAATCTAAAACTATGTTATAGATAACATATATAGCTAGAACAATAAAAAATAAAAATCATGTTTGGACCTATATTTTCTCTTTTATAATGATTCAAATTTCAACTCACATGAAATTGATAGTTTTCATCTCCCACCACATTTTCAAAACAAATCTATTCTAACCAAGAGAAAAATTATAAATTCTAGAAGAAGACTCTCTCATCTAGAATGCCATATAATTTTTATATCTTTTGATATGATTTAATATTTTTTCTTTCTCAAAACTGACATATTTTTGAGTGTTAAAATACATGCTTATAGAATTTTTTAATTAAAGTATACTATATCTAATTAAAACATTATAGACACTATATGAGAATATTCTAGACTCTAAGTTCTATAAAATGATGTTTATTTATTATTAAAAAAATATCATATAAAATAGTAAGAGTTATCGAAACGCCACTTTTCTAAAATAATTTTATTTCTTTAGTAATTGGATACAAACTAGTATAAAACATGAATTTAATAGCTATCTCCAATTGGAAAAGTGTGAGACCATATATAACTTAGCTAGAGTAAATTTATCTAGATCATATGTTTTAACAAAATTGATATTTAGATAGAAATACTCAAATTTAGTCATTCTAATAAGTTCGCCTAAAAGGTGACATGGCTTTGTACTTTTACCCACATATTAAGGATACAATATTTAATCATTTCTGATGATCCACCCTATGAGAGGTCTCCCCTATTAGGAGCTTAAAAACATTATCCACTCTACCTTGATTAAAGGATTTAAAATCACAACTAATTAAGTAGTCTATTAGGAGATTTGAATAGGTCTGTTAAAACCACTCTATTAATAGATTTACCCTAATCCACTTGTTATAATGTCTCAGTACCTGTGGTTAGCACTTTGTTGCTAGATTATAGATCTTATCTTTCCTTGATTGATTTAATATCCTAATCTGATATACTCTATTCCTCCCTTCACTACTAGGTTTTTCTATCTAATCTCTTCTGTGGATCATCAAACTTAGCCTTCCTCGCTCTATCAATGACCTTCTCATGCATACATGATCAACGTATTGATTTAGGGTTAAATACCTTCTTAAATATTCAATTAGAGAAGGTTTTGGATCATAATCAACAATCCAAAGTTATCCCTTTTTTCACTTAGTCCTTCTAATTTTCTGATTACTTACTCTATCCTCATAGGGATCAATGTCCTCTGGCAAAATATGTAATTGTCTACTTATCTATCCCCATAATCAAAAAATACCACATAGAAGTCAGCCAAAACATAAGTGTTTGTATGATCACAAACATATATGTCAAAACTGGCACCTGAATATCCTAATACTGAACCATAACTAATATTAATGTTGGTCATTGACTTCTATATGCTTAGCAATAACTGACTCACTCGACATATATTGTCTTTTCTTTTCTTTTCTTCCTTTTCTTCACTCAACATATACTATGACTCAGTCTATAAAGGGGTGTTATAAAACCTTAGACTTGCTCAACTTGCAATGAAATATAAACAAATCCATGAATACTTGACCTTCATTGGGTAACTCGATCATAGTGATGACTGATCAACTCTTCATATAAAATGACTAAGTATTGGACACTAATAGAAAACAAGGATTAAAAATCAACAATCCCCTCCTTTGAAATTAGTGGAAAAACACTTTGTCATGACTTGGTATTCTATTCAAAATTACAAAAATAGATATCCCCCTTATATTGTGATTTGGTCTTGAAAAGGACTTCACTATATACAATATACATAGATGTCTCTCCAAAAATGAATATTCTTACCTATGATCTATGATATATAATATGTCCTTTATAGATCTCATATTTTCCCTTTGTAGTATGTATTTTACCTTTGTAGAATGTGTCATGATATTATTTTTGCCTTGTTTTTGACACTTATGTCTTGGGGTTTATAGGGGTCAAATTGTACTTATCCAAAAATGATTTGTGATTCCATAAAATCACCTCTAATCCATGATACCAACATGATTTTATTGAATCAATAACTTGAATCTAGATTTCTAGGTGAGCTACTAGATCAACTAAACTATTTGCAATAGAGAGATGTGGATCTCTCTTGACTAAGTCTTTTGCAACTAATAATTCCTTCTTCATGAACTACAAATGAGGTAGCAACACAATTTAGATAGAAATCACTTTGTTTCAAATGTTGTCATCTTTAGCCATCAACTCGGCTAACCTTCTTTGAGAAAAAGTCAATTTATTTAATTGGTTAGAGCTTGAACTTGCATCCTTTCTCAAAGAATGTGCACATGCCTTCAAATCTACTTGTAATTTATCAATAGATTATTGATTCTCTAAGGTGAAGAAATCAACATCATAAAGCTTTATATACAAAGAATAAATAGTTTTAAAAATCCCTTCTAAAATATTTACAAGATTTGAAAGTTCAACATGTTTTATTGCAATTTCTATTGAACTTTCTCTAGAACTTTGTGCTCAAAAATTTTCTCAAACCATCTCATCAATTTTTCATTGGTATCGATATCCTCATTATTAAATTTTATCAAAAATATGAACTAACTGTTCCAAAATATCATTCCTAATATGAATCTAAAATGCATCTACAAAAATGTCCTTGATATCATATAATACTTGTTTTTGCTTGAATTCTCTTCATAGTTGTTCTTGCTTTATCTTTCTACTTGGTAAGACTTGTAAAACTTACATTTGTTCAAGTGTCATTATGTAAATGTCATACTTGGGAAGTGCAATGAACTTGTCTAAAGTCACTAGAGTCTAAGGTGACTCAATATTCTTTTCTATTAATTATGACCTTGATATGTTGACACTCAATAGTTTGATCTGTAATTGTGTCCCTTCAACACTTAGTCTAGGTGTTTGTTGTCCTATAGAAGTGCTCTTCTACTAAGTAGGTTTAACCTATTGGATGGATGTAAAAATTCATGCTTCAGTATATATAGAAACAACACTTGACAACTATATGAGGTTTTGGATAGCCTCTTGCTCCTTTGGCTTCTTGGTGTCTATAGGCATTGATGGTTTATCCTCCTTTTGTCCCTCAATATTGGGCCTTGAGAAAGTAGTTGTAGATTGATTTTCTTGTCCTTGTTTATCTCCTTCATCATTATAAATAACAAGATTAACCATAGGAGGGGAATATTTAATCACTATTAAATATTTTCCCTAATACTCAACAATTACATCTTGAGTTGACTCTTGTTATCAACTATGACTAATGTAATTTTAAAATTATCAATTGGGGTGTTCATAATTGGTGCACTATCAATCTATGGTTAGTCCTAAATTTGCATTAATATTGGATTATTGCATGGAAGAGGAGTGTCTAAGGTTTTAAGTGCTACACTTTTTAGTTTTTCCTTAGTTAAAATATTTAGATTCTACTATTTCTCTTTAGGGATATCTTCTATGGTGACAACATCTTGTTGTTCACAGTCCTCTTCCTTTTTGATGATTGCCTCTACCAGATTTTCTTGTGCATCATAATCTTTCTTATTATCTAGTTCTATTATATCTTTAGCTTCTTATTCTTTCTCTTTTTCTACTATTGAAATTAATAACCAAACTCCTTTCTCCATATCAAAACACTTTTTTGTACAACATCCTCTACTTTATTCTTAAAAAATTAATAAGACCTAGTCTTGGGCACAAATTTCTTCCCAAAATCTCTTAGTGCAATATACATATGGGTTTTTCCTAAGTCTAGAATTGTTTGGGATAATGTAGCCTCTCTTATTTTCCTCTTTGTAGATAATTCCCACCTCCATTTTTCATCCAATTTATTGTTCAAGTCTTCTACAATGTCTTTTCTTAACTCTATAGGCATATATTTAAATTTTATCATCATATCTATCATATTTTTTTAATTTTCACTTGATTTTCCTTATCTAAAGAATCATAATGAATATGTTTGAAACATATTAGTCTTGCTAAACTTCTAATATTCTCAAATACTTGATCAATGTTTATTGGGTGGTCATTTGGGAAAATTTGACATTTACTCAAATCATTAGACTCATTTTTATCTCCTTCATCTTCCTCATCATTAAGCATAATGATCAGCTTCTTCTTTGTACTCTAGTTGGTCACTTTTTCAATTTACTTTCTCTTTGGTGTATCCTTTCCCTTACTTGGATTATTTACCAATGTTGTGCTTTTCTTTTTTCTTAGGACCTATAGGTAGTGCTGATTTGGATCCTTGCCTTGTGACTATCCTTCTTTTAGTTTTAGGGGAAGGAGGGGTAACAAATTTCTTCACATTCTTCTTAAATTTTTGCTTCACCTTGGGATCCAGTATCATAATTTTATTTTGATTTTTTTCATTGGGCTTGGGAACCACTAGTTCTCTTCCTTTAGACTCTTTCTCTTCTTTTGATTCCTCATCTTCTCCCTCACCTTCTAGTATTTGTAGGGATCCTTTGCCCATTTATCCCTCAAGATCAGCTATCATCTTTTTCCTCTTTTTACCCATCTTGGGAACTTTAGTCTACATTAGCATTTTGATCTTGCATGACTCATAATTTCCATAACGTTCAACAATCTTGTTAATTCCTTTAGATAACAAGGTAATAGTAGTTGTAGTGATTTCATCTACATTCATTTTATATTTTATTGGCCTCAACCATACAAACCTCAGAATTACAACTTGTGCATATTTGAAATCAGTTTCCACCATGAAACATATATCTTCATAATAGTGGTCTACAACTAATTTTTGAATCCTCAATCTATTCTTCATCTCCCCATAAATTCTTTAAAATAACCAGCCATAATGGTTTCAAAATTGTTACCCAATTTTTAAATAAGAACATTTATTTGCATGGTTGCAGTCTAGTTTTATCCCACACTATAGTTCTGATAGTTGCAAATGAATTTTGTACATAGAAAAATATACAAACCAATAGTGAACTAGACTTATATGATGTATTCTTGGCCTTCCTTATAGCTCCAAGATTCTCACAAAGTTGTGTCAATTGTATCTCAACATGATCATTACTATGATCTTTCTTCATAATCTTATAACCTAGGTCTATTACTAGGCATGAAACATTGTTCATTCATCTGGACCGATAGAGCTTGTGTGCAATCACACATACAAAAAATTCAATAATGGGGTCTTCAATACTATCTATTGACATTCCTTGACCATTCCACTTAGCCTTCATTTGATCTTTGATAATGTTTCTTGCTACACACCTCATTGTCTTAACTCAATCAAGGTTTGCATATCGTGTCACTTTGGTAGATTATTTCCTTATTATTCTTTATTGTTCCACTTTAAAAACCTTTGGAAAGGATAGGGTATGAGTAAGAGATTTCTAAAAAATGACCTTTTTCTCATCTTTTAGAACTCCATTTGCACACAATTTATCATCAGCATTTTTTAGTTCATAGTCTCTAATCTCTCTAACCTTACACATGTAACATGAATGAATTTCATGTACCATAATCACTCTAGGAGGAATATGATGTAAGGAGGCCAAGAAGAACTAGGGCCAAATGATCACCCAAAAATCCAAACCAACCTTGTAGAGTTAACACAATGGAAGCAAACACACAAAGATAAAAACACCACACAAAGAGAGATAACAACAGTTTTTATTGATTCATCAAATAATCAACATACATGCTTAGTTAGAATGCCTTCTAGGTTATGAATAGATACAATATACATTTAAGATCCAAGATCTAGCTTCAAACTCACACTTCCAAACACATATGCAACCAACTTTCTAAACATTCTAGTTATGCCTAACTCTAAGCCTAAACATCCTATTTATACTTGCCAAAATGGCTTACAGAACATTCTAGAACATTAAAAAAAAAAAAGGCCAACCCAAAAATGGTTTGCACACATCCCAAGAAAAGATATGATCATAAAAGTTGTGATCAGATTAAATCACACAAGTGAGCTCATCAAAATGTAGAAAGCACATCCAAAATGCTAACACTTGACATAAATAGGATCACTTGGCACATGAAGGATCACTCGGCACATGAAGGTTAGATTGACACACGTTGTGGAACTTGGCACACATTGTAGAGTGATATGGTATTGCACACTAACCTAAGTGTTAACATGATGTGGGATAACTTCAACTCAGCTTCTACTACAAAATTACTAGCACTCAGTAATTGTTGTAACTTGGCAATGACTGCAATTCAGCAACAACTGGTAGAATGAACACAAATGAGAAGGACAACACATCAACTCAAGATGCTCCTGCATTAGACAACCAAAGTAGAAATAAATGATTCTCTTGAATCATGAAAGTGTTACAATTTCAGCTAAATCCAACTCAGATTGAGAAATCCATGTAGCATCATCAACTAGTTTGTTTTTCCACTTCATCAAATATTCATTGTACTCTTTTACTCTTGTGCTTTTACCAACTCTCTAATCCAATATTTGTTCAATCCCTTCAATCTACTTCTTAGGATAATCATTAGGTACAAAAACTTCATCATTTGACTCATGGTACTTATATAGATCAGCAACATTGAATATATGAGACATATTCATGTCATCAGGTAACTCAACTTCATAAGCATTTCCATTGTCAGACTTCCTCAAGATCTTACAAGGTCCAAACTTCTTCATCTTTAGCTTATTGTATGGTCCAAAAGGATATCTTCCTTTCTTCAAATGAACCATAATCTCATCACCAACTTCAAAAACATATTGTCTTCTAGACTTATTAGCATTCTCCTTGTACTTTTGATTACTTTGTTCCAACTTTAACTTCACTTCCTTATGCAAAGGCTCCATAAAATCAGCAAATTCTTCTCCTACAACACTTCTCTTTTATTCACTAAAAACATACCTTAAATCTGATACTCCTCTAGGCTTCATTCCAATAACAATCTCAAAAGGTGTCTTCCTTGTACTTCTATTCATAGAATTATTATATGCAAACTTAGCTTTTGTCAATACCATCTCCCAATTATGTGTTTCATCTCCAATTAAGCATCTTAGAAAATTACCCAAACTTCTATTCACAACCTCTATCTATCCATCATGTAGAACTAAAATTCAACTTAGTACCCATATTCTTCCACATAGTTCTCCAAAAATAACCAACAAACTTATTGTCTCTATCAGAAATAATACTTCTTGGTAACCCTTACAATCTAACAATCTCTTTGAAGAAATGTTTAATAACATATTTAGCATCTGATGTCTTCTTACATGGTATAAAATGAGTCATTTTAGAAAATCTATCCACAACAATAAATATAGAATCATATGCCTTTATTTTATTAGGAAACACAAGAATAAAATTCATACTAATGTCACTCCAAGGTTTCTGAAGAATAGAAAGAGATCTATGCAATCCATTATTCTGACTTACTCCTTTTGTAACTTGACAAACTCCACAACTCTTCATAAATTTTTGGACATCCTTATACATCTATGGCCAATAATACTTCTCCTTCAACAAACTTGATATCTTATCAAATCCAAAATGTCCATCCAATCCACCAATATGATTTTCCTTAGTCAAATTCAACCTCATATAAATTCCAAGGATACACAACTGAATACCTTTGAACAACATACCTTCTTGAATGAAATATTCATCATACTTACTCATGTGATCTATTAGATTTGGTGCTCTACACTCTCTCCATGCCTTATAAAAATCAAGATCAGTATCATACAACTCTTTCATTTTATCAAAACCAAGAAATTCAACCTTCATTTTAATGAACAAAGAATACCTTTTGCTCAATGCATCAGCAACTTCATTAGTAACTCCACTCTTATGCTTAATCACAAATGTAAAGCTCTACAAATACTCAACCCACTTCATATGTCTTTGAGTCAATTTATGTTGACTTCCCAAGTACTGTAAAGCTTTATGATTAGTATACTACAAAAACTCCTTAGGAATCAAATAAATTCTCCACTTCTTCAAAGCTTAAAAAATAGCATAAAACTCTTTATCATACATAGAATACTTCTTTTTAGCATCATTCAACTTATTACTAAAGAAAGCAACAAGTTTATTGTCTTGATGTAATCCAACTCCTATTGCACTACCACTTGCATCACATTCAACTTGAAATACCTTATTGAAATTAGGCAAAGCCAATACATGTAACTCAGCAACATTTTCATTTCAAAGTCTCAAAACTCTTATCAGCTCCATGTGTCCACTTGAATTCCTTTTTTATCTCCTCTCATTTTCTGTTTCTTAGCATTACAAATAACACGAAAATTCTTTATAAAATTTATTTAAAAACTAAGCAAATCATGAAATGATCTCACCTCACCCATATTCTTAGGTGTAGGCCATTCCAAAATTGATTTAGCCTTCTTAGGATCCATTCTCAAACCAATAGTTGAAATAAAAAATCCCAAATACATAATCCTTTCTTGCACAAAAGAACACTTTTTCAAATTTATCACCAACCTCTCCTCTTTCAATCTCTACAATACTTGTCTTGCATGCTCAAGATGTTCTTCCTTAGTCTTAATGAATATTAGAATATCATTCAAATAAGCAATCACAAATTTATCCAAGAATCTTTTGAGAACTTCATTCATCAACCTCATAAAAGTACTAGGTGCATTAGTCAAACCAAAAGGCATAACCAACTATTCATACAAACCATCTTTTGTCTTGAAAGTAGCCTTCCATTCACCACTTTCTCTGATTCTAATCTAATGATAGCCACTCTTCAAAAAAAATTTGTTAAAATAATTTGCTCCACTCTAAAAATCCATTATGTCATCCATCCTTAGCATAGGAAATTTATATTTCATTGTGATCTTGTTAATATCTTTGGAATTAGTACACATTCTCCATTCTCCATTTATTTTAGGTGCTAATGCAATAGGTACAACACATGGACTCAAAATTTCTCTAATCAAACCTTTCTACAACAACTCATGCACTTGTTTGTTAAGTTCTTCATTCTCTTTACATGTTGATCTATATGGTGCTTTTTTCATAAAGCTAGCTCCAAGAATTAGATCCAAACAATGACTTATATTTTTCACTAGTGGTAAACTATCAAGAATATCCTCAGCAACAATCTCTTTATACTAATTCAACAACTTTATAATTTTTTCTGGTACTCAGCTACCACTATCTCCTATCACTTGGTCATTGTATCCAAACTCAGTCCTCTAGGAATTATGGAAAAACATACATGATTCTTCCTCACTTAGCCTCATCTAGACTTTCAATCAAAGGTAGAAATATTTGCTTCTTCCCATTCACCCAAAAAGTATATTGATTCAATCTTCCATCATGTACAAAATATCTATTGAATACTGCCAAGGTCTACCCAACAAAATATGGCAGCAATCCATAGGCATAATATCACATAGAACTTCATCAAAATAATGTCCAATCTTGAAATTCACAATGCATTTCTCACTTACCAATATCTTATGATCATCTTTGATCCATGAAACATGATAGCGATTAGGATGATTTAGCCTTTGTAACTGCAACTTTGTAACTAGCTCTTTTGATGCCAAATTTGTATAGTTTCCACTATCAATGATCACCTTGCAACATTTATTGACCATCTTACATCTAGTCTTGAAAAGACTTCTTCTAAGGATAGGTTTCTCATCACTTCCCTTATTACATAAGGTTCTTGTCACCATCAGATTTTCTCCAACCTCAGGTCCAATCAGTGAACTCTCAATCTCCCCTTGAATCACAACATTTCTATTACCTTGCCCATTTTTAGAGGATCTACATTCAAAGGATCTATGACCTTCTTTACCACATTTCAAATAATTATCATGAAACCCACCTCTAAAATAAGAATTACCTCTTCCTTGGTAAGAACTAGTACCTCCTTGGCAAGAACTATGACCTTTCCACTTGGTCTTGTCTTTGTCATCATTCTTCCGTTCATATTTGCCTTTATCCTACATAGAACTTTCAAATCTACCACTTTCACTATAATATCTACCTCTGCTTCTCTAAAATCTACTACCTCTACCTCTTTGACTTTATTCATGCTTCTTTGTCAAGATCTCAACTTTCAAGGCATATTGATATGTTTCTTCCACACTTCCCAATTTCACGAAACTTAGTTCATCTTGAATTATAGATCTCAATCCATTTAGATATCTTGTTATTTTCTCAACATCATCATCCACATGTCCAAATCTGATGTCTAGTCTATAGAATTCCTCAATATACTCCTTCATAGTCATATCTCTTTGTCTCCAATTTTGCATCTTTCTCAAGAAGATAACTTGGTAATTGGTAGGAAGGAATTTTCTTTTACCTTCTTCACCATCTTCACCCAAGTTCTAATATTTTCCTTTCCTCTCCTTTGTATATTAGTTTGCAAATGCTCCCACCATAATGAAGCATGACCTTTCAACCTATTAACTACAATCTTCACCTTCCTATTATTAGAAGTGTTTTCATACTCAAAGAACTTCTCCATATTAGAGATTCAATCCAACACAACATTGGTTTCCAATTTACCATCATAAGGATCAACTTCTACAATAGGCTTTGAATGTGCCCTAGAAAATACTCTCAACAATCTTTCCTCATCTTGATCTTCTTCTAGTTTTGAATTAGGGTTTGGTGTTACTACTTCATCATCACTCACATCCTCAAGATGTGCTCCTGTCCTTTGGGCTATATCCATAGCATCTAACCTAGCTACAATTTATCTCAATGTATCTAGTATGACATTATCAACATTTCCTTTACCACAAACCATCTTTACAAATCAAGTTCCTAAAAGATCATAACCCTCTACAAGTTATAGGTCAAATCTGTAGATCTAAAACTATACAACCAAATCCTCATAGGGGTTTAAATGATCCAATCTCCATAAGGATGAACCTCAACCTCTAATATCACTTGAAAAAAAGAGGGCAAGAAGAAATAGGGCCAAAGGCTCACCCAACAATCCAAACCAACCTTGTAGAGTTAAGACAATGGAAGAAAATGCAGAAAGAGAAAAACACCATAGAGAGAGAGAGAACAATAGTTTTTATTGATTCATCAAATAATCAACATACATACCCAACTGTAAGGCCTTCTAGGTTATAGCTAAATACAATATACATTCAAGATCCAAGATCTAGCTTCAAATTTTCACTTCGAAACACATATGTAACCAACTTTCCAAACCTTCTAGTTCTTCCTAACTCTAAGCCTAAACACACTATTTATACTTGCCAAAATAGCTTGCAGAATATTCTAGAACATTACAAAATTGAAAGGCCAAGCTAACAATGGTTTGAGCACATCCCAAGACAAGATATAATCATAAAATCATGATCAAAATTAATCATCCAACCTAACACAAGGAGGGAGAGAAGAACTAGGGCCAAATGCACATGCAACAATCCAAACCAACATTATAGAGTTAACATAATGGAAGCAAATACACAAAGAGAACAAACACATATAGAGAAAGAGAACAACACTTTAATTGATTCATCAAAATATCAGCATATAGGCCTAGCTATAAGGCCTTCTGGGTTACAAATAGATACAAAATACATTCAAGATCTAAGATCTAGCTTCAAATTTGTACCTACCAGACAAATATGTAATAAACTTTCCAAACCTCCCAATTTTTCTTAACTGTAAGCATAAACACCCTATTTATACTTGCCAAAACATATTATAGAACATTCTAGAACATTACAGAATAGAAATACAAACCCAACAATAGTTTGTACACATCCCAAGACAAGATCTAATCATAAATATCATGATCAAAATTAATCATGCAAGTTGACTCATCAAACATAGAAAACACATCCAAAATGATGACACATGACATAAATAGGGTCACTCAACAAATGAAACATCACTTAGCACATGAAGAATCACTCAACACATGAAGGACATCTCAACACACACCATGGAACTCGAAATATACTACAGAGTGAGATGGGATAACACACTAACTTGAATGTTAACATGACATGGGATAACTTCAACTCATCTTATACTGAAAAATTACTAACACTCAACAATTGCTACAACATGGCAATGAATGCAACTCAACAACAATGGGTAGAATGGATACAAATGAGTAGGATAACATGTCAACCTAGGATGCTCCTACATCAAAATCAATGACAAAGTACCTAAAGTGTCTCTAGTCATCACAATGTCGGGGTATGCCTTAAAATTTGGTGGAGGGCATTGATCATTCATCACAATCTATGTGTTTCTTTCCTTCAACATCTCCTTATTGGTTCCAAATGCAAATGATGTCATTTTGAAATAGGTTTTTTAAAATAACTTCAAAAACTTAGCTCATCTCGTAAGTATTACTTGCTTTTCTCTACAATTTTTCAATGACATACTATAGATTTGCACAACATTCCATAAAAATCACTCTATAATCACCTTTGAATCACTCTAAAGGTTCATAATCATCTGATAAATGAGAATGTTCTTCAAAACTTTGATATAAACCTTCAATCTATTGAATTAGGTCTTTAATAAATTCTTCATACTATGTTAGGTCCATTACAACTATCTCAGCCTTCATATGAAAGTTTTTTCACAAAAATTTCCGTTGCTCAATCTTCATTGCCATTCACATGCTTAGATCGATAAACATATCAACTTAGTTTTGTATGGGAGCTTGGTTCATATAGCAATACTTGGTTGTTACTAAGATGAACTCTAATACTTAGCATCTATTATGCATATGGTTTCTTTTACTCAATTCTTTCCTTATATCTTCCCTAGTGCATCTTAATTTAGTTAGATATGGACTTTTAACATATCTATTATTAGGAACTATTATGTAATTTATCATTCAAGTGTATAGTTCCTTATATATCTTCTTTTCTTAATTAGAAGTAGTGCAATCACCTGACCCATTGGATTGGGTGACCTTGGCTTCACTTGCTCCACTACTTTCCACTTGTACCTTGTCAAGCCAATATAACACCCTTTTAGTTGAAGGATTGGACATCCCTTACTACCAAAGTAGTATGATGGTCTTCATTAAATATCAATCCAAGAGCTTGAAATTGAGGTGATGTCTACAAAGTATATGCTCTAGCCTCTGCTAAAAGTCACTACTACCTTGAATAAAAAAACCATTAAGGAAATCTATTTTATCAAAAAGAAAGACAACTATCTTATGACTAGAAGGAAACTTAGATAACTACTTAACCATACATCTATGCACCTACTATAGTAGGAACAATAACTGGCTCTATTTCTAGTGGCTATAGGAATAGCAGTTCTAAAACTAACTTAGAAAACTAATTTGAACTCCAATTACTAAAGTAAACTCCACCTTCTACGTGGGCCCCCATGGAAGAGTGAAGAAAAGATTAACTGAGACTAAAGTGTAGAAATTTAGTAAACTCATGTATTCATTCAGTAGACAACATTACACTTACTTGAAGAAAAGAAGAATATAACTGATAAATTTCATCTAACTCTATTTGTTCATTCCCTACTTGACCTTTTAGCTATAGACAAGGTCTTATTTAAAAGATAGGAAAATAAGAGATTCCTACAATCATGACTTCCTCATAAAGGATAGTTTGTTGCAGCTCAAGATTCATGCAAACATGAAACATGATAATAAACATTAGGTATTTCCTTAAGTTGTTATAAATATAGAGTGTAGTGGATGTTGGATCTGGTCTACTACATGACTTAAATGATTCCAGGAATTCAGGTACCGTGCAATAGTTTCTCATTAAGAATGCATGTTGACTAATTGATCACCATGTTGACTTGCTTTCTTGTAGAGCCACCTCATCAAGTCCCTTATTGTTTTGTTGAACAATTTTTGGTTGTAATGGTGCCACAACACACCTTCTTTAACACTTGTGATTCCACAATACTAGACCTTCACTTAAGCTATTTTAACAAATTCTGAGTTGGCTTGGATACCTACGATCATCATTCAATGCACACAAGACTTCCTAGAAATACTTATTTATATTTATTAATTTATAAAGAAAAAGCATTAATATTCAATTATCAATCTTTGCAATCTCTTTGGCTGTAGGAAGATCTACCCATGCTAAACATTCATGAAGAAAGATTTCTATCAATAGAATGAAACTTTTATGAAATAATTCTAATTATCACTTTTATGCCATATGTTCATAACTTATACATCAAAAAGTACAAAATATTATACTTACAGTATGACAAAGTTTAGCATGTTATAAACAAATATTCATAAAAAGGATTAAAAAGACATCTATTTCTTTATGTCATCATTTTTCGCCCAACCAACCTGATGTTGGTCCCTTCAACATTTATCAATTTCTAATTCTCATCCATAGTCTAAGATCATTGGTGATTTTTTCAATTGATTCATTAGCCCTGTTGTTAAATTTTTCATAATTCTAATTTAACCTTTCCCATTTCTGATCGTTAATGGCCATATTATATTCAGCAAAAGAGTCATGCTTTCTAGGAATAGGATGTAGGAGTATTGGTGGTTCAAAATGAAGAGGAACCCAATAATTTTTTGACTTCTGCCTAGCATCATATTCCTAGGAATCCTGCTAATAGCCATCCCCTAATTTTGTAGAGTGTAATTCCCTTGTTTTCAGATCTTGTGACAATCAGACCCATCTTTGAGTAGACACCCTTATGGCATCAGGAGCAATTTTGGAACAATGTTGTTCCTAATGTAAAAATTTCTATTCTCCGACAAGGTAAATCTTAGTAGCACCACTTGCATTATTTTAAATAGAGAGCCAATCAAAGAACATCCTATAAGTATTTTGTGCCTCAGGTCAAATGTATCGTGGTTCCAAAATTTCTTTTTCCCTATAAAGGGCTGCTTGGTCCTCTTGACTAATCTCATTTTGCATCCATGACATGATTTCTCTAAACTGTACATCCCCTACATACAATAATGAATTGCAATCTTTGTTATCTAGAATAGCAAGGTTATGGACATATAGTTCATAGAGGAGATTCTACAGATCCATTGGGATTGATTTGAATACCGCATAAAAATCATGGGCAGTGTGCAAAGAAGGATTTAACCCTTGGACAATTTGAGACAATTGAAAATTAATCATTTATTCCTTTAAAAATAGTGTGTAAACCAGGGATGGTGATGTTCACTTCATAAGCTCTAGAATGAGCTCTGTTACCTTTGTGACATGTTACTATAGGACCATGATTTCACTATCTTTTTCTTCAATTTTTTGTGCCTATTCTTTTATAGTTTTGAGCAATTGTTTCCTCTCCAAGTCTCAGTTTGACTTTTCCCATTGCAATTGTTCATACAAACTAAGACTAGTTGTTAATGGAGTAGAAATGTCTAGTGGTGTGTGGTGACAAGCAACATGGCATTCATCTTTAGAGTGGTGATGAGAAATAGGGTTGTCATCTTAAAAGTGGTGATGAGCAACAGGGTTGTCATCTTTAGAGTAATGATAAGCAACAAGACTATCACCTTTTTCTAAAGGTACAGTGGCTATAGTATATGGCACCATAGCCTTATTGGTTTGAAATGTTTCAAAAATTTCTTGAACTATTTCCTATGCAAATGATGGGTACTCTTCTAGTGGAAAATCTCCTTCCTCTTTTTCTTGTTGTTCAAAACTAGACATCATTTCCTCTAAAGAGTCTATGCCACTATCAATAATAACAAAGCTCATATTAGGGTTTTTTGGCTTTAGAGAAGCTTCCTCAAGAACATTTTCATGTTCGGGAGTATGAATTGCATGCTATAGAGATTGTGTAGGTGTATGGATTGGAGATTCTAAATCAACACCTGTAGGGGTAGAGATTGTTTGTTTACCCTTATTATTGATAGATTTTCCTCTATTAAGGTTAGGTATAGTTTCCTATGGCACTAGAGGTGCTTCCTTTGAATCTTTCCCTATGGTATCCATTTGTGATTTTATCCTCTTAAAGGTGGAGTTCTCTTTTTCATAGTCTTAGGTGTAGACATAGAAGCTAAAGCTTCTTGAACTATTTTAGATACTACCTTTTTGACTCCTATGATAGTTTTCTCTCTTGTCCCCATTCCTTTCCCTCTAGGTCCACCCCTTTGGGATCCCATTATTTTGAGTTTTACAAAATCATCCCATGTCCCTAGATGTTTCCTAGTCATTTCCCTTTCAATTATGACTCTTATTAAGCAGTGATGGGACACCAACTAGGTCTTACCTTGTTGCACATAGGAATCTTGCCTTTTAACAATATTGTAAAGGAAACTAGGAGATTTATAGGATAATTATCATGCTGTAAACTACTCAAAATCTTGAAATGAATACATGCAAATAGGTATATCACCCTTCACAAGTAGAATACCTTATGATAAACTTAGTAGGTTGAATGAATTGAAGGGGAAGAAATAACCATAATGTAACTTGCTTCTTATTTTCCTCCAGCAGAGGGTCTCCATGCACTGTGAATTGTGCCTTTGCAACTCATGCATCCATGTCTTCTATCCATCATTCCCTATATGTAGGTAGACTAGTAGCCTCTACCACCACCTGTTCTATAAATTCTATCCCGATACCCTTGACATTTGCATACCCATCCTATAGTGTATTATGAAATTACAACAAAATTTCTTCATCAAATTGTTTGAGGCTAAGGTAATAAGCTGACCAACCCCATTGTTGAAACAAATTTCATGTTGCTAGGTTTTCCTACAAGACTCTGTGATCCACTAGTTCATGTTGCTAAGGTTCTCCACCCATGTTATCCTTTAAAGAATGTTATAGCTAATGAGTTCAACTATGGGTGATTGAAAAGTTTGAGCAAAAATAGCTACAAGGGTTTCAGTTGAAAAAATGGCGTATTGGCAAAGAAAAACAATTTTAAGAACTTCAAAACATCATATCCTTCAGTACTATATGATGATATTTTAAGCACCAAAACATAATGAAGATAAAGATCATGATCAAAACATATGCCATATTAATGAGAGGTTATGTACTTTGTGTTAAACCATAATTTAATGTTTGTTTTTAAATTATTTCTTGCACACCATAGAAGTACAAAGGACTGCCAGCTCATCATTGAGGTGGCCTTTCCCTCGTACATCATACATGCCAAATTAAGATCAACTTATGATTTTGATTTTCCCTCCCCCAAAAAATTAGAGGCTGGGTTCCACTAAACCTTAGAGATTACAAATTTTGGAAATTGAAATAAATAAATAATAAATTAAATAAGTGTAGAGGGGTCAAGTGTAACTAACTTGATATGTGATAGGAAGGGTGCTCCAAGTAGTATCATAGTAGATAAATTAATGAAGTGGAGTGGGAATGAAAAGACAAGAAGATGAGATGGGGTGAAGCAAAAAAGGAAATGGGTTTCACATAAAATGTGAAACTTTTATTATGAATGCCTTGAAATAAATTCAAGGTGCTATAGGTGTTTGAGTGGAAGACTTAGACAGAGTGGCTATAGGAAGTAATGTTTCTGTTGTGTTGAAATATTGAAGAAATTCTTCTCAGTTTGCTAGATTGTGGTATAGCTTCAGGCAATGCCCAATAACCAAAAGTTTGAACTTGATCAGATCAATTGTTGACAGTTGAACTACTCCATTGTTAAAAATTGCTACAATTTCATATGGAACAAACCATCTAGTCTAAAATTTCCCTTGGTGATGCTAATATCTAGAGTCATACAGGAGTGTCCAATCACCAACACATAATTCTCTATCTTTGATAAATTTGTCATGCCATTGCTTCCACTAACTCTAAATTAGTTTTGTGCTATGAAGGGCTAACTTTTTCCTTTCATCCAACTCATTGAGATGAAAAATGTGATCCTATTGTGCTACAAGAAGAGTAATATCGAGTTTCAAAGTTCTCCATAGAGTCTTATACTCAGATTCAATGGGCATGATAGTTGTCTTCCCATATAGGAGTTCAAAAGGTGTAAAACCTGTAGTAGATTTCCATGCTATTCTATATGCCCATAAGGCTTCAAGAAGTCAAGCTGCCCAATCTTTCATAAGCAAGGACACTATTTTAGTATGTTTTCCAGCTCTCTATTTGTCACTTTAGCCTATCCATTAACTTGTGGATTCTACAGGGAGGATTTTCCATGTCAAATTTTGTATTCCTCCATGAGAGCAGCTATCAAATTAGATGTAAACTAAGGGCCTTGATCTAATTGTAATACTCTTGGAATGCCAAAACCTTGTAAAGTTACATTCATATAGGAACTTTGCAATGTTATTATCATAAGGCTACTTCATTGGTTTCATTTCTGCCCATTTGGTGACATAATTGGTGCATCCTAGAATGTAACTCTTCCCTTCTAAAGGTGGCTTAATAGGGCCAACAAAATAGATCCCCCATTTATCAAATGGTGCTACCACTATTTGTGGCTGCAAGGAAATTTTATCTATTTTTGTTGGTCAACCCATTCTTTGGCATTTGTCATATCTTTTGGTATATTGAGCTGCATCCTTGTGTAGTGTGGGCCAATAGTAGCCTATATTTAAAATATTTAATGTGGTTCTCTTGGAAGAAAAGTGGCCACCACAGGCCTCATCATCACAAGCACGAAGAACATCATAAGTCTCATCCTCTCTAAGACATCTTTGTGTCACTGAATCTGGTCCAATATAAAACATGAACCCAGAGATCCATGAAAAGTTGAAACTATTCTCTACCAACAACCACCTTTCCTTTGCAAATAAATGTGAAGGTGTCTTACTAGTTGTTAGGTAGTTGGAAATGTCAACATACCACGGGTTTTGTGCTGACAAAAGAAAAAGATACTCATCAAGAAAACTATCTTCTATGGTTTCAAGATCATCAGATGTTTGAAGATGAGATAAGAAATCAGCTACAACATTCACCTTACTTGGTTTTTCGATGATGGTAATGTCAAAATTTTGCATTAACAGTAACCACTGAGCCAAACATCCATAGACTGTCAATTCATTCATCAGATATTTGATAGTGAAGTGATCTATATGTACAAATATCTAGTAGCCTATAACATGATGTCTAAATTTATTGAGAGCATAAATTATAGCAAGCAATTATTTCTCAGTTATAGTGTAATTATATTAGGCTCCTTGAAGATTTTTACTAATATAGTAAATTGCATGTTCCACTAAATCCATTTTTTGGCCAAGCACTACTCCAATGGTGTGATCTGAGGCACCAGTATGTATGTGAAAAGGTAGCTCCCAATTTGGTCTACAGAGAACTAGTGTTGTTGAGAGGACTTCCTTAAGCTATAAGAAGGCTTTCATGCAATCAGAATTCCATATGAACTATGCATCTTTTTGAAGAAAATTATACAAAGGAGCTACAATTTGACTAAAATCCTTGATAAAATGCTGACAGTACCCTACATGTCCTAGAATACTCTTGACATCTTTCAATTTAGCTAGTAAAAAAATTGTTTGTATAACCTCTATCTTTATTGGATCCACTTCAATTCCTTTGGGGGAAATAAAGTGCCCTAACACCACACCTTCCTGCATCATCATGAAAATTTTTCACTGTTTAAGAATAGGTTGTAGACTTTACATCTTTGCAAAACCTTTTCCATGTTTTCTTGAGCTTCTTCAAAGATCCTCCCATATTTCATGAAGTCATCCATATATATCTCCAAATAGTCTACAAATATGTCAGAAAAAATACTAAGAACAACTCTTTGGAAAATTTTTGGTGCATTGTACATACCAAATGGTAGGAGTGAATAAGCAAACATTCCCCATGGACACATGAGTGTGGTCTTGTCCTAATCCTCTGGTGCTATCTATATTTGATTGTAGCCACTAAACCCATCCAAGAAGGAAATGTAATTCTTTCCTACAAGATTATCAAGAACTTGATCTACAAATGGCAGTGGGAAATAATCATTCTTGGTAGTTGAGTTGAGTTCTCTATAATCTATACAGACTCACCATTTTACTCCCTTTTTTGGAATGATAACCAATGGTGAAACCCATTGACTATCCAAACTAGGATAGATAAAGCCAGCATTGAGAAGATTTTGGAGTTCATTTTTGACAATATCTCGTAATGCTGGGTTTATCCTATGCTGAGCTTGTATTACAAGTTTGCAATTAGGACTTATATAGATCCTATGAGTATAGAGTGCTAGGTCCAAACCTTTCATAGCTGTATAATCCCAACCAAAAGCATCTTGGTATTTTTGTAACAGCTATAGAATATCGTGATGTTGTGCTTAAGATAAGGATTTTCTTAAGTTTAGTTTTCTCCTTGGGGAAATTACTATTTTAATTACTTTTTTAACCATTGAAATCTGAACAATTGGTGATGAGTCTATTTCATGTGGCAAGAGTGAGTGTAGAAGCTGTGCAGACTCAGAATAGTGAAGTTTAGATGGCAATGGTAGAATATTTTCTAAAACACAATCCTCTTTGGAAGATATCTCAAGTTGTATTACATACCCATTTAATATGATAGAAGAAATGAAATCATCCTCCTCTTTAGTTCTTAAAAATGAATCCCTTGAGATCATCATCAATTGTTTAATAGAATTTGTGTCCATATGAAAATCACCTAAATCTGGCTAGACAACTTGATTATCCTGCAGCAAAGGCTGAGCAAGAGAATACAAGGTTAAGTTTTAAGTGTTCATACCATCTGAAATGGTCATTTTCCCTAAATATCATGCAATATAAGCATCTATTGTGGTTAACCATGGTTTCCCTAGAATTATAGGACCCTCCAACACTTTTTTTTGGAGAGAGTACCACAAAATCAACTGGGTAATCCCATGAATGTAGTGTAATAGTGGCATCTTCTAACATACCATCAAGAATGATGGTTGAACTATTTGCTAATTGCATAATTGTTGGCATTTCTTTGAGACTAATGATATTTAATTTGGACATGACTTCCTTGGTCATTACATTAATAGATGCTCCTAAGTCTATTAGGACATTCTACACATCTTTTCCTTGAATGACAAGTGTTACTACTAGACTTTTGGGGTCTGCATACTTGGGTATCTTAATGTTATCAAGCATAAGATCAGAAAGCTAGCCAAGGACATGGATAGTTTTTGGGTCCTTTTTCCTACCTAGGTTTTTAGTACAAGCTTCTTTGAGAGCTTTTGTATACATGGGTACTTCCTTCATTGCATCTAGCAATGGAATTTTTACTATCATTTGTTTGAGCTATTCAAGAAAATCTAGTATAGTTTAATTTTCAACCAATGAGTCTTGCTCTATTAACCTACTATGAAATGGTGGTTTCTTTGTTGTAAGAGAGATCATGGCTATAGGCTCTTGAACTAATTCAGCAAAGGTATCATCAATTTCTTTTGTAATGGGTTCTTGAGGTGATGTGAGTGTCATCCTAGACTGTAAATGAATTTCATTTAAGGTGATGAAATAGCTTTTCTATTGAATTAAAGGCTTTGCATTATTGGGATTAGGTGTAGGCTATGTAGGCAACTGTGGCTATTTTAGAGGGGTTGTATTGACTATAGGAGGCATTAAGGCTTGCTATTGAGGAGGCTATATCAAGGCTTGTCGATGTTGTTGCTACTAGTTTTGGAGTTGCTGCCAACCCTGGTCAGGTTGCTACCAACCTTGCTAGGGTTGATACCAACCCTAGCTAGGCTAATACAAACCTTGGCTAGGTTGTTGCCAACCTTGCTAAGGTTACTATCAACCCTAGTTAGATTGCTACCAATTATTATAACCACCATGTTGTTGTTGTTTCCATTGACTATTACCACTATAATTATGAAGTGGTTCTTTGGGAATACCTGATCCTGGAGCCCACGGCCTTCATTGAAAAACATAGAGGACTTCTCCATCTTCATCAATTGCCTTGAATTTAGTAGGCACATGCTATGACTCCAAACTGGCAATAGGCTTGCATTGGTAGTTATGTTTCATTTCTCTATAGTGAGGGCAATATTCTACTAACATAATGTCAGCATCCTCCTTCTTCCTCTATGCTTGCATGGTGTCCAGTTGTGTAGCAACATCATTAATGATGTCTTGCTTGAAATCTGATAAGAGGTTTGACAACTTTGTCTTGGATACTCTAGCACTAGGAGATTTTTGGAGTAAGTCCCTCAAGCCTCATCCTTTTTTTATTGTTGCTCTGTAATAGTTCAATTTTTTTTTCCTAATTTCATCCCATGTCTTATGTGTAATGTCACCTCCAGCCATTAAGTCTAAGGCTTCCATTCTCCTCTCATGCACTTCTTTTAAAAAGAGATGCTTTTGGGACTCCTCATTTAGTTGATGCTTTGTATTATGCTGCAAGTTGAACATGAATCATGCAACATAGTCCTCCAAAGGTTCATCCTCTTGTGAAATTTTGAAAATGTCATCCCCTTTTAAGTCATGGCTCCTGCAATATTCCTTATATTTAGCAAGGAACAAGTTACTCATAGTTGGCTAATCTGTCATAGCATTAGCACCTAGACTCATAAACCATCTCAAGGAAACTTCTCTTAGAGTTGATGGAAACAACTTTAGTTTATGAGCATCTACGGTGTAATCATAACTTTGGCAAAGAATATCAAACTCAAAGAGAAAGTTTTATGGGTCTTAAGTAATGAGTCCATAGAACTTTGGAAGGGTAGCTGAAGGTATATTTTTTAGATTTTGATTACCCTACTAAGTGGGAATTGCAAAGGGAAAGGTAGGCTAAGCTGCTGCCATTTGTGGATTTCCTAGTGGTGGTTGCTAAATGACTAAAGATAATGGATTATCTTGATAATTTGGCTCAAAAAAAAGATCATTTAAATGAAAAGATTCTTTAGATGTGACTAGTGATTGTACTTCATCAAGTGCTTCTAAAACACATTCTCAAATAGTTCTTCTTTTTCTTCTCTTTCTTCTACTTCAGGATCATGGTGAAAGGGATCTTCTTGATTGAAGTTTGGAAGAAATCTTCCAAGTTGGTCTCTTCTCCTATCATGAAAAATACCAAAGAATGAAACTAACTAGGTGACTCAATAGTGGAAACTAGACTAACATGATCCCCGAAAGTGGCACCAAAAATGTCAAGCCAATATAACACTTTTTAGTTGAAGGATTAGACATCCTTTACTACCAAAGTACTATGTTGGTCTTCATTAAATATCAATCCAAGAGCATGATCTTGAGACGATGTCTACAAAGTATATGCTTTAGCCTCTACTAAATGTCAATACTACCTTGAATAAAATAACCATTAAGGAAATCTATTTTATCAAAAATAAAGACAACTATCTTATGACTAGAAGGAAACTTAGATAACTACTTAACCATACATCTATGCACCTATTGTTGTAGTAATAGTAACTAGTTCTGTTTCCAGTGGCTACAAGAACAATAGTTCTAAACTTAACTTAGAAAATTGAGTCTAACTCCTAATTGCTAAAGTAAACTCCACCTTTTGTGTGGGCCCCAATAGAAGAGTGAAGAAAATATTAACTTAGACTAAAGTGTAGAAACCCAATAAACTCGTGTATTCATTCAATAGAAAACATTACACTTACTTGAAAAAAATAAAAAATTAACTAATAACTTTTGTCCAGCTCTACTTATTCATTCACTACTTGACCATTTAGCTATAGACAAGGTCTTATTTAAAAGACAAGAAAATAATAGATTCCTATAATCACAATTTTCGCATAAAGGATAGTTCGTTACAACTCGAGATTCTTGCAAACATGAAACATGAGAAGAAACATCAGGTATCTCCTTAAGTTCCTATAAATACATAGTGTAGTGGATGTTAGATCTTCTTTGCTACATGACTTAAATTATTCTAGGAATTTAGGTACCATGCAATAGTTTCTGATTAAGAATGCATGTTGACTAATTGATCACCATGTTGACTTGATCTCTTGTACATCCACCTCATCAGGTCCCTTATTATTCTATTAAATAGTTTCTAACTGTAATGGTGCCACAACACACCTCCTTTAACATTTGCAATTCCACAACACTGGACCTTCGCTTGAGCTATTTTAATTAATTCTGACTTGGCTTGGATAGCTGTGGTCATCATGGAATGCACACAAGACTTCCTACAAACATTTATTTATATTTATTAATTCATAAAGAAAAAAAAATTAATATTCAGTTATCAGTCTTTGCAATCTCTTCCACTGCAGGAGGATCTACCCATGCCAAACATTCATGAAGAAATATTTCTATAAACAAAATGAACCTTTTAAGACATAATTCTGATTATCACTTTTATGCCATATGTTCATAACTTATACATCAAAAAGTACAAAATATTATACTTAAAGGATGACAACGTTTAGCATGTTATAAAAAAATGTTCATAAAAAGGATTAAAAATACATCTATTTCTTTATGTCATCATACCTTTTTTGTCCATATATGATTCAACTCATTCCTTACTTTCTCAACATCAATTTTTACTTTTCCCTTTATGTGTTCATTGCTAGGTGTTGGTGTTCATGTCCTAGAACTCTTGCTAACATGTCCAACCTTATGACAACTAAAGAAAATTTAGCTTCCATTTAACCATTTTTTGTAATTGTGTCTAAAATGTTTCCTAATGCAATTTTATAGGATGTAACCATATTCTTCATAATAATGACAATTGTACCATGTGTTATAATCCTAGTTATGAGAATTACTTTGCTTAGGTGCATGCCCTTTCTTCTTGGATGTCTATTTGGATTTTACCTTGTGTCCATAGTTAGGTGCAGCAATGTCCTTCAAATCTGGGTGTAACAGGTGTATTTCTTACCTTTGGCTTACATTTACATTCTTGGTGTCATTGTTTTTTGTAGTTAAAACAATATATATTAAATTTAGGCTTAGGGTTTTTCTTACCAATATTGTTTCTACAAATGTTTTATGTGTGACCCATTTTTCCATAATGATAGCATGTAGGTTTTCTTTTCTTTGTCTTTCCATTCCTTTTTTCTCCACTCTTTGATGACTCTCCTTCTTTAGTGGATGGCAGATGTTTGGAATATCCCCCTCTAGAGTTGTCACAAGGTGTTCTTGGTGATCTCATCAGTTCATCAAAATATCTTATAGCTTCATTTGGTTTGTTCATTCTCTCCATTAGTTCCTTCTTATATCTTAACTCATTTCTCAGTTGGTCACATTGTGATCTCATATTTTCAATCGCTATATCCTTTCTATTTAGTTCTTGATTTGCATGTAGTAATTGATTTATCATGTCTAGATTGTTGCTAATGAGATTTTGCACACAAAATTTCCATTGATCAAGTTTGATAGCCATTTTTCTCTTGTCTTCTTATGTCATGAATTTGTCTTCTTTAGATTTTTCTTTTTTTCAGTCACTCCACATAGCCTTACTGATTTTATTTCATGATATCTCTTCAATCCTCTGATTTCTTCATTCAAAATGGTGTTCTTCTCCAATATGTCTTCTATTTGTGTATCACTTTTACTAGAATTACTATCTTCAAACATTGCTTTGGTATCCACTATTTGATAGACTGTACCATTTTGTTAAATACCCATCTCTTTTATTTTCTTTAAGGATTTCTACAACTTCTCTCTAGCTGCTTCAACCTACTGTAATATGATCTGGATATCAAGCATATGATTTTTAATGATTTTTCCCAATTTGCAAGCCTTGATCTCTAAGATCTTAAAATCAAGCTATTAGATTTATTCTAAGAGAATGGGGCTCTGGTACCAATTGTTGGAAGTCTTATTGGGAAGTGAGATATTGAGAAGGGGGGTGAATCAAGATCTACAAAAACTTTTAACTCCCAATGTAAGTATATTCACCATATTCCCATCTCATATCTTAGATCAATTCCATACAACCATAAACTGTAAAACTGAAATAGATCTAACTATGCATCACATCCATCAACATGAAAATAAATGTAATCACATAACACAAAGATTTGGTTATCCTAAAACCCTCCAAAGTGAAAGTAAAACTCGGGTGGGGATAAAACCCACAAATCTTCTTTACTACAACAATAATGTGTGTCTATTAAGGCTACAATGTTTGATCACTTCTAGTGATCTACCCTGTTAGGATCTTACAAGACTTATTTAGTCTACCTTGATTAAAGGATTTAAAGTTACAAATAAGTAAGCACTATGTTAGGAGATTTGACTAGGTCTATTAAAACCACTCTATAAAGAGATTTACCATGATCCATTTGTTAGAATGTCTTAGTACTTGAGCCCTTGGGTATCACTATAATTCTAGATTAAAGATCTTCTCATTCCTTGATTGATTTGATCTCATAATCTTATATACTCTATTTTCCCTTTTCACTTCTAGGTTTCTCTATCTAATCTTTACTTCTGATCATCAAAATTAGCCTACCTCACTTTTTACTTGACCTTCTCACACATACATGATCATCCTTTTGATTAAGGGTTTGATGTCTATTTAGATCATGATCAATGATTCAAAATTCTCCCTTTGGAATCTTCATCCTTTTAATTTTCTAAATGGTTACTCTCCCTTGCTAGGGATTTATGTCCTTTGACAAAATGTATAATAATCTCCTTAGTTGTCTCCATAATCCAAAATCTTTTATAGAAGTCGGCCATAATGATTTCCAAAAGTGTTTGTTCCATCACAAACATAAATGTCAAAATTATTTTACTCAGAAATTGAATATTCTAACACTTGGTCATAATTTATATTCATATTTTCCCTCAGCTTCTATATGCTTGACAATAACTAGCTCACTTGGAATATATTGTCTTTTCTTTTCTTAGCTTCCTTGTCTTTACTTGGCACACACTATGACTCGGTCTATATATAGGTACTCAACAACCTTAGACTTGCTTGGCTCATAATGAAATATAAACAAATCCATGAATATTCAACCTTTATTGGGTGGCTTAGTCACAGTGATGACCAAGAAACTCTATCTACAAAATGACTAAGTGTTGGACACTAATAGGAAAAAAGGCTTAGAGATCAACAAGGATCCATTTAAAGCCATCCATGAAAATGTGATTAGTACCTCAAAAATATTTTTCCACCCAACCACATGGAACCATGAATGGTCCACTCCCCTAAGGTAAGAGATAAGACCATGATCTAGATAGATTATAATCTAAGGCTTATACCCAAAAAATCAAAGTACAAAGATATCATAAGGCTAGACAAAGCATAATGCCTAAAATGAAATCACAAGGCAAATGGACAATTAGAGGCAAACATAAAGTTATGTGCTTGATGAAATCTAGGTGAGTGGATCATCACATAGCCCTCAAATGTTGGGATCAACATCCTGAACAAATTTCACCCTACCACGTTCGAGTCTTATACATAATGAAATATGGTCCTAGTACTCCAATATTCCATACAAAACCTTATCACACTTTCCTTAATGTTGGGATCAAACTCCTTAACCATTTTCACCATATCACATGAAGGCCTTATATAGGATGACATATAGCCCTAGTACTCCAATAGGAAAAAGTGTCCCAATATCACTGATTTTGATAATGTGTTAACCAAAACCCCCAATAACTCATTTATTTAATTAATAGTTTTACTTGATTAGAAACTCACATGTAGAGCCATCCTTCTTATGATTTTGGTCTCTACTATGTAGGATCTTCTAGTGACCACTATTGGGTCCTAGAACCTATGGCAAGCCACTCACCTAGGTCATCTACCTTACTCAGAAATTCAAAACCAAAACCATAGAAAATTTAAGTGTACAACATTCTTAGGGTCTAATATCCCTATTTGAAACAAAACCTCAACACATTATATATGTATTGCAATCGATAAACAATAAAAAAGAAACAAATACTATAATCATATGCCTTTAAAAGAATTTTCAATGTTAAACATAAATGGTATATATCACATAAAAATTTGACATGCCTCTAGTGTTATAAGAAATAATTGGGAACATGAGAACTCAAGAAAGAGGTCAAACTAGTTAAGAATCCCCAAATCAAGCATATATAATTGCAAATCATATAATAGAAACATGTAGCATGCACAATAAAATATGGATACGAGCACATGAAATATATCACAATACAATATTCCATGACTTGAGTTGCCAACAACCCTCTAACAAAAAATAATATAGTTGCAAAAGACTAGTGGTAAATACCATAGGAAAATACATAGCAATTTTCATAAATAGAAACTCAAAACATCTAAATAACTATAGGAATTAAATATACAATTATAATACATAAAGAGAAGATATAAATAGATCTATATTTATTCAGATAAATGTAAGGAAACTTGCAAGAAAGAATATACCTATTTCCACATAACCCATAATAGATTTGAAATAAATATGCAATTGAAATCCACATGCAAGAGAATAGACAACATACCTACAAAAAATGTGGCACAAGATATACCTTGGGAAACACTCATTGAGGGAAAAAAAAACCCAGCCTCCAAAAGCATCCATCACCGTGTATTATTTATCAAAAGTATCTTTGCAATACAACCATGGAAGCCTTCAAATACATAGCTATAACCAATAAATCCATGTGAACAAGAATGAATCCACACATCCCATGCCATGCTTCCAACCTTCGCAAATGCTCCTTTGACTAACCTATCAAGCTTTATCTTATTCAACTTTCCTTTTTTTCCTTTTGCATTTTTGTCTTCTTGTTTTCTGTACAACTGGCCTTGTGGCTTCTTATATAGTAGAAAGTCTCACAAAACAACCAACTGGTATTACATAAATCATGTTATAAAACTATGTGCTACCTAACCCACTAACCCCACATTTAATGTTGGACATTTAATTTATTTTCCCTAATGTTAAATAATTAAATCAAATATTATCAAAATGTTACAATATAACTCATCAAGTATATCCCATGTGAATTTTTGCATGTTGCATGTCCATCTAGGTGCTCCTAGGTGTGACATTACATAATAAAATAAAATAATACAATATAAAAATATCATGCTATTCCAAGACACATAATCTCAAGAATCTCCCACTTGTTGTATACATTACATACGATTAATCTATAACCACATAAATGAACAAGGAAACAATCCCTCCTAGAACTTCCACCATCATAGATCAAAGTACATGAAGGGCTACATCCTAGTACTAACAACAAAATCAAAGTATCCAACATCTCAAACATGAATGGTCCTACCTCTTATTATGCCACTGCCACTAGACATACATAGAAGTCATCCAAAGAGAAATCCACCCAACTTGTTACATTAGAAGATCATAAAATCCTATACCAATTGAAATGTCAAGCACAAAAAACTTGATCCAAAGATAATCACATGTATGTGTAGTTGTCAAAATATCCATAGATGACATAACACCCACAAAAAATTCCAAACTAATCCAACTATCCATACCTGAAAAGGTATACCAAGTGAATCTCAAATCATCAACATATCCAATCTATAACTTGCAATCACAAGCCTCAAGAGAAATACCTAGCACATATATACCAAGAAGCTCCCACTACAAAAGATGATGTCAAATTTGTAACCAATTCACTCAAAACATCTTAAAGAAGTGAATCCATGTAGTATTAAGGACATCTATAATACATAAACATATATCCTACAAGAACAACTCTTATAGAAAGTCACCAACACTCTCCCAAGTTCTCCACAACCAACAAAGGAAAGAGGTAAAGGAACAACCATGTCATCTCTCACATGACATAAATGAAAAAAAACTAGTGCTAACAACATCTAACCAATTTAAAATCCAATTTAAGTGAAACTAAACAACTAGGGAGGTAACCAAGACCAACTAGAAACCATGCAAATCATAACTTGTATCATGTTCTTCTACACATACTGCTAGATGTAAACTATGAAAGTATGAACTCCTCCATCAAAACCCAATGAAGAAGACACAATAACATGCAAAAAAAACCATATAACTAATCATTTATGTAAGCCTTTCACAAGAATATTAAACTCATAAACTATTCCTAAACCAAGGAATAACCATTCCTAATCCAAGGAATATTCTCAATATAAAACCATGTCCCTAAATCAACTAGAATAAAAACATATGCAAATGGAGATGAGAAATGCTAAACCATATCTCAAATGAACCCTCCAAAAGTAACTCATGTACCATAGCTCAAGATCCACATCCATGAAAGATACACATAAATAAAATGCAACTGAGATAAACAATGGGCTATACCTCTCAAGTAGCAAACTAACAAGTAGACCAAGAGTGGGGAATGAGAATGCTCACCAATGTATCCAAGTTTCCAACAAAGAATTATCTAAGAACAATCTCCTCTCAAATCCATATTAGGTGAATTCCCATTATACTTCCTATTGAAACTATCAACTGTCCCAATAAATATTTCTCTAATCTAAGAGAAATCAGCATCACCACCATCTCTAAGTATCCATGAGCACCTATAACCAATAAATCTATGACAAATCCAAATGCAACATAGAAACATCATGAAGTATTGAACAAATGATCATTGTACTCAATACCAAGAAACAAAACCAAGATCAATGTCAAAGTTCCTATCATGACCTCAAGAACATAAACATGGCAACATGATCTAAACCATCTCAACCAAAGAGATAACATGCTCCATCTGAACATACTATAACATGTCAAAAATCTAAGCACATATCAAGAGTATTCCATGACATAATAATGAAACCATCTTAATAATAAGGATAACATGTCAAATGAAAGCATAAACTAGACCTTTACCAAGAACCCCATAAGTCTTCAAGATGCAACCATCTCCAAACACTATGAAGAAAATGATTTCCATATACCATGAAGAACCATCTCCATACACCATGAAGATAGCCAAGAACCCCATTAATCCTCAAGCTCCAACTATCTTCACACACCATGAAGATAACAAGTACACCATACAAATGTCAAAGATACTTTTGTAGCAATAGGATAAAAGAAAAACCTTCAACATCTACAAACACTCAATAAATATATCAGTATAAAAAAATCTCAGTCAATTGCGGTACTGAGTCATTAATGACATCATAAAATCCATCTCCTACATGAAGATCCTCCAAGTCTACACTCACAACCAAAGTTTCAATACCAATGAAACCAAAATCTCCAAACCAAGAAGATACAAACCAAGCCATGTGACTAAGGCATAGACAACCCAAATCCAAGCCACCAGTGTGACTATACATCAATATTAATGAAAGATCAATGTCCAAAGGCAACCCATAATTAAGCCATAAATGCAACCTGTAAGTATAGACCACTTACAACATTGCACAACTTATAGATCCAACTGTTGGAATATTCAAATATGGAAAGAATACTGATGAGGGGGGGGGGGGGGGGGGGGGGGTGAATAAGAAGTATTACACTTTATCCAATAAAACTTTTATTTGAAAGTAAATTACATGCATGTAAATACATCATGAAAATATGAAACTAAGACATGCATCAACAACACATAACATTGAAATTTGGTAACCCAAAAACCCTCCAAAAATAAGAAGGTAAAATTGGGGTGGGGATGATACCCACAAAAATTCACTGTAGTAATATTGTTCAACCACTTCTAATGGTCTGCCCTATTAAAGGCCTACCCTGTTAAAGGCTTTACACTGTGTCAATAGTGACTTGGTTAAAGGATTTACAAACACTTAACATGAAGTGTCACCCTATTAAAGGATTTAATCACCTTTTGATAAGGATCTACAAATAGCTGTTAAGCCAACCTATCTACATAGGATTTCCTTTCTAATACAATGGTAAGAGAGTATTAGGTATTATAAACCTGATAGTTTGCAATCCTTGATTGCTAAATGCAGACACTTGTTCTAGCTCTCTCTCTGATTTCAATCCTCTGAGATCTAATTTTTGTTTGTCTCCTTTGCTTTGTTCTGATCAACAAAATATTGAATTATTGCTCTTACTCTCTATTTCTTCTTTCACTAAATTCCACTATGTTTTCCCTTAACACTATTCTCCTTCTCTCATCATCATTATAGTGAATATTTTGTCTTCCTTAAAAAGACTTCAAAGACTTAGGGTTAGATATGGATCTATGATCGTCATTGAATCTCAATTTCCCACTCAATACTTCCCTTTTTGCTGATTGGTTGCATGCCTTTCCAATTTTCCAATTGGCTGCATGTAGATTGCATAGGAAATGTAAAAGATTCGTTCTTATCTCTAGATCTTTTGAGATTTACATTATGTCAGCTACAAAAATGGTTTACATCATAGTTTGTACAATTACAAACTCTTATGCTGATATCCTGAGTTGCTCGGCTCCTGAAGCATTACTGGTGCTCGACACCTAAACAAAACTATATCACTCAGCACCTTATGTTACTCAGTACTTGAATAACTCAGCACTTGATATCACTTGGCATTTGATATCACTCGACACTTGATATCACTCGGAACTTGATATTACTTGGCACCTACTCTTTACTTGGCATGTATAGTGAAAAATAGTTAAGTGTATTGACACTCAGCTGTCAAAATTATTCTTTAAACCAACAATCTCCCCCTTTGACATGAGTGGCAAAAACACTTAACTAAGATCCTATGATCTTGGCATTATTTCATGCATCCTCTTATTTGCTTCAAAAATTTTAGAAACAAATAACAATGTACCTTATGACTCCCTGTGAGTTGATTATGCCTTGTATACTTAGTGACTTCTGTCTTGTTTCTGCATTCTGACTAATATGTTATATCAAAATTTGTCAAAAATTCTCTATCTCCCCCTTTCATCATACTTGCCATTTCATTCTGTACTTAACTCCCCCATACTTAATCTCTACTTAACACTCCATACTTAATATCTACTTAACACTCACTTCATATTTATTCTCCCCCTTTTTGACACTTATGTCAAGGGTCTTATAAGGAAATCCCATACTTGGCCAAAAATGTACTATTTACTTCAAGGAGTACCTTCAGAGCTGCATCCCAATTTGCTAGTGCAAAATCCAATGACTTATGTTGGATGGCAATCTCTGCTGCTAGGTGTACAAGTCCATCAGTTGTAGAAAGATTGGGGTCTTTCTTGAGGACTGTCTCTGCATTCATTTTCTTCTTGTGAAGTATTTCCAAATGAGGAGTAATAGAGGATTGAATTTGCATCAATTTAGCTTTTTTGGTTGCTTCCTCTACTGCTAAGACAGCTAGCTCTCTTTGTGTGTGAAGCGATTGGGAAAAATGCTTCTCACTCTAAGCTGGATTTGTAGGGAGTTGCATGCTAGAAATCTTCAAATTTTTCTCCAAGCTCAGTATCTTCTGGCTAGTGTCCTGTGTGAATGTGAAAAAGTTACACAACTTGTTGTACAGGGAAAATATGTTTCCAAGTACAGTTTTGACTATTTCAATTTTCTTAGCTAGCTCTACTTGTGATAGTGCTATATCATCAAATATTTTCTTGTTGACCTTACCTTGGAATTTTCTTTCTGACCATTCCAGTAGTTTGGCATTTGTTTCCTAGTCTTCACTAGTCACCTGGTCAACTATATTAGATAGTTGCTCTACAATTGGCCTTGACTCATCTAGAGACTATAAGCAGAAAGCTTCTATAAATATGTCTTTGATTTCATTCAAGGTAAGCTTGTGCTTGTGTTCTCTTCTTAGTGCTTCTTGTCTCCTTCTTATGTCCAATGCACTCTGAATTTTATTGATCTTCTCTTCAGTGAGAGTGTTGGATTCATAATATGGAATCTTTATTTCTTCATCAAGCTTAGGAATTCCATAGTGAAGTTTCTTGACTACCTTTGATGAGCTTGAGCCTGGTGTCCTGATTTGTAATTGTAACCTATCGGTGCTCGATTGCTGAAGAGTCTGTGTTGGAGTACCAGATTTGGGTAATGCAACCAATGTTTGTATTGAAGACTCCTCCTTCTTGCTTGTCTCATCTTTTTCTTCAGCTTGTATATCCTTTTAATGACCACTAGGTTGGGTTGACCTTGCTGGCTGTTCAAATTTTTCTTTAATTTCCCCTACTGTTGTACTCGACATCTAAAGTGTGTCAATGACTACACTTGGTGGAGGTGGTGGAGGAAGGAATAGAATACCAGTAGGTTGTATGATCAAAGGTGGTTCTTGTGTTTTCACCTTGACTATCTTTGTTTTGACTACTAGATTTTGCAATTCATCAACACTAACCAATACAAGATTTGAACATAATTTTGCTACTAGTGTTGATTGGTCAAGGATTTCTAAATCCTCTATAGTTAATGGATTGATGTTTGGACTTGAAGTGTCTGTAACATCCTTGATTTTGATAATCTCTGTAGGTGTGATGGTGGCATGAGGAGGACTAGGAGGGGATACTTGTGTGTCATGCACACTTTGATCTTGTTGCACAGCTGTATCTTTCTCTTCTTCTTTCTCCTATGTATGTGCCTTTTCATCTTCCTTTTCTTCTTCAACCTTCTTCTCCACTTGTTTCTTTTCTTTTCCTTTGATTCCTGATGCCTTCATCTCCTTTATCTTGACACTTGCCTCTACCTTATATTCTTCATTATACACATCTTCTATTTTCTTATAAACTATCTTCCACAATCTTGTGGATTTTGCAACTACCTCCTCAACTTTGTTCTGTAAAATGTTGAAAGCTCTATGTTTGGGAGTGAATCTATTGTTATGCCTCTTGACTACATTTGTTACTTGATCCTTAGTCAAATTAGGCAACAATCTAGCTAATGTTGATTCCCTTATCTCCCTTTCCATTTGTAAACAAAAATGCCATTTATCCTCTACAATTTTGTACAATTCTTTAGGTATTGATTCATCTAATTCTAGAGGTGTGTGCTTATACTCAACCATCATAGCATACACTGATTCCTCTAATTTATTTTGTTCTTCTTTGGTGAGCTTAGAAAAAGTTAGGTTCTTTAAACCTTTCAAATCATCATTCTTGATCTTTGAACATAATTTATCAATAGTAGTCTGAGGTTTGTGCCTTACCACTTGAAATTGGCTATTGTCCTCTGACTCGGTCTTCTCCTCATCTGTTTGAGGCTAGGCAACAAATTTTCTTTTCTTCTTTGGCTCGATAGCAGTCTTATTTGAAGTTTTGTTCTTCTCTCTTGCCTCCTCTTGGGCTTTTTGTGCTACAGCCCTTGTAGTAGGTCTCTTTGGTGCTGGAGCAGCTACTTTCTTTCCCTTGGGGTGAGGAGCAGGAGGAGTTGTGGCCTTTCATTTTGTGACCTTGGTTTCAACTTGTGCTTCCTTGGCTTCTTCTTCCTCAACACTTTCCTCTTTATCTTCTCCTAACCCTTGAGTCAGACCTTGTGGTTCATCTCCCTCATCTTCAATGTCTTCTTCTTTCTCTTCTACTATTCCTTCTTCTTCAACACCAAATTTTTGTTTGATTTGCCTTACCAATTTTTCTTTCTTCTTTACTGCTGAGGCAGTTTTCAAATCTATTATTACCCTTGATTTTACAACATCATAGGTTCCAAAGGCTTTTGAATTCTTATCAACTTCTTCTACAAGGAGGGCTATTATTGCTGCAGAGGCTTGATCAATGTCAAGTTCATAGCCTACTAGCCTAAGACATCTTACTCTAGGTATGATTGCTTGTATTTTGGTATAATCAATATCTACAAGAAAAAAAATGTCTTTTTCGTATTTTTCAGTCAATGAAACTGAAATCCTCATTCTTTGTTTCATGGAATGTTTGAAGTCCTCAAAGTAACTAGTCATTTGGGCATCAAAATTATCACCCATCTGTTCAATATATCCATTGATTTTTTCAACAATTGTTTTGTTTGGACTCCATCTCACCTTACCCATAGAAGGGAATTCTTTCATTAGATAGAAAAACATGCACACCAAAACTGATCCAAAATTGCACTAAGCTCCCTTGCTCTTCCTTATAGCTCCTAGATTCTCATTAATCTATTGAAACATGAGCTCTGCTAGATCATAGGTATGATCTTTTTTATTTAATTTGTATGCAACATCAACTACTATACAAGGCACACTGTTTAATGTACTTGACTGATAGAATTTGTGTGAGATGATTCTCATAGAAAAATCCACTAGGGGTTCTGTGATTGTATCAATAGTCATTCCCCTATTATTCCATTTAGCACCCTTGTTTCTCTCTATTACTTCCCTTTTGTCACTACGTAGGGTCTTTGGCCAATCTAGGGTTGGAATACTAGTAACTCTATGAATAATTCTCTTGGTGAATTTCACTGGCCCTGTTTCTAACCAAAAAGGCTCCATCATGTATTCTGCTCAAAACTATGCATACCCATTCAACTTTGAAAACAATAAAAAATTCTAGGGTTTTGGTCAATTCTTTTCTCTTGACTATTGAGAACTCATCTTTCAGTATCTTGTTCTCACATAGCTTTTCATATGCATTGTGAATTTCTAAATCTCTTATGGCTCCAATTTTGTAGTTATAGCATCTATGAACATCTTTGACCATAACAACTTTATCAGGAATAACTGATAATGCACCTGTGGGATTATTCTTATATGCAACTTCTAGAATGGGCTTGAATTTTGGTTTCTTAACTTCATTACTAACCAACTATATCTCATGACTCTCTTTGCTCTTAGTGGTTCCAAACCCAGATTCCATTGTTTGCCAAACTAGGGTTTATAGTTTAAACAAGTTTATGAACACTACGTAGCTCGGTACTTAAGTAAAATACCTCAAATCGATGAGACTCATGCTGAATCACTGTGGAAATCTTCACAAATGGCTTCTAAGCTAGCCTTGATCTTCTACGCTCTTCTCATCTTTGCTTCATGTTTGAATGGTAAGAAATGATCAAAAATTGAGCTATGTACTCTTCAAAATAGAGAAATTAATGCTTAGTGTGTTGACAACTGTCTACTTGGCACCTAAAGGATTTTGACATGACTTGGCACTCATTGTGTTTTACTTTGATTAGCTCCCATTGATAATTCATAGCTTAGCATCATCTATCAACTCGGTCGCTATTAGCAACTCGGCACTTGAAGACAATTTTGGTAGATTTTGCAAGACTTTTAATTTTGAGTTAGCATCTTTGCTTATGCTGATTTCTTCTTTGCAGTTCTTCTATGTCTTGGGATTGATGTATGATGTTACTTAGTTTATCAATCCCACACACACCCATTCTTACTTAATTAGATGAAGTGTGGTCACTTGACTCATTGGGTGAAGTGATCTCTACATTTGATGTGTTGTACTCATCTTTCTTCTTCCATGTCTTATTCATCTCACTTCTGTTGCGTTCAACATCTATCTTTGCCTTTCCATTGTTGTACTCAGAACTTGGTGCCTTTGACCTTGTTGGGAAATTCCTGCTGACATGACCAGTTTTTAAGCAACTGAAACATGTGGTTTGACTCAACCATCTTTTATAGTTCCCCCTGAAATGTGTTCTTATGCAATTCTGGGGTATATGTCCATATTGTTGACAATAGTGACAACTGTACCTGGTGTTGTAAGCCCAAAATTCATGGTTTGATGTCTTTGCTAGTTGATTTGATGTCCACATAGGATTTGATCTGCATTCAAAAGCTCTATGTCCATATTTCTTGCAATTATGATAGTGACCCTCAAATCTTGATGTCTTAATGGCCTTGGTTCTACATTCATATGCTTGATGACCTTACTTCTTGCACTTATGACAATAATTTACATTCTTAGGCTTATCATGCTGATGGGCATTCTTGCTTCTACATACATTATATGTATGTCCTTTCTTTCCACAGAAATGACATGTAAGTTTGACATTTTTACTTTGTCGCTTCTTTGTTCAGCACTCTTTGATGATTCTCCAACTTCAGTACTATTGTATCCAAGTCCTAATGTATCATGAGTTGATCTTGGAGATTTCAGTAATTGCTCAGAATACTTGATGGCTTCATTGGGTTTGTTGAAGCTTTCTAAAATTTCCTTTTCTCTTCTTAAGTCATTTTGCAATTGTTCATTCTGCATCTTTAGTGTAGAGATCTCAATGTCTTTCACATTAAGTTCATGATGAAGGTTCATCATTTGGGCAAGTGTATCCATCTGCATGTTTGAGATCCTTGTTAATTCAGTACATTTTTTGTCAAGTCTATTTGGAAGATTCCTTTTGTCATTTTCCATCATGACTTTATCTTCAACTGGTCTTTTCTTTTGTTCAGTAATTTCACATAACATTATGGCATGTGATTCATGTTCCATCTTGAGAGATCTTATCTCATCTATTTGAACTTTTTTTTTCTCCATTAGTTTTGCAATTGCTGCATCAAACTCTTTAGTATCTCCATTGGAAAATATATTTGTGGTATCAATCTCCTTGTAGTTTATCTCATTTTCAGCTATGGCTAAATCCTTCCTTATTTTCAATGAGTTTCTCAACTTATCTCTAAATTCCTCCAAGCTATGCAGAGCAAGTTGCACATCTATCACATGATTTTCAATGATCTTTCCAAGTTTGAAAACTTTCATCTTTAGATCTTTTCTTCCAAGCTGTTAGGCTTTTTCTTGTGAGAACCTAATCTGCTCTGATACCAATTGTTGGAATATTCAAATATGGAATGAAAATATGAAACTAAGACATGCATCAACAACACATAACACTAGAATTTGGTAACCCAGAAATCCTCCAAAAATAAGAAGGTAAAACTAGGGTGGGGAGGATACCCAAAAAAATTCACTGTAGTAATATTGTTCAACCACTTCTGATGGTCTTCCCTATTAAAGGCCTACCCTATTAAAGGCTTTACACCGTGTCAATAGTGACCTGGTTAAAGGATTTACAAACACTTAACATGAAGTGTCACCCTATTAAAGGATTTAATAACCTTTTGATAAGGATCTACAAATAGCTGTTAAGCCAACCTATCTACATAGGATTTCCTTTCTAATACAATGGTAAGAGAGTATTAGGTATTATAAACCTAATAGTTTGCAATCCTTGATTGCTGAATGCAAGCACTTGTTCTGGCTCTCTCTCTGATTTTGATCCTCTGAGATCTGATTTTTGTTCGTCTCCTTTGCTTTGTTCTAATCAACTGAATATTGAATTGTTGCTCTTACTCTCTATGTCTTCTTTCACTGAATTTCATTATGTTTTTCCCTTAACACTATTCTCCTTCTCTCATCATCATTACAGTGAATCTTTTTTCTTCCTTAAAAATACTTTGAAGACTTAGGGTTAGATATGGATCTACGATCCTCATTGAATCTCAATTTCCCACTCAATACTTCCCTTTTTGCTGATTGGTTGCATGCCTTTCCAATTTTCCAATTGGCTACATGCAGATTGCATAGGAAATGTAAAAGATTCATTCTTATCTCCAAATCTTTCCAGATTTACCTTATGTCGACTACAAAAATGGTTTACATCATAGTTTGTGCAATTACAAACTCTTATGCTGATATCCTGAGTTACTTGGCTCCTGAAGCATTATTGATGCTCGACACATGTTGTTTCCTAGATAACTCAGCACCTAAATAGAACCATATCACTCGGCACTTGATATCACTTGACACTTGATATCACTCGGCACTTGATATTACTTGGCACCTACTCTTTACTCGGCATGTATAGTGAAAAATGGTTAAGTGTATTGACACTTAGCTGTCAAAATTATTCTTTAAACCAACACCAACAAGTCATCATACATATCCAAAATAAATATTAATAACCATATCATTCAAAGACCAATCTAAAATATAATCTAAGTATACAATGACATCGAAATCGAATCTCTAAAATATACAATTTCATAAACTCGCAATGTTACTATAGTCAATACATATCATAAGTTGTTAGGATCAATATATTACCAATTAAATCATGTCAAACATGCACAAAATTTAAAACAATGTGTATATATCTCCAAGAGCTTTTTGTTGACCACTTGAAGTCCATAATCTGACTCTATATGCTTAAGTTATGCCCTAATTTGTGCTAAAAATAAAAAAGCATCTAACTTTCTAGATCTTAAAACCTAACTAAATGTCATAATCAAAAAATTAAACCTATACCATGTTGTAGTGATTTGAAATACCTTTCCAATGACTATAAGAAGTCTGACATCTGATATCCCAAGAGAAATTTATGGTCATTTTACCAAAACAATATTTTTACCACTTTTGTTGCAAATTGTTTTTATAATGAAAATTCCAGTGAGATTAAATTTGATGACCATTTTTGGTTGAAACTGAAAACCTTTTAAATTTTCTATCAACATGGGCAAACTACAACATATTAAATATTAAAATTAATGGAAAGTGTCGACCCAAATCCAATGGTGAGGTCTATTTTTTCCTAGGAGGTCATTTCTACAAGCTACCCCCTAAAACCCTCATTTAAATGAAACATCCAAAAAGTTCATTTTTCCAATAATTTCACATGCCCAAAATCTACCAACATCTCATCATAATAGAAAATCTAGAACCCTCAGATCTACAATAAATAACTACAAAACCCATATATCTTGACCTTTCTTTTATCCCCTCATGCATTCCCATGGATTCAATCTAGCTTTACAAAAATACAACCATAGCTCTAATACAACTTGTAAGGAAATTGTAAGAAAGAATATAACCATTTCAACATAACTCATAATAGATCTAAAATGAATATGCAATTAAAATCCACATGCATGAGAATAGATAACATACCCACAAAAATGTGAAATAGTATATACCTTAGGAAACCCTAAATAAGGGAAAAAACCCATCCTCCAAAAGAATCCATCGCCATCTATTATTCAAGAAAAATATCATTTCAATACAACCATGGAAGCCTTCAAATCCATAGCCACAACCAAGTAATCCATATGAATAAGCATGAATCTATATGTCCCATGTCATGCTTCCAACCTGCCAAAATGCTCTCTTGACTAACTTGTCAATCCTTATATTGTTCGACTTTCCTTTTTTCCTTTTGTCTTTTGTCTTTTCATCTTTCTCTACAACTACCCTTGTGGTTACTTATATCTAGTAGCAAGTCCCACAAAACCACCAAGTGGTACTACATAAACCATGGGCTAAAACAATGTGTTACCTAACCCATTGACCCCACATTTAATACTAGACATTTAATTTATTTTCCCCAATATTAAATAATTATATTAAGTGTTATCACAATGTTACAATACAACTCATCAAGTATATCCCATGGGAATCTCTACATGTTGCACATCCATCTAGGTGCTCCTAGGTGCAATATTACATAATAAAATAAAATAACACAATATAATAATATTATGCAATGTGCGCAACACACATAATCTCAACAATAAATAATGCATTTAATGATTTCCAATCTATACTTAAAGTCCTACAAAGATTCAACAGAAGTAGGAGCAAGGAGACAAATAGAGTAAAATAAATCCACCCTCTCCACTTTCACAAATATCCATTGCAAAAATAGAAATCAAATGGTAATAAATCCCTCACTCAACCCTTTAAATTTTGATATATAAATATGTCTTCCAAAAAGGAAAGAGACTTATAAATTCTTAAAGAATTATACTCACAAACTCTCCCTCACATATCATTATTTTTTCTCTATAAAAATATTCATAAAAAGTACAACCAATCTTTCTTCTATTTGTCATTCATTTTCCCCCTTCATATTTACATTTTCAACCACATATATATGTTCTTGAATATCTGCTGTCATACTCCTTTAGGTAAAGAGACACCACCCCTTAAAATAAAATTAATTTCAAAATCCAAAATTTCTTTAGTTTATGTAATTAACTACTATTTTATAAGTTATTTAGGCATTTTAGGGGTAAATTAAGACTCTTTTAAGGGTACATAATGAATAAATAGTCCACAAATGATGTAAATACCCTCTCTTGTGCTTTATCACCCATTTTAAATTCTCATCATTGTGTTTATGTTTTGGTCTCATATTCATCCACATGGTTAACACCTATTACCTTTTTCTCTTGAATGCACATTATTACTCATCTTATAAACACTTATGCTTTTTATTTTATCTAGTTTAGTTTATTTATTTTTTATATTCTCATAAAATTCTCTTTATATCTAACTATATAAATAATTCACTCACAAATATCTTTTAGCATACACAAATACTTAAATACATTAACTATGTAATAGTGTATACTTATGTAGGTATACATGTGTGCACTCATTTATGCTTATATAAATATACCAAAGAAATATCATATACAATATCAATTAAAATACAAATATCTAGATCATCGATACATAATCATAAACACTAGAATACACTAATCAAACCATTAAAAGAAATGATATAAATATAATCCCCGGACTAGCTGACTGAATTCAAATTAGATTTCTAAGGATATGACAAGGCCTATTATTGGAAACTAGAATTGGAGAAATGGTTTTGTTGTCATTGATTTTAAACCTATTGGTAAGAAAAAGTGTTAAACCTATTGGAGAGATGTTTACTAATAGTTTAGAGTGCCATATCATTTGTGTTGAGATATGATTGAAAAGATCATTGATAAGAGATATTGTTAAGAGGGAGACTATGTGTTTCAATCATTGTTTGGTCACTGATGTCAAACATGCTATTTTGATCACTTAGTTGATTGATGAAGAGGATTTGATCAATAAGAAGTAACAATATCACCTAGAGGAAAGGTTGAGTTATGATTATGTAATGAAGTACAAGGATTAGTTAAGAAAATGATGACATGATGTATTGGTGATCTACTTAAGGTTACAAAATGTTGGTTGCACTTGGAAAGTTTAGAAGAACAAGTTAAACAAAGTTTGTCTACCAAGCTCAATTGAGTGGATAGTAGGTGTCGAGCAAAGTTAGTACAAGTCAAGAAAAAAATCAATTGGAGCAGAGTGAAAGAAAACTCTAATGGATGCCGAGTAAAATAGTTGATGCCAAGTAAATCTTAGTTGATGTCAAGCATTAGTAAATTTAACTAATGTCGAGTAATTGTATAGTTGATGCTAAGCAATGTAGTATGTGCCAAGCATCAGAAGATTGATAATGTTGAGCCATTGCATTGTGTTAAAGATTGAAGATTCATTGAATCTAAGCCAACAAGTTTTTTTCATTGAAACTTGTGAAGGAAGAAGATAAGGTTGATGAGCTAGTGCCACAAAATTTGATGTAAACCATTTTTCGGAAAATTTAAATGGATTCTAGGAGAATTTTCTATAAAAAATAAGATATGGGGTAGATAAATTATATCCTACCTAATCTATCTAGAACCCTAATTTGGATGATGGAAAATGAGTGGAAAAAATCCTAATTTCCTATTTATAAGAATGTCTAGTCATGAAGCAAAGGTGGTTGTTGTCATGTGAAAGAACCTAAGGAGGAGAAGGAATTAAGGGTTTTGCTTCATGAAGTGACCCAGGAGAAGAGTCTGCAATGGCATATTAAGCAAGAAGGCTTAAAGAGATGAATGGTTCAACGGTGAACAAGCTATCAAAGGTGAAAAGTATCAGGGCTAAGGAGAATTGAGGAATGAATAGAGATCTGCAAGAGAAGTTGTAAGTTGTATTAGATCAAAGATCTATTGTTACTCTTAGCAATTATATCAATCTAGGGTAAATATTTTGGATTAAGGTTGACCTAACAATCATTCGAAAATCCTTTAGCTAAGTGGCATTCCAAGTGAAGGCCTAAAGTCCTCTAACAAGGCTCATTTTTAATAGGGTGATTGAAATCCCTTAACCTAGTCACATTTAATAGTGTGTATTGTAACCTTTAACAAGGTTGGCCTTTCATAGGGCATCACTTTAGAAGAGTGAAAAGAAGTAGCATGTTACTAGTGGTTTTTCCCAAATTGGGTTTCCACATAAATAATTGTTTCAAGTGTGTTGATGAATGTGTTGTGTTTCATGCTTTACATTTCTACAAGTTGATTTGATAGTAACATACAATTTTTAGTAATTACCTAATGGATGCATGCATGGGTATGAATGTTTTATGGGTTCACTAAGCTATGAAAAGTTTTATTTATACATATGGACCTTAAATAACTAATTCACAACCCCCACCACCCACCCCCCCCCCCCTTAGTTATTCTAAAGTATTTCAGCAAGTGGTATCAGAGCCATTTGCTTAAGAGGACTAGTTTTAAGGTACTAGAAGTTAAAAGATCAAGATGTCAAAAAGAGAAGTACTCAAGCTCAATAGAGATAATTCTCTTGCATGGAAAGTTTGATGAAGCTACACCTTGGAGGAATTGGAGATCATGCACAATCTACCATTATAGTGGAACATGTTGGTCTAGTTGGAGTCCTAACTGTTGAAGATATGAAGAAGAAGAAAGAACACAATCAGGTGATGTTGGAGATTTCCTCAGCCCTAGGCTATGCCAAATTTGATGATATCAAAGTCTATGACACTGCAAAGAAAATGTGGGATGCCCTACACACCATCTATGGAGGAGACAAAAATGTTCAAAGAACCAAATCTGAGAGCCTCAGATGTAAGTTTGATGATATGAGAATGGAAGAAGGTGAAAATATTGTTCAATATGTAGGTAGGATAAAAGAAGTTGTTAGTGAAATAAGAGGAGCTACTAGTCATATAGATGATGATACTATGTTAAGTAAAGTCTTCAGAACATTACTACCTATTTATGCTATTCAATTTTCTACAATTCAAGAGTTGAGATGTATTCTAGGAAATGATATAACCATTGGAGGTTTGGTAGGTAGACTCACTAATTTTGAGCTATCTAACTTTGATAATTATAGACCTGAGATTCTTGAATCTACATTTAGAGCCACGTTGTTATTGAAGGACTCTAATGAGATGAAATAGAAGAAGAAGAAAAGAAAGATAAAACTTGTACCTAGTGACAATGATATAGATGAGGAAGATGTTGAAAAATTGAAAGCACTACTAGAAAGAAGATTTCACAAAGGTAAAGGCAAGTTTAAAGGTAAGTTACCCATCATTTGTTTCAATTGTAATGAGGTTGGTCATATTGTTGCAAGATGTACATGGAAGAAGAATTACAAAGATGGTAACAAGTAAAAAAATAGAAGAGAAGATGATAGTAAAGATTACAAAGACAAAGGCAATAAGTCATGCTACATTGCTGAAGAAGAAAACAAGGATGATTTTGATGAAAATGATGATGAAGTGGTGTATGTTGCAATGAAGGATGAATCTGATGAATATGAGGTGACTACACTTGTGACTTGTGTGAAAAACAATGATAGATGGATCATTGATAGTGGATTCTCACATCACATGAATGGAGATAGAAGTAATTTCATTACCTTAACTTGTTATGATGGAAATAGTGTAAGATTTGGTAATGATGGACCATGTTTGATAAAAGGAAAAGGTTCTATCAAACTCACATACATGATTTCATGTGACAATGCTTACTATGTTGAAGGATTAAATTATAAATTGTTAAGTGTATCACAATTGAATAATTTGGCATGTAAGGTTGAATTTGGAAACAAAACTACCAAGATATATGATGGAAATGGGAAACTAGTTGGAAAAAGTGATCAAACTAGAAGTAATCTATTCTATCTTGATATAGAGGATGCTACTTGTTTCGTTGCAAAATTTGATGATGTATGGCTTTGGCACAAGATATTATGTCATGTTAATTTTGATAACTTGGTTAGTATCAGTAACATGAAGAAATTTAGAGATTTCCCTAAGTTGAAGAAACCTGATAATGTAGTTTACGAACAATGTTAGCTAGGTAAAATGACTAAGTCAAGCTTTAAGAGTAAAGCTTATACCTCTAAAGAAATACTAGATATTGTTTACACTAACTTGTGTGGACCAACTAAAGTGAAAAGCTATAGAAGAGATAAGTACATAATGTTATTTGTTGATGATTATTCTAGGATGATGATAGTTATATTTTTTAAATAGAAATCTGATACTTTTCAAATGTTTAAGTGGTACTTGGCAAGAGTTGAGAAAGAAATAGGTAAAAGTCTAAAATGCCTAAGATTATATAGAGGAGGAGAATTCACATCAAATGAGTTTGAGATGTTTTGTAATGATAGGGGAATCAAAAGATAGACATCTACCCCTAGGACCCATCCAAAAAATGGGATTGTTGAAAGGAGAAATAGGTCCATAGTGGACTGTGCCAAAACACTTATGATGGAGATGAATGTTGCTATGAAATACTAGAGGGAAGTTGTAAGTACTATTGTATATACCTTGAACCATATGAAAATCAAGAAAGGTAATCATTCAACAACTTTTGAACTATGGTATGGATATCCATCCAATGTAAAATATTTTAGGGTATTTAGAAGTAAGTGTTACATTCTAAAATATGTTAGGAATGGAAAGCTTGATGTAAATAGTGATGAAGGTGAATTTTGATGAATTTACAAAGGTACATGAGGCTGAAACTATGAAAGAGCCAGAAGAATACAAATCATTTGTATACTTTTATGAAGGAATGCCTGCTGAAGAAGATGTTGCAAATCAAGTTACAAATCAACAAAAAGTATCAGTAACTGTTGAGTCACATCCTATATATGTTAAGTTGTATTTAGGAATTGAGCTATATTTAGATGTTGAGTTATAGAATGAAGAAGATGCACATTCTGATTTTGAGACAGTACACATGAAAGAGATTCTGAGATACCTGACAGAGATGTATACAACAATTTTGAAGCTGAAAGAAAAAATGAGAAAACAAGAGCTAAGCCAAGATTGTCTAAATATGTCAAAAGACATCATCCTATTGATCAAATCATTAGAGATAAAAATACTAGGTTAATGACAAGAAATAGATTGAGAAGAGAATCATGTTTGTTAAGCATGAAGGAACCTAAAACAATGAGATATACATTAGAAGATGTAGACTGGTTCAAAGCCATGGAAGAAGAAATTGAGTAGATAGAGAAAAATAAAATATGGAGTCTAATTTCTAGACCAGAAGACAAGAATGTGATTGGCACCAAACAGGTATATAGAAACAAGCTATATGAGAATGGTGAAGTCAAAAGAAGAAAAGAAAGATTAGTTTGCAATGGATATGCAGAAGAAGAAGGAATTGACTAAGGGGAGACATTTTCTCTTGTTGCTAGAATGGAAAGATTAGTTTGCAAGGGATATGCACAAAAAGAAGGAATTGACTAACAAGAGACATTTCCTCTTGTTGCTAGAATGGAAGGACTAAGAAATATACTTTCTTATGTTGCATACAAAGGTTTCAAATTTTATGACATGGACGTTAAATCTACATTTCTAAATGGCATACTAGAAGAGGAAGTTTACATAGAATAGCTAGAAGGATCTATTGATGATAACACTAAGAACATGGTATGTAGACTGCACAAAGCCCTATGTGTATTGAAGCAATCACCAAGAGCATGGTATAAGAGACTTCATACTTATCTTGTGAAGATTGGATTTGAAAGGACTAATGATAACAACAATCTATACATAAAGATAGAAAAAGGCAAAGGTATTTTAGTATCTAAAATATTTGTTGATGATATCATATTTGGAGGACAAGATGCTTTATGTAAGGATTTTTTAAATTAGATGAAGAGGGAATTTGAAATTTCTATGTTTGGAGAAATCAAATTTTTTGTGGGACTACAAGTATATCAAATGAAGTATGGTATATACATCACTTAATCAAAGTATGTCAAAGAAATATTGAAGAATTTTGGATTAGAGGATTCCAAACCAATAAGTACACCTATGGTGACAAGACAAAAGTTGTCAAAGAATGATCATTTAGATGAGTGAATCAAAAATTATGTAGGTCTATGATTGGAAAATTGCAATATGTAGTACATAGCAGACTTGATATTGCATTATCTGTAGGGATAGTTGCAAGATTGTATGTTAATCCCAAGGAGAATCACTTAATGGCTATGAAAATAATAATGAGATATATAAAAGGAACTAAAGAGTTTGGTCTACTACAAGAAGAAATAAAATTTTTAATTAAGAGCCTACACTAATGCTAATTGGGTTCAAAACATTGATGATAGAAAGAGCACCAATTGAAGAGCATTTTTCTTAGGAAAGAGACTAGTTACATGGACTAACAAGAAATAGAGTTGTACTTCACGATCTACTATTGAAGCTAAATATGTTGATGCTGCTGTAAACTACACAAATATTGTATGGATCAAAGAGCTACTCAAAGTAATGAAGGAAGAAATCATAGAGCCGGTGATACTTTATTGTGATAATACAAATGCTATCAATATATCAAAGAATCCGGTGATGCACACAAAGATAAATCACATTGCAATCAAGTATCATTACTTGAGACAGTTAGTTCAAGACAAAGAAGTGAAGATGGAATATGTTAACTCAAAGGAACAAATTGATGATATCTTCACAAAACCATTACCTAAGGATGCTCATGAGTATCTAAGAGGTAAACTAGGGGTGATACCCCTATCAAAGGTTATTTAAGTGATAAAAGGAGTGCCCTACATCAAACAAGATGATATTCATATAATAAAAATTAATGTATTGGATCTTACTTTAGGAGCTGCCTAAAGTAATCACAAAGCTAAAATTTCAAATCAGTCACAACCAAGGTGATAAAGGGAGAAATTGAAGAAACTGTAAAAGATTATATCTGCATGTTTTAAGATGACAATTTTTTTTTGGGTATATGTCTTTGGCATTGTTTTCAAAGAGGGAGAAAGTAAATTAAACTAATCTTAGGGGAGATTTATTAATCAAGAGCCATCAAAATAAAGAAGGAGATAGTGTGAGAGATTGTTGTTAAAGAAGTTGAACAAGACTGATGTCAGAGGGAGATCGAATAATTGCTGATTAGAAGAGGGCACATGATTGATGAAAGAAAGTGAGATAAATCCTAATCTACCTAGTAAGAGGGAGATAAAAGAAGGAACATAGAGGGAGTTATGAGAAAGAGTTTTGTAACCTAATCAAAAGATGGAAGTTGCTGATAGAGGGAGAAATTTCAATACAAGTTTTCTTTTTGGTATTGCCTTACTATTTTAAACTAGTTAGAATTGAATAAGATGTTCATCCTTTGATTGACTTGGTTGATTAGTTTGGTTTTCCATCAATGCCAAAGAGGGAGATTGTTGAGATATGATTGAAAAGGTCATTGATAATAGAGATTGTTAAGAAGGAGACTATGTGTTTCAATCATTATTTTGTCACTGATGTCAAACCTACTATTTGCTAGTAAGACAACTCACTGATGTTAAACCTGCTATTTGTTGGTAAGACAACTACTTATAAGATTCAAGTACTATCACTTAGTTGATTGATGAAGAGGATTCAATCAATAAGAGGTAACAATAACACCTAGAGGAAAGGTTGAGTTATGATTATTTAATGAAGTACAAGGACTAGTTAAGACCACGATGACATGATGTATTGATGATCTACTTAAGGTTACAAAATGTTGGATACACTTAGAAGTTTTAGAAGAAAAAGTTAAACAAAGTTTGTCTGCCAAGCTTGACTGAGTGGATAGTAGGTACCAAGAAAAGTTAGTACAAGCTGAGCAAAAGGTCTATTATAGTCAAGTGAAAGAAAACTCTAGTGGATGCTGAGAAAAATAGTTGATGCCGAGTAAAGTTTAGTTGATGCTAAGAATTAGTAAACTTTAGTTAATGCTGAGTGATTTCATATTTCATGTTAAGCAACATAGTATGTGTTGAGCATTAGAAGATTGATAATGTTGAGCTGTTGCATTATGTTAAAGATAGAAGATTTTCCAAATCTAAGCTGACAAGTGTGTTTCCTTGAAACTTGTGAACTAGGAGGAAGATAAGGTTGATGAGCTAGTGGCACAAAATTTGATGTAAACTATTTTTAGGAAAATTTAAATGGATTCTAGGAGAGGTTTCTAGAAAAAATAAGACATGAGGTAGATAGATTGTATCCTACCTAATCCATCCAAACCTTAACTTGGACAATGGAAAATGAGAAATAAAATACCCTAATTACCTATTTATAAGAATTTATAGTCATGAAGCAAGGGTTATTGTTTTCATGTGTGAGAACTTAAGCAGGAGAAGGAATTAAGGGTTTTGCTTCATCAAGTGACCCTAGAGAAGAGTCTGCAATGGCATGTTAAGAAAGAAGGCTTAGAGAGATGAATGCTTGAAGGGTTAACAAGTATTTAGAGCTACAAATTATCAAGGCCAAGAAAAATTTAGGAATGAACAAAGATCTATAATCTATAAGAGAAGTTGTAAGTTGTATCAGATCAAAACTTTATTGTTACTCTCTAACAATTGTATTAGTCGAGGATAAATTCTTTGGATTAAGGTTGACCTAATAGTCATTTGAAAATCATTTAATTGGGTGGTATTCCAAGTGAATGGTCTAACATCCTCTAACAAGACTTTCTTTTAATAGGGTGATTGAAATCCCTTAACCAGGTCACATTTAACATTGTGTATTGTAACCTTTAATAGGGTTAACCTTTCATAGGGCATCACTTCAAAAGAGTGAAAAGGAGTAGCATGTTACTATTGGTTTTTCCCAAATTAGGTTTCCATGTAAATCATTGCGGTAAGTATTTTGATGAATATGTTGTGTTTCATGCTTTACATTTCTACAAGTTGATTTGACAGTAACATACAAGTTTTAGTAATTACCTAATGGATACATGCATGGGTATGAATGTTTTATGGGTTCGCTAAGTTGTGAAAAGTGTTATTTATACATCTAGACCTTGGATAAATAATTCACTTCCCCCCTAGTTATTTTAAAGTATTCCAACAATTTGATCCATGAAGAGGATTTCAAAAGAAGAGATCATGAGATAACCTAGTGAAAGGTTGAGTTGAGATGTGATAAGTGTGATGTAAATTCAATGGGCACTTGATATGTTAGTATCTGGCAAGATAATGTGTTATTTAATCAATACATGAAGTGAAGAAGACATTTGGATGAATCTTAGAGTTGAAATAAGTCAAAAGCATCAGCTTGAATCACTATCAATTTTGGTCGGTCAATGAAGGAGGTGAATTAGAAGATTAAGGAACATAAGTAGAAGTTGAGTGGTAATTATTACCAAGAAAATGAATGAAGAAGTGTTAGTATTGACCAAGTATAGTAATGGTCAAGTGAGAATTTTGATGTTGATTGAGATAGTATAGTGTATGTTGAGCTACACATTGATGAATGAACAGAACATAGTGATTGCCAAGTGACAATAGTAATTACAGTTTGAGAAAGAATAAAACTTGAGGCTAACATAGTTGGAAGTTTTAGTTAGTCAAAGTGAGTGGAATATAAGGATTGGTGAGCTAGTAAATTTAATGCATGAGGAGAGTTTCTTAAGTGTTCAAAGGAAATAATTTTATCATAAGTTTCTAGAAGAAGGAGAAATAAAGGATGGAAGGGTTTGATAAATCTAACCTAACCCTAAGATCAACGGTGATGTTTAAGAGGAAAAAGATCAAAATTACCTATTTGAGGTGGTATAAGAGATTTTTTCCTAGTTTGGTTCATTGTTGATTGGTGATCTTATGGAGAAGTTATGAAGAGTTGAACAACAAAGGTGAAGTGTGAAGATTTTGGTGAAGAGTAATTGCTTGAGGAGATGTCGGGAAAATTAGTGATGGAGATATCAATGGAAGGTAGATAATGAACCGACAGATGAGTTAATGGAGATCTAAATTCATAAAGTGAGTTGTAATATATAGATCAAACCTACTATTACATTCTAACCATTATATCAGTCACAATCCTTTAATCAATGTTGAACACACAGTCATTTCATAAATCCTTTAATCAAGGTGACATTCTAATGGAATGATCCAAAGTTCTCTAACAAGGCCAGTGCTAATTTGCATGATTAAATCCTTTAACAGTGTGTTGTATAACCTTTAATAGCGCTAGATCTTAACCATGCTCACTTCAAAAGAGTGAAAAATGGGTAGCATGTTACTTGGTGGTATTTTCCCAAATTGGGTTTCCACATTAAATCCTAGTGTCAATGTATTGTTTTCATATGTGGATATTATTGGTATGCGTGATTTATCTTAAAGTAGTTTATTTATTGAAATTCAACACATATAAGGACAAAGAGTTAAGAAATTGCATGAAAAGTTATTTTTCCAATGATATTCTATATAGACAAAGTGCATATCTAAGATTGATTAATCTATTTGAAGCTAATAAAAGTTGAATTAGTAAATTTGGGCCTGAGGATAATTGATTCACCACCACCCCCTCTCACATATTCTAAATCATTATCACAATATGGGTCGTGGTTACATCTCCTCTTTTATAACAACTAGTTTGAGGATTTTGAGGCATGCTCAAGCCTATGTAGAAAGGTGGAGTCAATGTTTGGTACTTGTAGACACCTTTGTCACCAACCAACAAGAAAAAATACACATGCATATATATAAACAGTCCAGGGTAAGAGAAAGAATATGAGTCTCAATTCCATGGAAGTCCTTTTCACAGAATGTGATCTATTCCAAATCAAGTACCTGTTATGGTTTGGTATCCTAATCCATTATCAAAAATCAAGTGCCCAATTCTTGAGTACAAATTGGGCTATCAACAGTAAATAGGTGCACTATTTCAAAAATTGGGTGCCTGACTTGTAAAAGCTTATATCCTATTTTTTTGGGCATTGTTTTGTCATTTGTTTTGGTGATAGCTACTTCTGAAGATGGGAGCCCAATTTAGCCATCCGACTGACCCTCCCCCCCCCCCCCCCCCCTTCCCTTGGGCTAATTTTTTCACTCTTCTACATATTTTAATTTGTTTTATATTATTTTATTTCATTATTTTCAATTTTTTTCTTTACAAATTGTTTAAATTCTTTTGTTCATGATTATTAGTTTTATATCTATAGTTAGATTTTCATTGTATTTACTTTAGATATTATTTTCTTTGAAAAATTTAGTATATAAAACATAGAATATGTAAATTGTAAATAAAAACATAAATCATAGGTTTAATTGATACTGAAAACATAAACTATAGGTTTAATTTCAATTAAAAAGCATCAAATTTAAGTAGAAACATAAACATTAGCATTAGGTAAAATAATAATAAATAAAACACATTAACAAATTAGGCAAAAAAATTAAAAATCAACTTCATCGCACAAAAGATATCTAAATTTGAAAATTGTAAACTTAGAAAACCAAAAAACGTAAACATTTGTGTTCATTTCTTGTTGTCCTTGAGCTCCTCCCTATTAGTGTAAATCCATACCCTAAATTTAACACTAATCCATTTAAACCCTAACTAAATAAAATAACATTCTAAAATTGTAAATAGTGATTGTAAATGTTAAACCATAGTTGTCAACAACAAACCATAATCCTATCCCTAATTACAAATGCTAAAATTATATTTTAAATGTTAAACCCTAACTCTAATACTAAAAGCTAGATCATAATATTAAATGTAATCCTAACAACACTTATCCTAAATGCTAAATTTTAACCTTAATTCTAAATGGAAAAACTTTAATTAAAAAATGTTAAATCCTAAATCTTAACCAACATATATTAATGCTCAATAGTAAAACCTAATTTTTTATATGTTAAGTTCCATAATTTTAAATCCTAAGCCTAAAATTAAATGTCAAGCCCTAATTATAATTGTAATTTAAAATTAAAAAATATTAAATGTTAATATGTAATCTTAATTCTAACCTTAAATACTAACCCTAGTTATCATTTAATGATCTAGAATTAAGGTTTAATGTTGAACATTTACAATTGGGGTTTAACATTTAGTATCATGGATTGTATTCAACTTTAGATTTTAATTAGGCTTAGGATTTAGGGATAGGGTTAGGACCAGGATTTTAAAAAATTGAGATTAGAATTTAACATTTAGTATTAAAGGGTTAGGATTTAGCATTTAGAATAATTGTTTAACATTGATGATTAAGGTTATAATTATGATTTAGCATTCAAAATTAGGGTTCATGTTTAACATTTATAATTATGGTTCATTATTTAGGATTATTTTTAGGATATGATCTAGGGTTTACTATTTTAGATTTTGAGTTAGTATTTAGGACTATGGGTTAGAAAGTTGGGATTCAACATTTATTTTTCATTTAAACCCTAACTAAAAACCTAATTCATATACCAAGTGTAACCATAACCCAAAATATAATATAAATCCTAACACTTTAGAACAAAAAGTCTAAGCACAATCATAACACTAACTATATTGTTAACTCAAATCATAAACTTAATTGTTATGCTAATCATAATCTAAGCCCTAAACCTAGCGCTAAACATAAGTATTTATCTCAACTAAGACTGATTTTGATACAACATTTTAATACAATTTTTTTAATGGGTTTTAAGTTATGTGGAAGTTATTTTAGATAATTTTGTGTTCATTTCATTTTATTTAGAGTTATCATTTAAATATTTTAGTTTATTTGAGGTTTTAGATCTCCTTATAAAACCTAATTTTACCTTAATCCAAAAAATAATGTGTACTGTTAAGAATTGTCATCGTCAAATACTATAATACATATTGTAGCCTTTAAGGTTGACATCAATGGAAACACATAACACTAACCAAAATATCATATCAATATTTGTTGCTCTAGCCATTGGCATGCATAATCGAAAACCTCAATGGTCGAAACCATATTCATGAGTTTATCAAAAGTCATAATATTTACTATTTATGGTGAATATGTTAGAGTAATAGAGTTTTTCTTATTAATTAAATCATATTGTTTTAATTATTAATTCACTTATTATCTCTAGTTTACTTAAGCTAAACTTTAGGCACATAATAATTAATTTTTTTATTAATTATTATCATGCAACCTAGGTTTTACTCTGTTAGGGGTTTGATCTCCTTTTATAAGGATTGATCTCTTTGAAATTTATTCATTCACTTTTGATAATAGCAATTTCTCTTTTTTTTTATCAAGAATGTCTCATCTATGGATTTGGAAATTCCAACCTCCATAGCTTTTTGCTTCTCTCTTTCTCTGCAATAGGTGTTTACATGCAAGTTACTCTTGGGAGCTGTGGGGTTGATCTTTCATCAACTTCAACATTGTATCAGAACTCTAGATCTTCATGCTACTATTATGTTTATGAGAGGTCTGGCTTGGCTTTTAGAGATTTTTTTTTTCGTTTAGAGGGTTTAATTTTTTAGAGTTATTTTCTATTGAATTTGGGAGGTCACTAATTTTTGGGTCACTTTGAGCCCAAACAGACATCATCATTGACCTCAAAGCACCCAAAAATCCTTATTTCATATAAAAATTTCCTAATTTGGACACTGCTAGAATTTGAGGCTAAAAATTATTGCTCCTAGACTGTGCATGTTTCCCTATGTGGTGATTTTTTTTTTTTCTACATGTTTCTCAAGGTGCTGATTTTCTATTTTTTTACACACAAATCATGATTTTTATTGAAAAAGTTGAATTTTTGGCACATTTCTTGAAGAACCAATTTCTAAATCTTAAAATGCAAATCAAGATTTTTCAAAAATTAAAATTTTTCACATTTCCGAAGGCAATAATTTTGTTTTCTAGTATGCAAATCAAGATTTTTTAGCACACAAATCAAGACAATTTTATTATAGCACTGTCACTCTTCCTGAGACAATTTTTGATAGTACTGGACATACTTTTTAAGGCATTTTGGCATGGATCCCAAGGTGGTAAAAAAACATTTTTTTCTTTGTCATTGCTTTTTTGACCTACATGTGGTGTTTTTGCCATAACTTGTTCATCCAAACTCTATTTTTCAATTTGAAAGAAGCACCACAAAGCTGATTCTAAGCCTGTCATAATGGTTAGTTTATTTAGACTTTTCATTTTTTTTAGTTGGTAGTTTATGTAGTCAAAGTTAGGGGTTTTATTTTTCACCTTGGGGGACATATCTTGAGATATTCTATTTTCCAAATTTTGCTCCAGGCACACCCAATTCTATTTTTTGATTCTGCATTTTGATGGACATCTTGGTTGTTTCTATAGACACCTAAAAACCTTTAGAAAATAAAGTATTTTCATTTTCTGAAAAATTCCTGATGACATCATCATTTATTTATTAATTAATTATTTAATTAATTTATTTATTTTTATGCCATTAAATCCCTTTATCTTAATTAAAAATATTTAATTAATGAATCCCTCCCAAAAATGTTTAAATCTTATTTAAACATTATTTTCTTATTTATTAATTATTTAATTAATAAATTGACCAAAAAACCCAAAATAAATAAATTAAATTATTTTTTGCCCAAAACTTGGCCAATTTCCTTAAGACCACTAACCTCTTCCAAAATCTTCTAATCCTTCTTTAATTTTGATTAAAGGCTAATCCCATCATTTCCTACCCCTAATCCCAACTCAAAATATTTAATTAAGATTAAATATTAATCCTCATGTTTATTAAAAAGTTTTAATAAATATCTCCTCAACCCAAACCCTTGAAATAAATAAAACTTTATTTATTTCCTAAAAATATAATTTATCCTCATCCTAAGAAGTTCTAGACTCTTTTAGAAAGTCTTCATCCTCATCCTAAGAAGTTCTAGACTATTCTAGAAAGTCTTTATCCTCATCCAAAGTCTAGACTCTTCTAGAAGATGTCTTTAAACCTAATCCTAATCCCCTCCTAACCTTGTCACATTCTCTAAAAATGGGTTAAGACTTACTAACCCAAGCCAAAGTTAACAAATATCTCCTCCTTTACCCACCCTCATTAAATGCCATCCACTTGCCTATCTCTAAGCTAATCCTAGACCATCCTAATCCATCCTCTAATCATTTGCACAAGCCTAAGCAAGCTTAAAACCTTCCAAATCAAGCCCAAGTCGAAATTCCTCTCATCTCCCTCAAAATATCTCAACCATAAAACTTTATGAAGTCCACTAGGCCATAAATGACTCTTCCAAGCCCTTTTATTGCTCTTACAAGCCATTATGAGGGTCTTTATGAAGATTTTATCCCTTGAGCCTCCTTTGTTGACTCATCCTTCCCCTTTCTTCCATCCTCTCACCATGTGACATGTGTCACTCCTTGATTGGTTGTAAAGAAGCACAATCCATGTGCTCTACTCTCATGCAATCTGAGCCCTCCATGAGTTTTTTCCCATCCTTGCATCTTAGCCCTCAATCCCTCAAGCCTCTTGCCTATAAATTGGATCCTTCCCCTTTGCAAAATAACATAATCCATGAATTAAAGTCATAATGCCATTTTAAGAAGCCATTTTACATCAAAACCATACACTCACACCCAAATTCCAACTCCATTTGAAGCCCTTTTTGAAGCATAAGCTTGAGCATACATCCTATCTATTTAGACAAAGCTACTCAACAAGAGATCTTCTCACTAAGAGAGCGCATTAATGGATCATATTCTCAATTGAGAGCTCATCTTAGTCTATCTTGAAGTTTATGAATTTTGTTTAGTTTGTAGAAGCTTTATTTAAATTTGCTTTCTATTAGCATACTAACATTGCTCATATACAGTTTCAAGTCTAGGGATCAATTTTTTTGTTTTGGATGATTTTTCATGGGTTATAGTATATATTGTATCAACCTTTTGTCTCTTTTGATATTTGTTGACACCTTTTTGTACTATTTTTTGAAACATGTTGAGATAAAATGCCATCTATTGCATTTTGGGATCTTGGACATGTTTGTGTTTTATTGTACTTGCACTATATTATAGAGTGCCTTGGGGGGGTTCATATTGGCCATCTTTACCATCTTCATTTTTCAAGTGAGTGTTCCTTCCACAATATTAGCCTCGTGATTTGTCAATAATATGTTCCATTATAGGTGTTTGTACTTCTTTTGCACTTTTAATGTTCCTTGTTCTTTTTTCAGCAGGATATATTGCATTTAGTTTCAGTGTTCATGTCTTACCTCAAGGGGGTTTTGTTGATTCTATTTCTTTCTTCGTTCAATAGAGTGAGTTATATATTATGTATTTGGTCATTTGTACTAGGTGATTGTAGTGGCTAGATACCTATGCATTTTAGTGAGATGGATCATTTACCATATAGACATTCTTTCATTCCTATTTTTGGAGGTCATAAAGATACCTTTCATCTTCAATTGATTATCTCTTTAGACTTAGTCTTCTATATCTGGTCATGTTCTATATAGTGGAGGTTCTCCAAACCAATAGTTTGACAGTGTTTGCAAGTTCATGCTTTAGTGGTGTTCTTCATGATCATCTTTTGTTCCTACCTTCTAAGACATTCACTTGTTTGGAGGCTTCTTTAGTCCTTCACTAGTTATTTTCAGCATTATTTCCATCTCTTTTTGAAGTAGAATTTTTCCCACTCAATTTTTTATATTTCTCTATTTCATAGAGATTTGGTTGTGATTGGGTACCTCATTAGGCCTTGTTTATTTGGACCCAAATTTACTTTCAGTAGTAGTTTCTATGTTTTTAGCTACTCCCTAAGTTTATCTTAAGGGGGTGTTAGAGTAATAAAGTATTTTCTTATTAATTAAATCATATTGATTTAATTATTAAGTCACTTATTATGTCTAGTTTACTTAAGTTAACATTTAGGCATACAATAATTAATTGTTTTATTAATTATGATAATGCAAACTAGGTTTTACCTTGTTAGGGTTTTGATCTCCTTTTATAAGTATTTATCTCTTTGTAACTTATTCATTCACTTTTGATAATATAAAATTCTCTTTTTTCTCATCATGAATGTCTCATCTATGGATTTGGCAATTCTAGCCTCCATAGATTTTTACTTCTCTCTTTCTCTATGATAGGTGTTTGCATGTATGTGATTCCTGGGAGCTATGGGGTTGATCTTTCATCAACTTTAGAAAAATATCTCATCCATTATGGATGATATACCCATAATATTAGGTTTAACTAAATATATAAAATTTACAAGGTTGAGAGAATCTGCATCCTAATTTGAAATATATGGAAATGCAATTTTGATGCTAATTATTAATGTTATTAGATATTTATTAATTTATTTTATTAATCTAGTAATCTCATAAAATACTTGTTCAATCATCTCAATATAATTCAAAATTAAATACTTTATGAAATGTTAATATAAAAAAAAGAAAATTTTGTGCAAATGAAGTGAAAACATAATATAAATACATTAAAATAAACAAATAAATAGTAAAATGTAATATATAAATTCTAACAAATTAGAACCAAAATTCTAAGCATAATCATAACACTGACTATATTGGTAACTTGAATCATAAACTAAACTATTATCCTAATCATAACCTAATCCATAACCCTAGCACTAAGCATTAGTACCAACCTAGATGATAAAGTAGGTTTCCATTACATAATTGAAAACCCTTATCCTGACTATGGCATGTATTTTAAGATGTTTAAATAGTTTTAAAGACATGCAATTAGATTTATATGCTTTAGATTTTTATAATTAAATAATAATTTTATGAATTTTTATATTGTATACATATATGAAAATTATATTTTAATGGATGACATATTTGGTGAGGACCCATCTCAACCCTCGACCCTTCCATCTCCACCCCCACCTCCACCCCTACCTCCACGACCACCTAGTTCTCCTCCACCACCTACCCCAAAGGAGTTGCGAGAGAACATGAGGTAAAACCTTCTCAACCTCATGTGAGACATAGAGACTCTTAAGTGTGAGACCCATCCCCCCTAACTAATTCACCTTGTAGACAACATGCAAGGTGTTGTACAATCTATAGAGCACTTAGACTATGATATAGATAGCTTCAGAATATGGAGGAAAAACATGTGTGACATTTATTTAGACAAGCTATCTTATAAACTGTTGGAATTATATATGGAGTAACTAAGAGGAAGGTTGAGTTAGTTACCACAAAAATAAATCCACAGATCCGTTAGATGTCTTAAATACCTATTTACTATTGATACTCAGTAAACACTGTAACAATGTTGTAACTTGGTAGATTAAATCATTATTGATCATCTAGCATTCATAATTATTAATATGCATGCAAAATTTAAATAAAATGAACACAAGAGACACCAGATTAAATGTGGAAACCCAATATGGGAAAAACCACCAAGTAACTAGCTACCAATTTTCACTCTTTTAAAGTGAGCCCTATTAGGAGCCAACCCTATTAAAGGTTATAATACACACTATTAGGTGTGACCCCTGTTAGAGGATTTAATCACTCGGTTAGGAGTGGTCTTGCTAGAGGTCTTTAGAACAATTAAACTGAACTATCACCTTGTTAGAGGATTTACAAAATGGCTATTAAACCAACTCTATTAAGAGATTTGAAATCACTACTACAATGATTAGAAAGTAACAATGAATTGACTTGAATATGATGCAACTAAATTTTATGATTACATATTTCTATTCTACATCATTAGATCCTCCTTGATCAAATATAGCTTTTTTGCTCCCCAATGATCTCTGGTCATCCTTCAAATTTGCTTTCACAATATTTTGTCTTCCTTCACATTCACATTACATCAAATCCATCACTTACACTTAGAATTCGCAACTTGACTTCTCATATATACCATTTAGATTATCAGTTTAGCTCATTCATAAGTTAAATTTACCAATAAATCATACATCAGTCAGCTACGGATAGTACTTTAAAAAAATAAACATTATTTCATAAATCAATGAAATTCTTCATTGGCGGACCCTACTCGATAACTACTTCTTTTAGAAATAATTTCTTTTTAGAAATAATTTCCTAAGTTAACCGTCTTAACTCGGTTAACATTGAAACATCTATAAAATCTTTTGGTTGTCGAGTTAACTCAATAAGAACTAAATTCCTTCATTGTCCATGAGAGCTCAATAAGAACTATTTCTACCATATTTCCCTTTGATGACCAAGTGAGCTCGGTAACAACTAAATTTCTTTGTTTAACCTTGAAAGCTTGGTAACAACTGTCTTCATAAGGTATAAATTGAGAACGCTTGGTAGAGACTATAAACCTTCTTTACTAACCTTCTAAGCTCAGTAGGCTCTGTCTTTTTCCTTGTTGACCAACTAAGCTCAGTAGACTCTGTCTGATGACTAATATGACATTTGTGTACAATCAAAGACAAAACACAATTAAACAATTATATCTAACAATCTCTATCTTTGGCATCAATGGCAACACAACATGTCATAGTAGAATGAAATTTGAAGATAGGTCTTTATTGACAAAATACTTCACCCTCTTCCTCAAATATAGTAATCTCCCTCTTTCATAATAGTCTCTCCCTCTTACACAAACTCTTATTATTTTTGCAAATTTCAGAAAGATATGACAGTATACTCTCCCTCTTTGACAAGACAACACAAATCAAATGAATAGCATTGTACCTGATGTATTGATTCATATGCAATTTATTCATTACTTTGCTACATCAACTGATAGATCTTCAATTATGTTCCTATTGATGCATCACTAAAACTATATTTTAGAGAGCTTCAAATAGGGGGATGACCCCTAACTTACCTCTTAGATACAAGAATGCATCCTTGGGTAAAGGCTTTTTGAATATGTCAAAAATTTGTTCCTTTGTATGGACATATTCAAATATGATTTCCTTTTCTTGTACCAATTCTCTAACAAAGTGATACTTTATAGCAATATGCTTGGTCTTTGAATGCATCACTGGATTCTTGGATATGTTAATTGCACTTGTGTTGTCACAAAACATAACAACAGGTTCTTTGATTTCTTTCTTCATACCTTCCAATAATTGTTTGAACCATACAATATTTGAGTAGTTTACTACTACTGCAACATATTTAGCCTCTGTTGTGGACTGGGATGTACAGTTCTACTTTTTACTTGTCCAAGAAACCAACCTATTTCCAAGAAAGGAAGCTCCTCCACTTGTACTCTTTTTGTCATCAACATTATCTTCCCAATCTACATTAGTGAACACTTTTAAATCTAGATTTCCTCTAAGTTTATACCATAATCCATAATCTTCAGTTCCTTTTAAGTATCTCATGATCCTTTTGATTTCCATCATGTGATTATGTTTTGGTTTTGCTGATAATCTTGCTACAATTCCTACTGCAAGAGCAATGTCTGGTCTTGTGTGCACTACATATTGAAATTTTCCAATCATAGATCTATACAATGTCTAATCTACTTCCTTTGATTCATCATCCTTGGTAAGTTTTAATCTAGTACACATAGGAGTTCCAACTAGTTTGCAGTCTTCCATACCAAACTATTTCAGTATCTCCTTGATGTATTTAGATTGAGTGATGTAGATACCATTCTTACTCTGATGAATTTGAACATCTGTAACACCCCACCAAGGGATCCAAAAGAATTAACCTAAATTTTTACCTAGTTTTCCAAACAATTTTATTTTTTTTAAATCATGAAAGATAAACCATTCATATCAAACACATAGTAGCCAAAGAAATAACATACATTCAACTAAAAGCATACATAACAGGTTACATTGCTTAAGGATCCCAAGATGTTTAGACACAATTAATCTAATTAATATTAAGTCTAACAACCACCACAACCACATGAAAGAATAATTAAAAAGTCCAATGTCCATAATATACATTTTTTCTGAATGCCTCTTGGCAATTAAATTTGGAATGCTCAATCATCCACTATACATGTCACAGGGTATGAAAAGCTTAAAAGATTAAACATATGTAAAAATAAAGATACATCATCCTCATTAAATCCATGATACAAGTATAATAAAGTAAATGAAACCAATAACATACATGATACATCCATCCATCAATAAAGATATAACAACCATCATAAAAGATATCCATACATCATAAAACACAACTAATCTAAGTGTGCAGTTCCTCCCAACCATCAATAGCATCATTAGACCATCGTGGGCCCTAGCCATCCCTCCACACGTAACATCCCAAGCCATTGAAGAGATCATTGGTACTATCATAATAGGAATGCCACTCCTAAACATACTACAACATATGCATAAAGAAATCTAACATGCAAGAATAAAGCATAAGATAATCTTACAAAATAGATAACATCATCTATTACATGCTAATCATCAATATAGAGAAATGTACCATTAAATAACATCCATCATCAGATCCATGAATAGAATGAAGGTAAATGCCAACAAAGAATGCTCCAGCCATGGTGTCTTAGACGGATCTCAAATGATAAAAGTGAAAAAGCACTACCACCCGACCGCATGGAACCTAAATGGCCCACTCTCACCATGTTGAGGAGATAGTCTCAAGTCCCAAACAAGATATCAAATCACATAACACAAATACTCTCTAAGTCTAAGAAATCCTAAAAGTATACTAACTCAAAGGTTCCAACATAGGTTGACATCTAATCCCAGAGGAACAATAGACATGTAAGAAACCTACTATGTAAGCAAGAAAGTGTCATCACATGAATCATGCTCGAGTTACCCTAGTAGTCTCTCAATAGACCCTAGCCCCTTCGTAATGCCTATGTAGCCAGTAGTATTCTCTCATACTAACGAGGCATACTATAGAATGCAATGTTGTAACCAAGTGTTCTCTCTACTCCCAACCTAGTCTGTACTAGCACTCGAGGCATGGGCAAGAACATACAATTATCTTATTAGGTTCATTTTAATCCTCATTTAGTGTAATGTTTTCACTTATTTATACAACTTACAATGAGTTACCATGGCAGCCACTTAGGGCCCCGACCCCCGTTGCAAGCCACTTACCGACACTACAAGTAGATAACCTACCCTAGGTTCAATAAAAGCACAAATCCATAATCAGATAAAATCACCTCAGTCCTAAACAAGTGACTAGAAAGCTCCGAAATGTAATCCACAATGTTCACATCAGTTCTCCATGAGCAACTGAAGACATCAATGATAATATCCATCAGTTCTCAATGAGCAACCAGAAAGTATCTCAAAGTTAAACTGATCAAAGACTCCAAAAGGGTCAAGTCAAGAATGTCACAGCATGACATCATCAAGATAAAAAACAAACACTTTAGTCCCATCAAGGTGACTGGAAAGTAATCCAAGTACAATTGATTGATGACTCAAAAATTGTTAAATCAACTGTCTCATACACATACACCTTAGCTTCACGTTAGAAGATTGGAAAGAAATAATAATCAATAAACCACATGCATCATAGAGAATGCCATCACATTACCATGGTTGGGTTTTAAAAGGATTGAGATCAAATAACATCAACATGACATCACATCTCATAACCCCCAAGCCTCTGGTAGACATCCTATGACTGGTCAACAATCTAGTCAACCCCAAAACCCCAAAACATAGATAGCATAAAGAAACAAGATACAAACACATATTTTGGTTTTCTTTTGTAATCACATGGTTAAGCCTAATATGAGGTTCCAGATTTTGTTTCAAGTATATTTCAAGTGTATAAGATTCTTTTTTTAATCTCCAAGTCAACCCATTTATCTCTTCAAATTAAACATAGAATTATCCCTCCATTATTTTAAAATAGTTTTCTAAAATAATCAAAAGATACTTATTTACTTATTTAAATCATTGAACTAGTTCCCATTGACTTTTAGATAAAATCATTCGCATTATTTCACTAAAATCAATGTTACTAATAATTCCAAGAAGCATCTCTCATTATTCAAATTATTAGAATAATACTTATCAACCTTCAAATAATTAGTTTACAATTTCCTTAAAACACTTCAAGAACAATCATTTATTTAAAATAATCTTCATTGATTTTAAGTAAAATCAATCTCATTAATAATTCAATTATTTAATTCCACTAAACACTTATTAATATCTCTTTTCATTTAATTTGCCCTCATTAAAAAATCCATTTACTAAAATTGACTTATAATTAATTAGACTCCTTCTACTATTAACTAATCTCAATTAAATTAAATTTAATTAGATTAGTTAGTAAATCATATAAAACTAATGCATAATAATAAGATTCTATTTTAATTCAAACCCAAACCCGAATCAATTTCCAAATCTTGATTCTACTAAGGGAAGATTGCAATAATATTTTTTAATTCTCATAACTAGATGAAACAATATGCATGCCCGAATTCCAAATTACAAAATTGAAGATTCATTCATAGAGAATTATTCAGACACATATAATAGACATGATGAAGATAGGAAGAGAAAGAACATAATAAAATATGCAAAATAATCACAAGTGCCTACCTGGACACTGATGCTAATTTGCTACGCCTCAAAAAATTGTAGAGAAGCTCCTCCTCTCAGAACCTTCTCCTTTTTGAAAATTCCTTCCTTCTCCAACATTTGCAATTCCTCCAAGAACAAAAACCCCCCCAAGTGACTACAAGTGCTTGTAGAAGCATATGAGGATGTAGAAACATATTAAGCGAGCCTGTATATAAAGGCCTCTAAGATGCATTTAAAATGTGTCTAAAAAGAACTAGGAGATAAGCATGACAACTAAGCACATAACTTCCACGATAATAAGATAAACATGATGAGGTGTCTAAAATGTTGTAGATGCCATGTGCTCAAATAATGTGCTAACTTCTAAGTATAGACAACACGTGCATAATTAGAGTGCAAACTCATGTGTTGTGAACATGACAACTCACAAGAGTTCGCATACTCCTATAAATATTAATAATAATTTGCATTAATTTATTTAATTAAATTTCTTTATTTAATATTCACTTGACTCCTTTTAAAATTAATTTATTGATTTTAAATCTCATTCACTCACTTCATTAAATCTACTTGTTTTATCTTAATATATTTTAATCACATGCATGCATCATGTGATCTAGAATCTTTTAATAATTTTAATATCTTTTCCACTTTTAAATTTATTTTTGAAACTTAATTGATAAAATATTTATTAACTTAAATAATAATAATATTATTTAGCATTTATTTAAAAATGAACTCTAAATATATTAGTATTAAATTAAATAAATATTATCACGTTCCAAATTTAAACTTATAACTTTTAGCTCCAAATGAATTTTTTTATTTAATTAATTTACCAATTAATTAAATAAAATTAAATATTAAAATATCATATTAATTTTTATTTAATTAAATTATTAATTAAATCTTTTAATTAGACTTAATTAATAGAAAAATACACTAAAGACTCATAAAATAAAATATGAAAACTCATTATAACAAAACACATACAAAATCAAACCAAGGGTTAATATCAAGAATTACGTCATCCAACGCATTTGGAGGGTACTCGACTTAGATACTTGTCCTAATTTTCAATTAGGACAAATGGCTTAAAAGGTTGGGATTTGGACTTGAAAATTTATCTCCTCTCTCTTACCATTGAGATAATGTGATATGGTACGCTCATCCTAGTAATTCAAAGAATTCGATACCTAGTACCTACAACCTACATAAATTCCATGCATGTACATACACAATATATACTAAGCTAAAAAGGAAATGGTAGGAAGTGGTGCATCATGTAGATCCTAACTAGTAGGTGACTACGACTCCCTTCCTTAACCACATCAGAAACACCATACAAAAAGAAAAAAAACACGCACACCATACACATGCAAGTATGGGGTAAGTATCCATGACAAAACACATATGATAATAAATCATCTAACTAATCATCATTAATAACTACAAACACTATAATAATCATCATACATACATGAAGTAAGGAGTATCAAGTAATCTCATCATTTAATAAACTGAATCTAAAACAATATCTGATCATCTCAAAATAATGTCACTAGTAATCATCAACATAAAATTGTCCTAAAAGAGTTTGGCAACAATAGCAAAATGCAAACTAGGATAGGCACTACAAGACCAACAAAGAATTTGATTTCTCCAAACATTGACATTTCAAATTCTTTGTTCATTTGTTCTAAAAATTCTTTGCAAAGATCATCATTTCTTGTAAACAAGCTATCATCTGCAAATATTTTTTCCAAAAAAATCTTATTATTTGTTCCTTCCTTTATGTACAAATTATTGTTGTTATTAGTTCTTTGAAAACCAATCTGAATAAGATAGTTATGCAGTCTTTCATACCATGTTGTAGGGGCTTGTTTCAGACCATACAATTCTTTATGCAACTTACAGACCATGTCCTTCTTGTCTAGATCTACAAAACCTTCAAGTTGTTCAATTTAAACCTCTTCATCCAATATGCCATTGAGAAATGCTAACTTGACATCCATCTGATTAACTTTGAATCCTTTGTATGCAGCATATGCAAGTAAGGTTCTAACAACTTCCAATCTTGCAACATGAGAAAAAGTTTCTCCACAGTCTACACCTTCTTCTTGAGAGTATCCTTTGCATACTAGTCTAGCTTTGTTCTTTGACACCTTACCATCTTCATTTAACTTGTTTTTGAATACCCACTTAGTTCTAATCACATTCTTGTCTTTAGGTCTAGGTAAAAGAGTCCATGTTTTATTTTTCTCTATCTATTATATCTCTTCGTTCATAGATTCAATCCAACTTTCATTGTCTAATGCATCTTTGACATTTCTAGGTTCAAAATCAGCAAGTAAACGAGTTCTTTTCAACTTCTTGTCATTGTTCCTTCTGATTTATCTCCAATGATCTGATTTGGTGCATGATGCTTCCTAACATACTTGGCTAAAAAAGGCTCCTTGCCTTTTAAGTGACTTAAATTTTTATCCTTCTATGCTTCAACTTCTAGTTTTGATTCAGGTTGCTCATGCTTAGTAGGTGTTGATTCGGTAACTTCTATTTGCAACTCAAGTTCTTGCAACACGGTAGGTATTAGCTCAGTTTGAACTTCCTATGACTCGGTTACTGAAGACTTTGGAGTTGAAGATTCTTGATTAATAGGTATATTTGGCATTGTATTAGGTTCAATGTAAACAAATCTCCTATAATCTTTAGGTTCCCTTTTTCTTTCTTCTTCAGTTCTTTCTGCAAACTCATCAACTTTCACATGTGCACTTTCTATGACTTTGTGAGTAGATAAATTCAAACATCTATATGCTTTACTTTTGCAAGAGTATCCCAAAAATATTCCTTCATCACCTTTTACATCAAATTTACCTTTTTTAGATTCTTTCAAAATGTAACATTTGCTTCTAAATACTTTTAGGTAACTTACATTGGGTTTGTAGCCATACCATAACTCATAGGGGGTTTTGAATGAGTCCTTTTTCAGCTGTACTCAATTCAAGGTATGAATTATAGTGCTAATAGCTTTCTTCTAGTATTTGATAGCAATGCTTTTCTCAATCATTAAGGTTCTTGCACAGTCAATGATAGATATGTTCCTTCTTTTTGCTATTCCATTTTGTTCAGGAGTTCCAGGTGCTGAAACTTGTCTTTTGATTCCCCTTTCAATGCAAAAGTTATTGAACTCAAGTGAAATAAATTCACCACCTCTGTTAGACCTTAAGCATTTTAGTCTTTTACCTTTTTCTTTTTCTACTCTAGCCAAATATCATTTGAACTTTTCAAATGCCTCTAATTTCTCTCTTAGGTACATGACAGTCATCATTCTTGAATAATCATCAACAAAAAGAATGAAAAAAAATTCACCAATATAACTTTCAATGCCAATAGGTCCACATAAATCAGTATGCACAATTTCTAAAATTTCTTCAAACTAGTAGTTCTTGCTTTTAAAACTAGTTTTTCCCATTTTGACAATTTGAGAATTCTTGCATAGACCAACTTCAGGTTTTTTTTTATGTTAGGAATGCCTCTTACTTTCTTGAATTTACTTATTTTTACCAAGTTTTCAAAGTTTACATGACACAACCTCCTATGCCATAACCAACTTTCTTCAACTTGAGCAATAAAACATGAACATTCACCAAGTTCAAGATAAAACAAGTTACCTTTTGTTTGAGTCCCTAATTCAATCAGCTTTCCTTTGCCATCCAGAAGTAATTCTTTTCCATGCATGAATTCTACTTTAAATCCATTATTGAGTAGCTATACCACACTCAATAGATTGTGCTTTAGTCGTTCTACCTAATATGCATTATCACATACAAGTTCTCTGGTCAGTGAGATTCTTCCTTTTCCTTTTATACAACAAGGTTCATTGTTACCAAATCTTACACTACCACCATCATAGTCTTCAAAGTGTTCAAACTTAGTTTTATCACCAGTCATGTGATGAGAACAACCACTATCTATAATCCATGTATCATTTTTTCTCACATGAGAAATGAGTGCCATTTCTTCATCATTACAGACTCATCTTTTACAACAATGTAAACAATTTCATCTTCTTCTTCATCATCAAAATCATTAGAATCTTTGGCTATGAAACATATTTTCTTACCTTTATCCTTGAATTATTTGAAGTCTTTCTTTCCATTTCACTTGTGACCTTTCTTCTCATCCTTGTTTTTCTTATTTGGGCACCTAGCAGCACTATGTCCAATTTCTTCACAAAAAAAATAGATTAGAAGAACTTTACCTTTGTATTTCCCTTTTCCTCTTGAATATTTCCTTGCTAGCAGAGCTTCAACCACCTCAAGATCACTATCTAAACTTTTTTCTAATTCTTCATCACTATCTAACTGAGGATCCTTCATCTTCTTTCCTTTTTCTTTGAGTGAAAGCTTGGCTTTGAATGCTGATTTAATGTTCTTGGCAGCTGGAACATAATTATCATAGTTATCTAGCTCAAATGTAGTCAATCTTCCAACTATGGCCTCTAAATTTATCTTATGATTTTGCTTCACATCTTCTTTCTTGAATTGCAAAGACTCTAATTGCATAAATAGGAAGTAGAGCTCTAAGAACTTTACTTATAACTATCTCCTCCTTGATATCTCCTCTAGATGCTTTGACTGCACTAGCACATGCTTTAACTCTTTCAACATATTTTGTAATGTTTTCATACTCTCTCATCTTCGTTTGATCAAATTGTCCCCTCAAGCTTTCTGCTTTGGCTCTTCTTATGTTATCATCTCCTCCATAGATCTCTTTTATCTTGTTCTACATTTCAAAAGTAGTTTTGTAATCCTTGATGTCATCAAATTCTTTATAACTCAGAGCAGATGCTATATCTATCATCATGTTGTTGTGAGTCTTCTTTTTCACAATATCATTGATAGATAGTGTACTAGAAGGCTCATCATATTTTTAATCAAGGTACTTCAGTCTTGAATCACCAATAGAAGCCAGATGAAGTCTCATCAATCCTTGCCATGCTAAGAAGTTGTCCCTATTAAGTCTTGAAATTTCCCTCTTGTAAGACATCCTAATCTTTAGCTTATATCTTTGAAATCTTTTCCTAAAAGAACAAAAGCTCTGATACCAATCGTTGGAATTATAGATGGAGTAATTGACAGTGGGGGTGAATCAGTTACCACAAAAATAAATCCACAGATCCCTTAGATGTCTTAAATACCTATTTACTACTGATACTCGATAAACACTATAAGAATGTTGTAACTTGGTAGATTAACTAGTTACTGATCATCTAGCATTCATAATTATTAATATGCATGCAAAAGTTAAATAAAATGAACACAAGAGACACCAAATTTAACATGGAAACCCAATATGGAAAAAACCACCAAGTAACTAGCTACCAATTTTCACTCTTTTGGATGAGCCCTGTTAGGAGCCAACCCTGTTAAAGGTTACAATACACACTGTTAGGTGTGACCCTTTTAGAGGATTTAATCACCCTGTTAGGAGTGGCCTTGTTAGAGGTCTTTAGAACAATTCAACTAAATTGTCACCTTGTTAGAAGATTTACAGAATGGCTATTAAACCAACTCTATTAAGAGATTTGAAATCATTGCTACAATGATTAGAAAGTAACAATGAATTGACCTAAATAGGATGCAACTAAATTTTCTAATTAAAAATGTCTATTCTGCATCATTAGATCCTCATTGATCAAATATAGCTTTGCTACTCCTCAATGATCTCTGATCATCCTTCAAATTTGCTTTCACAATAATCTATCTTCCTTCACATTCGCATTACATCAAATTCATCACTTGCACTTAGACTTCGCAACTTGACTTCTCATATATACCATTCAGATTATCAAGTTGGCTCATTCATAAGTTACATTTACCAATAAATCATACATCAGTTAGCTATAGATATTACTTTAAACAAATAAATTTAATTTCATAAATCATTGAAATTCTTCATTGGCCGACCTTGCTCAGTAACTACTACTTCTAGAAATAATTTCTTGAGTTAACCATCTTGACTTGGTTAACATTGCAACATCTGTAAAATCCTTCAGCTACTGAGTTAACTTGGTAAGAACTAAATTCCTTCGCTATCCATGAGAGCTCAGTAAGAACTGTTTCTTCCATATTTCCCTTTGATGACCAAGTGAGCTCGGTAACAACTGAATTTATTTGTTTAACCTTGAAATCTTGGTAACAACTTTTTGCACAAGGTACTGATTGAGAATGCTCGGTAGACACTGTAAACCTTCTTTACTAACCTTCTGAGCTCAGTAGGCTCTGTCTTTTGCCTTGCTGACCAACTAAGCTCGGTAGACTCTATCTTTTTCCATGCTAACCAATTGAGCTCAATAGACTCTGTTTGATGACTAATATGACATTTGTGTAACATCAAAGATAACACACAATTGAACAATTGTATCTAACAATAAACAAGTCCATGAACTGAAAATAAGTAAAGGACATTTAAAAATATATTTTAAGAACCCAAAGACGAGCGAAGATATAAGTGATAAGAAGCCTCATATCTCTATTAGATGGTGTGTGCACCCCCTCCTATCATGGCATTACTAGGACCGATTGTGGATGGTTTTTCCCCATCCACCACACACTACTCATGAGGTACCCATGTACTTTCTTAAGAAATTATGGTCAGATTTTGAATTGGGTTTGATACCCAATTATTTTGATATAATTTTTTTTTTGAGGGTCAGTGGAGAGATGCCTTAGGATAGGCGTACGAAAAATCTTAGTGATAATTCCAGGAATTTTTGATATCCTCAACCTCTTGTTTATATTCCTACACTAGTTATTCTAGTGCCATTCCATCACCATGAAGTGTCATCTTCTCTTATTTCATTGAGCACAATTTTTTGAAATTTAGTACAATAGTGGATGTAGGCAAGGGATATTCATCCCCTTGGACAAATTTGTACCAGTTGTGGGGATATACAAAGGTCTCTAGCATGATGCAGTTAAAGAACAAGATGCCCATGCTATCAAGGGTGGTGGTTTTGATGATGAGGCATATGCTTCTCATGGTGGTGCTAGTGATGATATTGATGTGTCATCATTTGTTGACCTTCTTTGTGGGTAGGGAGATAATTAGGAGCAACAAGCAAAAATTTAATTAAAATATATAAAATAAATTATTATTTAATTTATAAATATGCATATATGTATTAACCATAATGTATGTTAATTTTCAATTAATAGAGAATGGTTGATACTATTCTTCCTAGGAGACAATGTAGTCTTTTTTCAAGACCTTCAGATGTTGGCATCCCTCATATGGTATGCACTTTGAATTACACTTAAAATAATGTACATTGGAAGTCAAATTTAATAATATGTTCTTATTTATTCTTTTTGTCTAATTTTGTAGGGATTGTCATCAGTTACATAGTTAGATGCTTCTATAGGTCTTGATCGATCCACTAGTGAGGTACAATCTCCAATACCTACGGGATGAGCTTTTCAAGAAAAATACTTTTTTTTTCTATTTTTATGTACACATTTGTATTACTTTTCTTCAACTTTGATTCATGCATACTAATGTATGTTGGATTTATGAATAGAGGATGGATGCTACTATTCCATTTAGGCCTTAGTATAGTATGTTTTTTATCCTTCAACTTTTGGCCATTTTAGACATGTTAGTGCTTCTAGTAGTGAGTCTTGGCCTTAAATACCTATTGTATGTACTTTTTTAAGATTGTTTTGTTGCATAAGTATGCTTACTAACTTATATCTACAACCCCTATTCATCATTTTGTATTGTAATTGTATGCAATTGGAGTACGTGATCATCATGATAGAAGCATATCTCTAGACTCATCTGTGACATTGGCTAGTACTCAAGTATGATATATATGCTTTTATTTCAAAAAATTGTAGTGTAAATTGTGTACTTTTTAATTTATGTACTTTGTAATTCACGTATATATAATTTTGACTCAAGGTTTATGTATCCATGATTCTACAAGGATTTCACCGTGAGTGTTGGTGGGAGTATAAGACTAAGCCAAATGGAGGTACACACATCATCCTTTGAGGTCAATATTGTTATTTATACATAGTTCATTATGATCTTTTATAAAAAATTTAAAATTTATGTATTCTCTTATAGCACTTCACTAATGCCACATTTGGTAGCTATGAGAGTGCACCTCCTCCTCTTACATGGTAGGATTTTAAATAAGTACTAAATATTTAATTGTATTTGCAAACTAGATTTTGAAACCCATTTCAATTAAGTATGTACATATTGTCTTCTCGAGATGCCACATAGGTTGTCACACATGATGCCCCACATGATGAGACATGCCATGTTACATAGGATGATCCATTTGAGTCCTCTTTGCATGGAGTAAAGAGGACTATAGATCAAATAGATTAGATCTTTTGGCACCTTTACATTGTATTTTTATGAAAGATTTTATTTATTATGATACACTTTGTATTAGGATAGTTATCTAGCTATTATTATTTTTTGACTTCATAGATCATGTTATCACATATTAGCCCATTTTATATATTTTTGACTTTTTATCATGCTAGTGTATGGTATCTTCTTATGTTATCATGTTGTAAGTATGACATGTTTTTTTTTATTGTGATACATTTTACTTGGGTTATGTTACATTTTCTTAGTATATGGTATGAATAATAATAATAAAATTAATTAAACATAGGAACATTAATTTAAACATGTTTGAATGCAAAATTAATGGAAAAATATAGGAGGTCATTACAAATTGACAAAGAATTTGATATCAAGTGCATACCAATAACTTTCAAATAGAAGTGAACTCCTATATTTTACACAACTGAAATCACATGTTTCAAAAAAAAACTAGTGAAGTCATGTATTTAAAACAAGTGAAGTCATATATATGTAACATAATATGAAGGACATAAATAGAAGTTACCTCATGTTTTTAAATGTTTGCAACATGTTTCAATTAAAATAATAAATTATTTGAAAACATTTCTTCAAATGAGGTGCTACAAAATAAAAAAATGCATTTGTTGAAATGTTAGTAAAAGCATACATTTATAAGATCTATCTGTATAATGTAAATATGTTTAATGTACACTCACTATGTGTAATTGCACAAGATATTGATGTTGGATCCACTAAAAATATTAATTTTTTTATAATTTGTACTTGAGATCTAAATAAGAGATATATAAGTTCTCTAATTCTTTATTGACAATGCATGCATACATTTAAAGTAGATAAGTACATATATAAAAAGAGTACAACAAAGAAAAAACATACATGTGTGTATTTTGTAGTCATCCTACTATACCACCTACATGTTGGAAACTTACAATTGGAACAATTGTTATTTTATCATTGATCTCAAATCTATTGATAAGATATATTTCTACCTAATCTAAATGTCATATCTATTCGCTTGATGAAGAGGATATAAGAAGTTTCTCATAACAATAGAGCATAGAGGAAATGTTGAGTTATGAAAAGGAAGTTACAATGGACATTCTATTAGATAGACTTTGATAAAAAAAAGTGATTGTTTATGTCAAGAAAGCTATGAAAATCTAAGAAGAAGCATAAATAAAATTAGTCCCAAGTAATGCTAGTGTTAACTAAGCTACAATTAGAGCCAAGAAAATATAGTGTTGATCAAGCATTCGCAATGATCGAACAAGATAGTTGATGCTGAGTCAAAAAGATGTATAGCAATAGAGGAATTTAGTGATGACCAAGTGCCAAAATTTAGAGATTGTCAAGTGATAGTATAAGAATGAATTCAAGGAATTCATGAGATCAAGTTGAATTAGTTGATTTCTTAGGAGACGTAAACTATGTTGAAGTTAAGATTGATGAGTTGGATCATTAAATTAAAGGAAAGCATTAGGTAAATACCTAATAGACAAATTCTAGAGTATTTTCTAGAAGAAAATCAAGGAGATGGATAGATATAGTGAATCAAGTTGAACCTGATTGTAAACCCTAAGATCTATGGTGGATATAGAAAATGATAAAGAAATAATTTCATATTTAAAGAGATATAGAGCCAAAAAATTTGTGTGGTGTGTGTGAGTGTGTATATGTGAATCTTGTATGTGAAGAGAGACATATAGAGCAATGTTGATCAGAAACACATGAGTGTCAGTGATTGCAAAGATAATAGAGAAAGCTTGCAGAGATGATGTCGATGTTGATAAGTAAATATAATAAGAAGGCTTAAGTGTTATTGAGAAGAGTGGACCAATTTCTTAAAGGGTCTCCAAGAAAATCAAAATCATAGATGAAAGTGAAGAACTTAATATCTAGTCAGCACAAGGACCAAATAGATATTTGAACTAGAAAAGTGAGTTGTAATCACACATATCAAAAGCTATTGTTTTCTTTCTAGTCATTGTAAACAATTTTTATTGAAATCCTTTTAATAGAAGTTGACCTAATAGTCATTTGAAGACTTAATAGTTTTTGTAAATCCTTTAACAAGTTGAAATTCTAAATAGAATAATCAAAGCCCTCTTACAAGTTCACTCCTAAGAGGGTGAATACAAAATCTAACTAGGTCTCATTTAATAGTTGTTTTGTAACCTTTAACAAGGTTGGCTCCTAATAGAACTCGCTTTGAAAGAGTGAAAAAAGAGTGACATGTTGTTGGTGGTTTTTCCCAAATGGGATTTCCACATAAAATACTAGTGTTAAAACTGTGATGAATGATTTATGTGTTCTTACATTTGATAATTTTCTTGTTATACAATGCAATTTATGTTTATGATAGTTTTATAGTATAGATCAAGCAATAGCATGATAAGTAGAACATGATGTGTTTAATTGTTCAAGTGGTACATATTGACCTTGAGTAATTGATTCACCCCCCTCCCCCTCTCAATTATTCTAAACATTTGTAACAAGTGGTATCAGAGTTGAATGCTTATAGAGAAAATTTTGGAGGTACTTAACAATAAATATCATGACTAATAAGAGAGATGTCCCCAAGCTAAACAAGGATAAATTTGCTGCATGGCAGAACTTGATGAAGTTGTGCATATCTAGTATTAGTGATGTTGCTATCAATTTTCTGGATAATGAATATGTAAAGGTAACAACTACTCCTCTGAATACTAAACAACTAACATAGAAGCTTGAACACAACCAAACAATTTTGGATATTACCTCATCTCTAAGCTATGCTAACTTTGACGACCTAAAAGACTGTGAGAGTGCAAAGAAGATGTGGGATAGATTGAAGACCATATATGAAGGTGATGACAATGTGATAAAACCAAAATCAAAATATGAAGAGGTAAATTTGATGACATGAGAATGATGGAAGGTGAGAACATAGTGCAATACAACACAAGAGTTAAAGAGTTTGTTAATGCTATTCAAGGTGCAAATGGAGAAATCAAAGATGAAATAGTGATAAGTAATTTATTAAGGAATCTACTCCCTATCTATGTCATTAGAGTCTCTGTAATTGAAGAACTGAGATGCACACTAGGTAACAATTTGACCTTAGAAGGTTTAATTTGTAGACTTACTACTTTTGTGATGTCTAGCTTTGATAACTACACAGTTGCTACTATTGAATCTACTTTCAAGTCACAACTAGTTCTTAGCAAGAAGAAAGGAAAACATGTGAAGAATGAAAGTGATAATTTTGATGATGAGATTAATGAACTTGAAGCCCTCATTATGAAAATTTTTGGAAGAGGAAGATGTAAATACAAAGATAAATTACCTATCTCTTTTTTTCATGCAATAAAGTTGGTCATATTGTTGCTAGATGCCCTAACAGAGGTGATATGGATGAAAGGAAGGAAATAAAGTACAAAGAAAAAAGATATGACAAACACTACAAGAGAAGAAAGGATGAAAAATGTAAGAAATCTTGTTATATTTCTGAAGAAAGGACTGATAATGAATTTGACAATAATGATGATGAAATTTTCTATGTTTCTATGAAATAATATTCTGATGAAGATAAGAGAACTAAATTAATTTCTTATGTCAACAAAATTGATGGATGGATAATTTATAGTGGATATTCCCATCATATGAATAATAGTAAAGATGAATTTGAGGATATTGGTCCATACAATGTTGGATGTGTTAAATTGGGTAATGATATCCCATTTTTTATAAAAGGTAAAGGTACTATTCAACTGACTAACAAGATAACATGTGATAATGTTTACTACGTTGAAGGAATTAACTACAATTTGTTGAGTGTTTCACAACTGAACAAATTAGGTTATAGAGTTGAATTTCACAATAGAAAGGCCAAGATAAATGATGGTGATGGTAAGCTAATTGGAACTAGTGAGCATACAAGAGGTAACTTATTCTATCTAGACCTATCAAATGAGACATGTTCTTTTACACAAGAAGATGTTTGGTTATGGCACAAAAGATTATGTCATGTGAACTTTGACAATTTGGAGAATATATGTAAGATGAAGAAAGCAAGTGGGTTGCCTAAACTAAAGAATCCTAACAATGTTATGTGTAAATAGTGTCAATTAGAAAAGATGAAAAAATCTAGTTTTAAGAGAAAATATATATTGCTAATGATATTTTGGAATTGGTCCATACTAACCTTTGTGGACCCATTGATATTCAAAGTTATTATGGAGATCAATTTTCATTCTATTTGTGGATGACCACTCTACAATGATGGTTGTGATGTTTCTTAAAACTAAATCTGACACTTTTTAGTTATTTAAGTGGTATTTAGCCAGAGTTGAAAAATAAATAGGGAAGATTCTAAAGTGTTTGAGATCTCACAAAGATGGTGAATTCATTTCACATGAGTTCAATACATTTTGCAATGATAAAGGAATCAAAAGATAGATGTTAGCACCAAGGACCCCTCATTAGAATGGAATAATGGAAAGGAGAAACAAGTCACTAATGGATTGTGCAAGAACATCAAATATGGAGAAGAATATATCACACAAATATTGGAGAGAAACAGTTGGTACTGTTGTTTATACTGTGAATAGAGTAAAAATTAAGAAAGGTAAAAATGCTACACCTTTTTAACTATGGTATGGTTATGCTCCTAATGTTACATATTTCAAAATATGAGGTAGTAGATACTATATACTGAAAGATAATAGGAATGGAAAGCTCAATGCAAAAAGTGATGAATGCATATTCCTAGGTTATTCCACTAAAAGAAAAGGTTATAAGTATTTAAATTCTAAGACTAACAAAGTTTTGGAAAGTGAAAATGTGAGAGTTGATGAGTTTATAGAAAGAGGTGACATGTCATATAATGAAGAACCTAAAGATTGTAGTATATTCATCTATCTAGATTATGATGCTCTTAGCATTCAAAGTGTATAGGAAAGTCAAGCTCCAAGTTCCCATTAGATAAGAAATGATGGAATGCAAATCCAAATTGTCATGTAGCAAAGAGTGGGTGGAAAGCAATAGACTAAAGATGTTGAGTCATAGACAGGAAATGTCAACCATTAGATAGAAATGTCAAGAATGTAGAACCTAAACTAAAACCAAAGAAAGGAAGGGAAAATGAACTTGAGATTAATTTTCAAGATGGACCTATAGAGGATCGAAGAAGGAAACTACTTGTTCTAGCCAAATATGTGAGAAGACATCATAAACCTAAGAAAATCATTGGTGATGTTGAATTAAGTGTTATGACAAGAAGAAGACTCAAATATAATACATGCTTACTTTGTGAGTTTGATCCTAAGTCAATAAAGGATGATTTAGAAGATGAAGATTGGATCTAGGCAATGGATGAAGAAATTGACCAGATTGAGAAGAACAATACTTGGACCTTAGTACCAAAACCCAAAGACAAAAACATCATTGGGATAAAGTGGGTTTTCAAAATAAAGCTCAATTAGAATGGACAAGTAACAAGAAAAAAGGGAAACACTGGTATGTAAGAGTTATGATCAAGAAGCAAAAGTTGATTGTGTAGAAAAAAAAATTCTAATAGAAAGACTTCAAGGGGTCAGAACTCTTCTTGCATACTCAACCTACAAAAATTTCAGGGAATATCAAATGGATGTCAAATTTGTATTTTTAAATGGTATACTGGAGGAAGAAGAATACGTTGAATAGCCTAAAGGATTTTTTGATCCAAACAAGAAGAACATGGTATGTAAACTAAACAAAGCCCTTTATGGATTGAAGCAAGCCCCAAGAGCATGGTATGAAACATCACACAACCATTTTGTGAAGATTGGTTTTCAAAGGACAAATGATAATAGTAACCTATATTTGAAGAATTGTAAGAACAATGAATTATTTTTATTTGAAGTATTCGTTGACAATATTATATTTTGAAGAAGAGAATCTATATGCAAGTCATTTTCAAATGAAACGACGAAGGAATTTGAAATTTCTATGTTTGGTAAAATCAAATTCTTTGTCGGACTACAAGTGTGTCAAATGAAGTTTCATGTTTTTATTACACAATCCAAATATATCAAGGAGATGCTAAAGAATTTTTCTCTAGAAGATTCTAGGCCAGTGAGTACACCTATGTCTATTGGGCATAAGCTATCTATGATTGGAAAATTGTAATATGTTGTTCATAGTGTTGGTCTAAATTTTTGCATGATTGAAGTCCTTTGTCCAAGAGTAGAAATTTCAGATTATGTCCATAAGTGATGAATAGGGTTTCTAGATAAGTCATCTATTTGCTACCCTTTGAAATTTTTTGTGAAAACCCTATGTTTTCACTCCATTCTTAAGTGGTCAGGCATGAAATATTTGAATTTTCAAATAGGGCAAATATTCTGTTTTCTTTTGTCCTCTGCACCCTCGAGCCACTTTTCCTTTTAGATTCCCCAATCATCTGATCTAAATAAATCCACCATTGTCATTTCCTCGCTATGTAAACATGGGCACTCTTTATGTATAGCAAGGTAGCGAGTGCCAGAAAGTTATAAGATGGGACCGCAAAATGAAGACATGACAGTCAAAGAATTGTTTTCTGGCCAATTTCTCAGTCACATACACCTTGCAAGTACTGCCAGAACCAAAATGGGACCCAACTAGGAATAGTTAGAAGTTAGTGCCAGAATGAGGATTTTTCTGATACCTCACTATGTCACTATCAAAAAAATTGAACATCTCACCATTAGCGAAGTAGTGAACCACCATACAATACAAGACACAGTGGCCTCAAAATTTATCGGTAACCATGATTTGTCTAGTTGGCATGACAATAATAACTACTATTGTTAGAAGAAATTGGTAGGAACAATAATGATTTGATAGGTCCTTGTATTTCATGGTGTCGAGATTTATTAGAATTACTAGAGCTCGCTACCTCACTGTCATAAAAATTTGATATCTTTCCATTAGCGAAGCAGCAAGGCACCATAAAATCAACGGTCGATGGGGCTTCAAGTGACATGGATGGTGACTAGGACAAAAGTAAAGTCTTTTTGGGGGCCAATAGTGTAGAATCTCCTATATCATCAATACTCTAGACCCATGCCCCATTGATCAAGCGTACAAGAGATTATGATCATCGGATCAAAGTGAAATCAACAGTCCTCGCTATCTCACTTTGGAAAGTTGCAAGTTGTTTAAGCTATGTGACATAGTGATTATGGGGTACACTACCTTTTAGGAAACTTCATGCAGTTTCTCCACATTTGATTTAATCTCAGATCAATGGTCATCATTGTCTCACCATAAAGAGTTTCTCGAATGATACGTATAGCGAGATAGCAACTAAGGCCCCACCACTATCTTCTAAGCAGTACAAGCAATATATCATCCGCAGGATCAAGAATGAATCGATGGCTATCACTGCTTCACTATAGCAAGGTGCTCATTCTTTATGTATGGCAAAGTAGCAAGCTATTGACATGTGTTCTTAGTCACCAATGGGTCCAGGCAGAAATGCCATCAAGGAAGGTGTTGTATATGTGGTCAATTTTTATTGGATTGACTGGCCAACTTGTCAAGTGGAATGCCAAGTTGTCTTTCTCTATACCCCATGATCGTATGATTTTGAAGATCAACAACGTAGGTTTTAAATACTGAAGGGGGTGGCACTCTACATATTAATGAGATATGAAAAGTTTCGCATGTAAAAGAAAAAATAGGGTGTAACTTATAATATTTTCTCAGTTGCACCTTATGCGAATAAAGATTTTGAAGTCTTTTCTGAATAGGATCTTTTACTAAGATGATTGTGTAGATTTTGGCATGAGTGCCAAACAGCATAAAAGAACTATAGATAAGAGATTTCCCAGTGCATATTTTACTTGAGTCTCTGAAGTGTTGTAGTCTTGCATGGTGTAGCAGAAATGGCTCCAAAGAATTCACTAACTCTTAGATTGTGGATAGTAGAGGGATTACTTGACAAGAGTAATTGGATCCTTAGTGTTTCTTCCTCTTCAATTGGTTCAAGTTTGTTTGAAAGGTGGTTTTCAGAGAGGAAGTTGTTTGTCTCATATGTCAGTATGTGGAATTTTGATCGAGGAAGACTAGTAATCCTAGGTGTTTCTATGGGTTATGATCAAGCTACTAAGGTAATGAGGGGAGAAAAGAATGAACTTAATAAAATAGAAACCCTGTCAGCAATAACACCTTTCTCTAAGGAAATTTTCAAGATGGCACACTTCAATTCCATGGCAGTAGAAGTATGTAGGACCCTCTATAGAATTTTTAGAGAAGGTGAAGAAGATTTTATACCCATGGGCTTCATGTGAATAGCCCCTCTAAATTTTTGTTAGTACACATATTTTTGTGTCAGTAGGTGACAAATTTTGGTTTAAATTTGGCTTTGGATGCAGATATCATTGGCTAAGCAGAAATTGCTCTTTTTGTTATATTTGATAGCCACATTGTTTCCATACTCGAGTGTTGTTTCTTAAGGGTTAATCCCATTATCTTAAGGAGTTGTATTAATCAGTGAAGAGTGGAAAGTAAGAGTGTTTCTCCCAGTACTGTGATGATGGTAAAACCCATGGGTTCAAGTCAATTTGCAATCATCAGATTAGATTTTGTCATGGGCAAGCTTAGCAGTTACGTATACGAAAGAATCACAGTTCAAGCTAAATTAGCAAAAGGATGTGATAGACAGAAGCCTACATGAGAATATATGGTTCGCATTACTTCCCGTTAATCTTTTTCTTTTTGGATAGATGTATGCATCTTCTCCTTGTAAAGGACACCTATCATTTTCTCTTAGCCTAAAGCTTGTTGCATCTCACACTATATAAGTGAGATCCCAGGGCTAGAGAAAGGGTCCAAATTCTATTTTTCTAAGTGATATACTTAGTCTATTTGTGGTCAATTATTTTTCCGCAAAAAATTCATGGTGTATTTTCTCTGTCAGATCTGGAGAATACATGAATGTAGAATGATCTATGTTTCTTTCTGAAGGTCATTTTGAGTTTACTGTAAATTGTATACAATTTTCAAGGAAAATGAATAGAAATTATGAGCTATCCCCATATTAGTTCTTACTAAACTTTGTCTCCTTTTAATTACTTGGTTATCTTGATGTTGTATGAGTAAAGGCTTGTGCAATTGAATGTAATTTAGTTAGACTGTATATCTATTCATCACTGCTATTAGTTCAATGGATTAAGTAAAAACTTTGATGAATTTGATAAGGTTGCTATAGTAGTGGAAAGGATTTTGAATGATGAATTTTGATAAGAACTACTAATAAAAAATTTTGTAAGGCAAAAAATTAGATCTAAGAATTTGCTATAGACTTTGAACCCCAATGGATTAGGCACTGATCAAATTTGACCCAGTTGAAAGAGAAATGTGTCACAAATGGTTGTCAAAATGCAGCATTCAATCAATCTTACTTTTATTTCTTGTAGATCTTCAAAGTTGGCCAGTATTTGTTTGCATGGAATGTTTTAGCTTCAGTTAGCCACTATTGTTGAGAAGACCTGCAGATCTATAGAAAATTTTTTGGCCATATCTGCTATATGGGATGAGTTTATCAAATTCTCAAGAATTGTACATGTATTTGTGGATTTGAGATGAGAATCATAATGAAACTAAAATAATCCTTATACAATGTTTCCCAGTCTTGAATCATCCCTGGGTATACCCACCCTAGTTTTGCAAAGCCTAAAGAGTAGAAACCCACCCGTGGTTTTGTTGAAGTTGGGCCCAAATGGTTTTGCACATACAATTGCTAATAAGAATTGGCTAGTCTTTAGATTGTGTGATTATTTTCATCTTGGTATTAAGCATTTGGTTGCTTAGTAGTTTTAATACACCAACACATAGTAGGCCAAATATTGATTTGGTAGTTGGGATAGTCACTACTTTTCAACAAAACCTAGAGAGAATCACATGATGGTAGTGAAAAGGATAATGAGATATCTAAAAGGTAGAAGACTATGGATTGTATTACAAAAGGAATGACAAGTTTTAACTAAGGGTGTTTACTGACTCAGATTGGGTAGGAAATAATGATGGAAAAAGTCACTAGTAGAGGTGCATTCTTTCTAGGAAAGAGATTGGTGTCATGAACAAGAAAGAAGTAGAATTGTATTTCCCAATCTATAGTTGAAGCTGAGTATGTGGCAATTGGAGTGAACTATTCAAATATTATGTGGATTAAATAGTTATTGATGTGTATGAAAGAAGAAATCATAGATCCAGTGGTGATCTATTGTGATAACACAAGTGCTATCAACATTTCAAAGAATCTATTGATGCACACTAAGACAAAGCACATTGCTATCAAGTACCACTACTTGAGGGAATTAGTTCAAGACAAAGAAGTGAAGCTAGAATATGTGAATACTAAGGAGAAGATTGCTAACATATTCATAAAACCCTTACCTAAATATACTCATGATTATCTTAGAGGTAAACTAGGGGTGATTCCCATAATAAAAGCTACTTAAGTAGGAAAGGTGCATTGCATCCCACATACTAATTTGAATATATACACAATGATGCAATACAACTCTACTTTGGGAAGTTCCTAAGGAATATAATTTAGTGTAGCATAATAGGTCAGCCATAAATAGATGAAAAATATCAGCCAAGCATGCTAAATCTACACAATTTAGATGTATGAAGACTTTGAAGATGACACAGCTACACATCTTTGGCATTATTGTCAATGAGGGAGAGATTACTTAAGAGGGATAAATTACTACAACAACAAATTTCAAAGAGATAAAGAAGAAAAATTCAAATAGAACAATTCAAAAAAGAAGAATCAAACTGTCAATAAAAAAATCTTTTTTATTGTATGGTAACTAAGCTACAATTAGTATTGAGATGTTTGAGATGTTTGAGATGTTTCCATCAATGCTAAAGATAGAGATTGTTGGAAACTTACAATTGGAACAATTTTTCATCTATCATTGATGTCAAATCTGTTGATAAGATATATTTCTACCTAATCAAAATATCATATATGTTTGATTGATGAAGAGGATTTAAGAAGTTTCTCATAACAAGAGCACCTATAAGAAAGGTTGAGTTATGAAAAGGAGGTTACAATGGAAATTTGATTAGATATACTTTGATAAAGAAAAGTGATTTTTTATGTCAAGAAAGCTATGTCAAGTTGAGAAGAATCATTAAATATAATTAGTGCTAAATAATGCTAGTGTCAACTGAGCTATAGTTAGTGGCAAGTGAATCTAGTGTTGACCAAACATTATCATCAATCAAGAAAGACATTTGATGCCAAGTTAGAAATCTTTACAAAGGCTAAGGAATTTAGTGATGACGAAGTGCTAGAATTATGTGATTGTTGAGTAATAGTATAAGAATGAATTCAAGGAAATTATGAGATCAAGCTGACTTATTTGATTTCATGAGAGATCTAAGCTATGTTGAAGATAAGATTGATTGTTTGAATCATTAAATTCAAGGCAAGGATTAGGTAAAGACCTAACTTTTGGAAATGTATGTTTTCCCAGGTGACTGAGAGGGGGGGTGAATTACGGAAAAAAAAAACTTTAACTTCTATTTTCTAATTAATCCTTTATAAACTATTCAGATCTAATTGCATGCATGAAGACTAAAAGAAATAAAACATTCGTAATACTTGACACAATAATTGGTAATAGAGAAACCTTCCAAATAGAAAGTAAAACTAGGGTGGGGATGATACCCACAAGCTTTATGAATGCAGTATAAATTTGGCATGTTATGGCTTGCAATGGTATTTTTTGGTGATCTTCCCTATTAGGATCAATAAGGACTATTAGGTCCACATCATGAAAGAATTTATACAATAAAATGAAGTATGCACTCAATTAGGAGACTTAGCATACGATTGTTAAGTAGACCTTGTTACAGGATTTGGCTAATGCAACTATTAGGATGAACTAGTAGTAAATCTCTAGTCTGCAACTTGGTTTGTTGTATGAGATTCTTTTAATGTAAACTAATTGTTAGTGTAAATAATTATTATTACACTTTACTTAAGTCTACTTATGTCAATGCATTATTTTATTATTTATTAGTTTGACACCTAGGATTTTGCATACTCATATGAGTTGTCATGTTAACAATATAGTGGTAAGAAACTATATTTTAGTACATGGTGTCTACAACACTAGAGTTTACATAATCAACTGAGTTGTCATGTAGATAACACAGTTGTTCACACTATTAATTAAGCACATGGTGTCTACAACATAATTTTACATGACAAAACTTTGTAGGCTTATCCTCTCATCATTACATTGACTTTTGTGCTTAATGGAGGATAATCCACACCTGGTGGACATGTGTCTAGTTGTAAGAATTATCATAAGGCTAACTCCTAGACATTCTAGATGCATCATAGAGGCCTTTATATATAGACAACTCTAGTGTACTGCTAATCAATTACAATGAATTGAATATCATATTGTTATTCTAATCATACTCTATTGGTCTATTTTGAGCTAGTTATTTTGCTTCTTGGTCTTGGGTGATTTTTCCATAAGGAAAATTCTTACATGGTATTAGAGCTATACCAAATTCTTGCATGGTATTAGAGCCATAAGAGCATCGTTTCATAGCCATTGGAGACCATTCTTGCTTCACCTCTTTGAGGACACCTTGATTCAGATCCAGAGTGTCCATAGCTATTGGCAGCATCTAGAGCCAAAGTAGACCTCACCGTTGTATCCAAAGCATCAATTTCATGAAAATTGACTATAAATTCACCTATGTTGGGCAATAGTCAAAATTGAGGCAAATTTTTTTTTATAAACCCATACCCAAAAGCCCAATTTCCATAATTCATATGATCATTTTTATCTCTAAATTTAGGTTTCAGATCTACGTATTTTATTAGTTCAGTCTCTACAATTTCTCTACACTATTTTTCAGAACTGCATATTTTTCTAGAAAATTTTTGGCCATCAGGCCAGTAGGAGAATTTTTTTGTCAGATAAGATTGGTGCTTGCTAGTGCAAATCAGATATTGGCATCATATTCAGAAGGTCAAAAAAATCCAAATTAACTTTTGTTTAATCAAAATTGGACATCTGAGGTGAAATCTAGAGTCAATTGATTTTTTGAGGTGTGACAATGGTGATTCAGGAAAAATAATTATAGAGGTGATTTTCAAACAACGATATCTCCCTCATATGGACTCCTTTTTTCTAGCAATTTTTTTTTTGTTTTGGGGCAAAATTTTGTGATCTACACATTGGTGTAGGATGTTTGGGATATCTATTCTTTAATTTTTTTGAAAATCACAAATCCCAATCTTTACAAACTCAAAGACCTAGTACGGGCTCATCTAGACACATAAACAGGTTCCATTTTTTTGAAAGTGAATAATTTTTTGTATACTTTCTAGATCTGTAATCAGATTATAGGCTTGTGTGGATAGAAATATCACTTTTAGAAATAGGTCCTTTCTTTGCATTGTATTGCTTCAAAATTATTGTATTCCTGAACTACATTGTAAAGTTCTAGATTTGAACTATAAGAGAAGGTTATAAATAGAAAATTAGAAGTCCACTATGGTCAAATTTGACAAAGTGGCCCATTGTAAACACACTACCTATAAAGTGCCAAATCATGCATTAGGGGGGGGGTTCATTGATTGATCTCATAGAGACTTGTCACATATGTCAGTTTGGTTTATGACCAAAGTTGACAATGAGAAACTACCAAAAATAGAGTGCTAAATGATGCTTGATCATCTAAGAGAACATCAAGAAGAGTTTCCTTATCTCTCCTCAAAGATATTGCCACCTAATCCTACTTGGAGACATCTTTCTCCACTTCTTCACTTTTTGTATCAGAGTATGAGTGTGGAAACTTTTGCTCCTCTTAGTATGGAAAGTTCTCCTCATTATGTTTGGATGGCTCTTTGGGAAGCATATGGAGATCCATGAGTCTGTCCATTTCTAGAGGACATTCTATCTTTAGTCACTCTAGTCATAGTACCTCCAACTCCAAGCAAGATCCCACCTCCTAATGCTCATGTTGCTTCTACTGATCCAGTTCTAGCCACAGATACTCCTGATTTAGAACAATATGAAGTACCGTGTCTTCCTACTTCAGCTTCATGGGATGACTTCCTTCTAGACATTGTAGGGCTATTCATGGAATCTCACATTGAAGATGAGGGAGACATCATTGATGACATCAAATTTCACTTTGTTGAGGATACTTCTTCACTCATTGCGAGGGCACACTCTAACCCTCAACCACTTGATTGTTCTAACATGATTGTAGCTTCTTTACAATAGTTGGAGGAGGACTCTATAACCTATGAGGAGTAATATCAGTCTTTGGAGATTTTCTTCTATTTTCCTTAGACATCATATTTCCTAAGGATTCTTCCTACTAGTTGGGGAGCATTCTCTACCACACCTATGGCACCATTTCTTCCTATAAGGAGGACCATCATTCAACTTTCATGGTGCAGCTTCTTCAGTCATCAAGGAGCTTCTATCATGAGTGTGCCTACACTATTGCGACGGGGAGTGACATTGCTTCTCTTCCTACATCTTACTATCCAGATGCTTCATCATCTTTGGAGGATGATTTAGCTTCATACATGGACATGATAACTTGTTTGCCACCTATTTTTGGGCATCCACCACATTGGTTCATGGAATCTACATTTATCAAGGACTTGTTAACATCTAAGTAGACTTCTGAGGCAACATCCACTGCACACTACATTTGGATCCCTCTTCCATCTTCCTATGCCCAGTGGGAAGCATATTTGCATCTATGCTTGGTGTTTCTTCTTCCTAAAGGGAGAAACATTGTTTGTCAACATTGAATTTTCTTTTGTCTTTAGACACTCATCATCATGAGATCCTTCCCTAAGGGAGGGATTTCATCGAGGGATTCTCTATTGTATATGCTTGATTTATGTCATAATGGGGGGGTCTTGATTACTCCATCCATTCATGCATCTTTCTTTATTATACATATCTCTCTTTTTGGAGGAGGGTTTTTCCCATGAGGTTTTCCCTCTTTCTACATTTTGTAGAGAGATTTCATTGCATTTCAGTATTGCATTGTACTTGGGTACCTAACATGGCCTAGTAGCCAGGACCCATTATGCATTTCATCATAGCTTTTGTGAGCTTAAGTGCTTTTCCCTAAGTTTCATTTAAGGGGGGTGTTAGTGTAAGTAATTATTATTGTACTTTACTTAAGTTTACTTAGTTCAATGAATTATTTTATTATTTATTAGTTTTACAACTAGGAGTTTGCATCCTCATATCAGTTGTCATGTTTACAACATAGGAGTAAGCAACTCTAATTTAGCACATGGTGTCTGCAACACTAGAGTTTGCATAATCAACCGAGTTGTCATGTAGACAACATAGTTTTTTGCACTATTAATTAAGAACATGGTGTCTACAACATAATTTCACATGACACACCTTTGTAGGCTTATCCTCTCATCATTGCACTAACTTTTGTGCTTAATGGAGGATAATCCACACCTAGTGGACATGTGCCTAATTGTAAGACTTATCATATGGGTAACTCTTAGACATTCTAGATGCATCATAGAGGCCTTTATATATAGGAACCTCTAGTGTACTATTAATCAATTACAATGAATTGAATATCATATTTTTATTCTAATCATACTATGTTAGTCTATTTTGTCCTAATTATTGTGCTTCTTGGTCTTGAATGATCTTTCCCTAAGGAAAATTATTACATGGTATAAAAGCTAAACCAAATAATTACATCGTATTAGAGCTATACCAAATTCTTACAATAATCACCTTGTTGTGATAGATAAGACTCTTCTTTCCCTCATACTGCTTGTAGCCTTTGTCTTCTAATTTGTACTGTTGTGAGTGTTCCAATCGTTGCTTGCACTGCTCCTTAAGAGACCTAGCTTGTTTCTTCTAGGTACCTATTTACTTGGGTCATTGATTGATTTAGATGTTTTACTAACACCAATCCAAACTCCTCTTGAAGAGTTTGATCCCTTGTGCTTATCCTTAGAAGACTAACACTCTTTATTAGTACTCTTTTCCACACCTCACCTAGAGTGATCTAAATGCAACTTGTTCACTAACTTCATCCTTCAATGCAACACCATCCATCATCCTAAGATTACTCCATTTTCTCCCATTTTTTTCCATTTTCAAATATCTTTAGAACTCTTCCTTATTAATTTCAAGATTTTGCCTCAAAGAAGCCTATTTAGGCCTAATTCAATTAGCCCTTGAAATCCACTAATTCCATCTTCTTGCTAAAAATCTCTAAAGACCTTGGTAAATAAACTCCAAATTTGAACACCCTTTTGGATTCTCTAAAATATTTTTTTATGTCTCAAAATCCTTAGTTGTTCGTATAGGTGCTTCCTATTAAATAGGTCTAAGAGACCTATTTCCTAGTACTAGGCCACAAACTTTCTTAAAAACTTACCTACATGGATTGGTAAGGCCTCAACCTCTAGTATATGTCAAGGTATGACTATTTCCTCTCTAGATCTATATTTTTAATGTACAACACTTCTATCCCCTACATGATTTCATTATTTCAACAATGTCAAACCCTTAACTAGACTTTTCTAGCTTGCATAGGGCTTGACACTTAAAACTGTAAGAAAACTCCTCTGAAATACTAGCTTTATATGAAATATGTATAGAGGCCCCACTTGAAGATTCAACCACTTATTTAGAGTTCCCATTGTTGAATCTCCTGTGGGAGCCATTTCCCCTAAATTTTCCTGATTGAGACCAACAAATTGCCCTAAACTAAACCAATTTATTAAGCACACCAAATCTACTCTAGACCCTTAACACATAAAATTAAAAAGTCTTCTAATGCACTATAGAACACAATAAAACCACTTTATCCATAATAACAATAGCTTAAGGTATTATTGTTCACACAAAACTTGAAAAATCATTCTAACATAGTCCAATCTTTTATTCCACACACCAAAATTACAATATCTCCAATCTCTACTTCTTAGATTTGAGTCTTCACTCACATATATTCTATATAAACCATTCTAGTTCTTAAAAGTGAAGCATACTTTCCCATAACTTAGGGAATACAAAGTTTCCATGTTGCATGCAACATTTGCAATGATTGCAAATGTTGTCATGACAACTTTTTAGTAACATTTGACATCTTTGCACTTATGCCTCTACCCTTGTTCCTAGGACCTCTAACCTCCATTTCTCAAGGATCCAAAGCCTTTTAAGGTCATAATAACATCTCCACAACCATTAACCACTCTAACTTCTAAGACACCTTAAAGACTCAATCTCCTTAACTCCTAACAATATGAAATGAAAAAACAACTAACAAAGGTTATTAGTGTGATCTTAGTTCTAATGACTAACTCACCTAGCAAACATTTCAAGAGACATTCTAAGGTCTAAACAAACCTAACTTAAGCTTTTGACTTGGCTAGAGTCAAGTACAAGCCAAAAAATAGAGGTTTCCTAGGTGTGCTCCTACACCATCCTCCCCAAAATGAAAAGATCAATCCACCCTTGTATTGAGGATATTTAGATCTATCCCCAACTTCTTGAATTGTGATTCCTCTATCCATACTATATCATCACCACTCTTCCCATGCTTCTTTATCAAGTGCTCCTTGTATTACTTTTTTCTAGTCTTCTTGTAGACTCTCATGTCCAAAATGTTGTCTGATCTTGTACCTATAGTAGAAGGTAGTTTTAGGTCTTCAAAATTATTGATCACCTCATGTATTATCTAGCCACTATCCTACTATGGTCCCTTATAATGGACTAGGTCTATAATGTTGAAGATGGTTGATATTCCACTATCTTCAGGTAGTTCAACTTGGAAAGCATTTTCACCATACTTAGCTAGTATAGGACAAGGTCCTATCCTCTTCATCTACAAATTGTGAGAGACTCCTTTCTTTAGTCATGATTTGATAAGATGAACCATGACTAAATCACCGACATTTAACTCAACTACCTTTTTAGTTTCATCCACCTTTTCCTTATGCTTCATGGTGTTCTCTATCAAGGTTTTCCTCACTATCTCATGGACTTCTTTCATGGCATATGAAAAATCATTAGCATACCCACTTGCTTTATTTCCATCTTTCAAATATCTTAACTCATTGACACCCCTAGGATGTAGTCCATAAACTATCTCAAATGGACTCTTCCTTGTCAATCTATTCATGGTGTCATTGTAGAAATATTTAGCTTGTCTAATCAATTGATCTCAATGTTTTTAGTACTCCTTAGTTAGACATCTTAGAAGACTTAAAAGACTCCTATTTACAACCTCAATTTGACTATCAATTTGGGGATGGTAGGATGATCCAAAGGACAATTTTGTGCCCAACCTTTGCCAATAGTCTTCGAAAAATGACTCATAAACTTAGTGTCCCTATCTAAAACAATGTTGATTGGTGACCCATGGATTCTCACAATTTCTTTAAATAATAGGGAATCTATGTGAGTGGCATCATTAGTGGTCTTGCATGGCAGAAAATGAAACATTTTTCCAAACCTATCTATAACCACATAGACAACATCCATTCCTCCTCTTGTCTTGGGTAACCTAACTAAAAAATCCATGCTTAAACATTCCCATGGCCTAGTAGCAATTAATAGTGGTTTGTAAAGTCTAGCATTTGTAGAAGTGCCCTTAGGTTTTTGACAAATGACACAACTTTACACATAACTCCTAACATCAAGATTCATTCTAGGCTAATAGTAAAACCTTGAAACAATATTTTTGGTCTTAGTGATACCAAAATATCCACTCAAAGATTTATTATGTTTTTCTTGTATCACATTCTCTCTAATAGAGCCTCTAGGAACACATAATTGATTCCCCTTGAGCAAAAGATCACTTTTCAAAGTATACTCAACATAACTACTATTAAAATGATTCTTATATTCAGCACATACCTTAAATATATGTCAGCAAAATCCTCATCATTTGCATAGATCCTTGAAATGATCTATTCCCATGCTCTTCAACTAAATTTCTTAGAGTGTGAGTGCCCTTCTAGACAATGCATCTACCACCTTGTTTAGAACACCCTTCTTGTGTTTGACATTGAAGGTATATGCTTGTAGGTATTCAACCCACTTCATGTCCTTCTGACTTAACTTCTCTTGTGAATTCAAGAAACTAAGTGCTTGGTTGTCTGAATACACAATGAACTCCTTGGTAAGTAAATAATGCCTCCACTTTCTTAGTTCTTGGATGAATGCATACATTTCTATATCATATGAGGAGTATTTCCTCTTAGCTTCACTCAACTTTTTAGAATGAAAAGCTACTAGTTTTCCTTCTTGACTTAGAACAACTCCAATTTCTAATTGCTAGCATAACATTCAATAGTGAATAACCTTTCAAAGCTTGGAAACACTAAAATGGGTTGAGTAGCTATCTACTCCTTAAGTAACTCAAAAATCTTGTTAGCATTATTATTCCACACAAACTTAGTTTTGATTCCTCCTTTAATAGTATCTACGATAGGAGCACAAATTGCACTAAATTGTCTTATGAATTTCTTATAGTATTGTGAAAGACCATGAAAAATTCTTACCTCTATTGTTGACTTTGGAGTAAGGCAATTTATGATAGCTTCAACCTTTCTTGTATCCATTTTCAATTGACCATGTGCTAGAACAAATGCAATGTACACTAGTTCTATTTTGATGAACTCACACTTCTCTAAGTTTATCATCAACCTCTCCTTACAAAGCTTCTTGAAAAAATTGTCAAGTTGTTCTAGGTGCTCACTTCTTATCTTGCTATAGATTAGTAAATCATCTAGATACACTACTACAAACTTTCCTATGTAGTCCTTGAGAATTTCATTCATGAGTTTCATGAATGTAAAGGGGGTGATAGACAAACCAAATGTCATGACAAAGTATTCATACAACCCTTCATTGGTCTTGAACGTTATTTTCCATTCATCTCCTTCATGTATCCTTATTTGGTGTTAACCAATCCTCAAGTCTATCTTGCTATATTACTTGGCTTCAGTTAGGCAGTCCATTATGTCTTCAATCCTAGGAATAGGGAACCTATACCTAATGGTTATCCTATTTATGGCTCTTGAATCCATACAAATCCTCCAAGTTCCTCCTTTCTTTGGTGCAAGTATAGTAGGTATGGTACATGGACTAATACTCTTCCTAATTAGACCTTGTTCTAGGAGTTCTTGTATTTGTCTTGCTATTTCTTCATTTTGTTGAGGAGTCATTTTTTAGACTACTTTGTTAGGTAGGGTAGCTCCTAGAATTAGGTCTATCCTATGGCTTATGCTCTTCTAGGGGATAAGATTGATAGTTTTCCTTCACTTACAATACCTTGGTAAGCTTTCAACATACCTTGAATCTCCTTTCATAACTCTATCTTTTTAGTTTCCTTACCTCCATTTCCCTTCTTTGGTCTCAACACCAATGCATAACCTATGGCTTCACTCTCTTGCATGATTTTTAGGAACTCCTTTTCACTCACCATGAGAACATTTGGACCATTTGTCTTTGTTTCAGCATCCTCCAACAATGACTAAATTTTGAAGGTTACATTGTCTTTCTTGAAAGAATAGGAATTTTTTCTTACATTATGTATGGCTTAGTGATCAAATTTCCATGGTCTACCTAGGAGTAAATGACATGCATCCATAGGTAACACATCACATAAAACTTTTTCTTTGTACCTTCCAATTGATAACTCCACCCATGCTTTCTCAGTCGCTAACACATGTTGGCCCTTATTTAGCCATGTGACCTTATAAGGATTAGTGTGAGGTATCCTTATCAGTTTTAGCTTGCTGAATACTTCCTCTAACATAATGTTAACAGTAGACCCTAAGTCAATAATGAACCTATACACTTTTCCCATGATCTTGCACTTTATCCTAAATTAAGATCTCCTTTGGCTTGACTCCTCCTTCACAAGATATTTGATCAAAGTTCTTCTCATCATGAGGTTCTCCCCTTCTTCTGAATTCAATGGTACTTTAACATTCTTGTCTATTGTATTGGACTCATCTTGTACTAATTTTGTCCTCTTGTCACCTCCTTGTGATGAACCACTTTTCTCTGGACATCTATAAGCTGGATGCTCTATTTGATTGCAATGGTATCATTTCATATTGGCAAAGTAGTTACCTCTTCCTCCTTTTCCACCACTCTTTCCTCTAGAATTAGATTTTCTTCCTCTATGACCTCTACTTGAGCTTCCTTCTTGTTGTTCACTATATTTCACCTCACTTTGAGTTCTTGAATCTGAACTTTTCCCACCATAGCCACCTCTTTGTTCTGTATTATCCTTTCTCTTAGCTTTACCTATAGAGGTTTCTTATTTCCTCTTGCTTTTCTCTTCTTTCTTCAAGGCCATTTGATAACATTGCCTAATGGTTTTGAAGTTCACTAGACTCACCTCTTCCTAAATTGACCATTTAAGGCCATTCAAGTACCTTGCAAGTTTAATACTTTCCTCTTCAATCACCTTAGATATCAAACATATCTTTTGAAAATCCTCAGTGTATGCTTGGAAATCTGAATCTTTTTATCTAAGATTTTGTCTTCTCCTATGAAGTCAAACTTCATAGTCATGAGGAAGATAGGTTTTCTTCACTTTTTTTATCATACCCTTCCATGTAACAATAGGGCCTTTTCTATCCTTCTCTCTTTTAGTTTGCAAAAACTTCCACCAAGTACGAGCTAAACCTCTTAGTCTAGACTTTCCACCACAACTTTTTGTACCTCAAATATACCATCACATTTAAAATGGTTATCAATGTTATCAATCTAGTCCACTACTAAATCTAGATCCATTTGTCCCCTAAATAGTGGTACTCCTTCTAGAGCTTTTCTACTCAATGCTTTTAATTCCTTTAAGAATGGCTCTTCAAGAAGAATAGGGTCAAGGGTTGGTGCTTCTTCTTCCAACTCTAGTTCCTTATCCCTTGCTTCTTTTTCTTCCTTTAGGTCAATTTTCTCTTTGATCCTATCAAATTTTTCTTGGACTACACCCAAGAGTTGCTCCATTTTAAAGCTATTCTCTCCCTTAGTGACTTGTTGTCTTCTTCACTTTCCTCAACCTTCTTGGCTAACTCAATTTTAGTTACTATGGTTTTGTCTTCTACTATTCAACTTGGTGTATTATCTCCCGTTGATTCTAAAGGTTGAAACATGAACCACAAGCCTAATCAAATAGGCTCTAATACCAATATGGTGTGAGTGTTCCAAGGGTTTCTTGCATTGCTCCTTAAGAGACCTAGCTTGTCTCTTCTAGGTACCTATTCACCTAGGTCCTTGATTGGTTTATATTTTTGACTAACACTAATTCAAACTCCAATTTGATCCCATGTGCTTACCCTTAGAAGACTAAAGCTATGTTTTACTACTCTTTTCCACACCCCACCAAGAGTGATCTAAATGCAACTTGTTCACTAACTTCATTCTTCAATGAAAGGCCATCCATCATCCTAAGATCACTCAATTTTCTCCCATTTTTGGCCATTTGGAAAGATCTTTAGACCTCTTCCTTACTGATTTCAAGATTTTGTCTCAAAGAAGCCTATTTAGGCCTAATTCAATTAGCCCTTGAAATCCACTATGTCCACATTTTTGCTAAAACTCTCCAAACACCATGGTAAATAAAATCTAGATTTGAACACCCTTTTGGATTCTCCAAAAGATTTTTTAGGTATCCAAGCCCTAAGTTGTCTATATAGGTGCTTCCTATTATATAGGGAAAATAGGACTAAAAGACCTATTTCTTAGGAATAGGCCACAAACTTGCTTAAAAACTTACATAGATGGATTGATAAGGCCTAAATATCTAGGATATGCCAAGGTATGAATATTACCTCTCTAGAAATGTACTTTTTCCATACATCACTTCTATCCCCTACATGATATCTTTTTTTTAGCATTGTCAATCCCTTAACTAGACCTTCCTAGCTTAGTTAGGGCTTGAAACTTGAAATAGTAAGACAACTCCTTTGGACTCCTAGCTTTGTATCCAACATGTGAAAAGGCCCCACTTGAAGATTCAACCACTTATTGAGAGTTAATATGTTGAATCTCATGTGAGAGCCATTTTCCCTAAATATGCTTGACTGGAACCAACATATTGTCCTAAATTGAACCAATTTATTAAGCACACAAAATATACTCTAGATCCTTAACACAAAAAATTAAAAAGTCTTCTAATACACCATAGAACACAATCCAACCACTGTGTCCATATTTCCAATAGATTAAGGTAGTACTATTTACACAAAACTCAAAAAGTTATTATAACATAGTCTAGTCTTCTATTCCAAATACCAAAATTACAATATCTCCAATCTCTATTGATACAAACAATATTGTTGAGGCCCATGCTTTGTTGGTTGGGATCTTATTAGCTAAACAAGGTTGTTTTAATAAGATTCATATTGAAGGGGATTCTTCAGTTATAATTGATGCTTGTATTCATAGATGCATTATTTCCTGGAAACCAAAGTATGTTCTCAATCAAATCTAGAGACTCCTTGATGAATGTTTGGAAGTTTGCCTCTCGCATACTTATCATGAAGGGAACAAAGTTGTAGATTTTTTATCAAATTTGGGTTGTGATGGGGTTAATATTTCCACTTTTCATTATCTACCTTTTATTGAGCAGCATAAGGTCTTAAAAAATCTTATTCATGATGACATGGCAACAGCTAATAATAGTATTGTTTGAGATGAGCAAGTTTTCTTATGATGCCAAGTAATTTTGTTTCATGTGCCAACCTATGTATTTTCTTTCAGGAGCCAAGCTCCTTAGTAATTTTCATTGTGAGCCAAGCTTAGTTAATTTTTAGTTGCCGAGCTCTTCATACTATAGGTGCCGAGTTATTCTGCAGTACCAAGTGTACTGGATCTTTTAAGGTACTGATTTGGCATTTTGATAATAGGTGCCAAGTTCCATTTGAGATAAGAAAGTTATCTTCAGAAGCTAATAATAGTATTGTTTGAGATGAACAAGTTTTCTTAAGATGCCAAGTAATTTTGTTTCATGTGTCGAGCTATTCATTTTCCTTCAGGAGCCAAGCTCCTTAGTAACTTTCATTGTGAGCCGAGCTTAGTCAATTTTTTAGTTGTCAAGCTCTTCATATTATAGGTGCTGAGTTATTCTATAGTACCAAGTGTACTAGATCTTTTTAGGTGTCGAGTTGGCATTTTGATAACGCATCATTCTTTAGGTGTTGAGCTTCTTAGAATTTTTCATTGTGAGCTAAGCTCAATCAATTTTTCAGATGCTGAGCTCTTTACGCTACAGATGTCGAGTTATTATGCATTGCCAAGAATACAGGATCCTTCAGGTGCCGAGTTGGCATACTGATAACTAGTGCCAAGTTCTTTAGGTTTAAGGTGTCAAATTCTTCAATAGCACTGAGTATTAAGGATCCTTTCAGGGATCAAGTTGGCATATAAGTAATTAGTGCCGAGTTACTGAGTCTTTATTCAGATGATGAGTCATTGAGTGTTTCTAATGCCAAGTTATGCTTATCAAATGCTAAGTTACCTTGTTTATAAGTTTGTGTCATATGCAAATGAATTTAATGTCGCATGCTTTTATTTAGAGCATTTACACCGATATGACTTTCAAAGTACTTTTTGCAAGATCCAAATCTTCTATTATATGATGATATTCAATTTTGAAGTCATGTTGGTTGATTTCTTCATGTGAACAAATTTGAATATTTAAGGAGTAATATTTGTAGTACTATTTACAGGAAATATTAGGACATCACTAGAGAGATTAAATGACAAGTTGCAATTTGATTATTTAGTAAGACTCTTCGCATCATCTTCAAAAATATTTGTAAAGGCTTAATTAGGAAAATACAGTCTGTAAGCTGAGATTGTGTTGAAAAATGAATTATGGGTGGGATACTGATTTGGTTTGCACAACATTTCATATGCAACATCGGCAAAAAAAAAATTGGATTTGGCTACAGCCAACATTAGATGAAGTTGTTCTTCCTAAGCATATAACGGATGAGGTGTTGTGTCAAATGTTCACTTTGAACTCACACTCGGTCAGTTTAGCCATTTGGTGCATCATTGGTGAGGAGCTTCTCTATCCCTCGGCACTTGTGTTTTTATATCCTTCCCATGTCATATCTATTTTCCTTTCCATTGCTATGGACCTTCTACAATCTCCATAGTTACTTCAAGTATTGGCTCGTACATTAATTCTGCTACATTTCTTACTGGATTATAAGTTGGAGATGGCCATTGAAAAATATGATTTATGGAATGTTATGTCTTTGGTTGGTGGTCTATTTTCACATTTTCAAATTCTGCAAAAGCATGAATTTTATATTATTTTTGAGGCAATGAAGAAAACCATAGATAACAGAAATATCAATTATTTGAAACAATCTTTGCCCTATGATCCACAGTTATTGGGTGAGAAAATGGTGGAAAGAATCATGTCTATTGGAATGGCCATGATTTACTTGCTATCAGATCATAATGCTTCATCCCCCACTCAACTAAATGCATTGGCAGTAACTTCACAACCACTGGAACATAATCTTTGGGATTCTATCAGAGTGCCAAATTCTGATTTAGATTGGCTAGTTCATAGTTTAGTTCCATGATTTGCCTTTTTTGGTCTCTAGCACCTCTATTTTTGTTCTTATAGATTGGGTAGATTTTCAAAGCATTGTTTTAAGGGTTCATCTCGGAATTACTCTTCTTTCAATTGGGGGTATCTCTTATGTTGCTACTCTAAATCTTTTTGCCGCCAAACTTATTGTATTTGAATTATGCAGAAGTTTAGAGTGTGTTATCTTCAGATGGGTGATAACCCTTTGTAATCTTTTTGCTATTAATATATACATACATTTAAACTTTAGGGACGATGTTGGGTTTTCTTCACTGATTCTTTCCTAGTTGACCTTGTTGAATTAGATTAATAAATATTATAGTGGCTTTCCACTTTTGCTTTAAAAAAATAATAATATCTCCAATCTCTACTTCTTATATTTAAGTCTTGGCTCACACATATACTATATCCACCATTCTAGGGCTTGTTTATCGCTTAGGGAATCCAAAGTTGTCATGTTGCATGCAACATTTGTAATAATTACAAATATTGTCATGACAACCTTTTAGTAACATTTGGCATCTTTGTACTTATGCATTCACCCTTGTTTCTAGGACCTCTAACCTCCATGTTTTAAGGGTCCAAACCCTTTTAAGGCCATAATAGCATCTCCACAACCATTAACCACTCTAACCTCTAAGACACCTTAAAGACTCAATCTCCTTAACCCCTAAGGTTATGAAGTGTAAAAAAAACTAATAAAGACTATTAGTGTGATCTTAGTCCTAATGAATGACTCACCTATCCAAGATTGCAAGAGACCTTCTAAGGACTAAAAATAACCTAATCTAATCTCTTGACTTGGCTAGAGTCAAGTACAAACCAAACAATGGAGGTTTCTTAGGTGTCTACACCATGCATTCATTATGCTTCTTCCTTGTTACTCACTTATGAATTGGATATGATAAGATGTATTACATATATACCAATCCAATTGATTAACTTCTAGAGTTGGCTACAACACCAAATTCAAAAAATCTTCACTAAGTTGGATTACTATTGCAAATCAGGTTCTGAAGAGCACTCAGGTGATATTCTAATGCATGAAAACATGGTTGACTCGAAAAGCTTTGACATTCATTTGAAATTGGTGCCTGGTCCACATTGATAGCTCTAGAGTAGCATAAACTCAGTTAGCATTGGGTTTCTTAGTGAACATTGGAAAACTTGGTAGATATTGAAGGGCTTGGTTGACATTGAAGCTCAATCAAAATTACCTTCAATATACTTTGTTAACACTACCAACTAGTATAAACTTGGTTAACACTACAAATCTCATTTAACACTATTTCCTAGATGGTTTACACCAATGAGATTGGTGGACTTTATGAAGCTTGGCATGCACTACTATCTGGATGTGAGGCTCGGTAGCAGTTATGAAGCTTGGCAGCAAAGTAACCAATCAAAATAATTAAGTGTTTAGTCACTATCTTAAAAATGAATTCTCCATCAGGTCAACAATCTCCCCCTTTGGAATTAGTGACAAAAACACTTATCATACCAAAATTTGAATACTCAAAATATAAGCCAAAACTCCCCCTATCAATATGCTTGGGTCTGCAACTCGATTTTGACTATTGTACATACAACTCAGTAAACATTGACTCTATTTTTGAATTTTCAATATTTTTTTGGTAGATTTGTTGTACATAACTACATTTCCTCCTAGATTCCCTTCCATATATACATTTGCACTGAATAGTATGATAATAACTATTTCCCCCTTGATTTTGACACAAATGAAAAAAATGCATATTTAAAAGGTAATACCAAAATGTGAAAATAAATCACTATGTACCTTCAAAATTATGGACATGGTTTTATCCCAATTCTCTTACAAAACTTTGGAAGCATGCAAAGTTAGTTGCATTTCTGATGATAGTTTCATCATGTGATCAAGAATTGAAAAATTATTGTCATGGATTGATGTTTTGGCATGCACAATATGTTTCTGCATTGCTTCCATGTTGGGAATCATCAAACTCTTAATTTCTTCTAGTGTATCCCTTATCTTGGCTTATTCCCTCAATAATTCTACCTATAGGTCTGTCAAATACTTGATTTTCACAAAATGTGCATAACTAGTGCTAAAGTCAAGTGACAACTAATGTGCACTATCCTTCAAATAAGAATCTATCTATGACAACTTATCATTTGTTTCCTTGGTGAAATTTAATGTATCAATCAAATTAACAAATAAAGAAGCAACATTATTTACAAAATTTTCAATTTTTTCAAGAATAGTGGGGAATTCCACTTGATCAATGGAAATTTGTTGTGTCACTCTTTCCAATAATTTTTCTTCAAATTTCCTCTCTTCTCTCTGCAAAATTTTCTCATGTCCACTCAATTATTTATTAAACATGTGAACAATATCAACAAGTTGATCCAAAATGGGTTGCTTCTCATAAACATCTATATTAAGTGTATCAACAAATATGCCTTTGATATCTTGAAGAACTTGATTTTTCTTCTTCCTTTCTTCTCTGAGCTTCTGATGTCTAGCTCTTTTCTTCCATAGCTCACCAAGGATATCTCTTTGCTCAGGAGTTATATTGGAGAGATCCCAATCTAGTATAACAATGTCTTCCTCTAGATCAATTTTATCATTAGAGGCCTCTACCTCTTTACCCTTTTCTCTTTTATCAATAGAAGGAATAACCTTCTCTCCTTTTCTCACATATTCAATGCTCGATTGAGGCTTAACCTCAACTATCACTACACTTGCAATAGTTGAAATAATAGTAGTAGAAACAACATTATAGTAGTACTAGCAAGAGAATTTACTATTCCTTGTTGAGACTCAGTCTAGTCTATTGCTAAGAATAGTGGAGCCTATTTCTCAATAGATGAAGTGATTAGTACTCATCATTGCACTTGGTAGAATTTCTCCAATAGTAAATTGGGTGCTTGGTGGAATAATGTTTACCTCAATTGACTCTGTAGCAAACTTCTTTGAGCTAGATGACTCTAAGGCTTTTCTTGCAGAGAGTGGGGGGGGGGAGCTAATTACCTCTTTTTCTATCTTCTTAGGATTTGAGTCCTGAGTGCTCTATATTTAAGGAAGATCTCCACTTTTTTCTTGTTCCTCCTCATCTTCTTCGTCATTTCCTTCTACATTATCTATCTCCTCATCATCTTTCTCCTCACCATCTTTCTCCACATCCACTTCATCATTAATTTGTACAACCTCATCAATAGGCTTATGTAATCCATATATATATATATATATATATATATATATATATTTCCATGTAATTATTTGATTTTGCAACTGATTCAATATCTTTTGATAGAACTGGGAATGCATTAAACCTAGGAATTAGTTTATGTTCATTCTTTTTCAATGTTTCGTTCACTTCCTTCTCAGAAAGATTTGGCATAACATTTCTTAAAGTTTTTTATTTGATGCCTTTGACAACATTTAGTACATTTTTCCATTGATGTGTAATAGCCTTTAGTAAGATATTAGGAACTTGATGTATCAGTTCTTCTAGAGAGTACTTCCACTTAGCCATTTTACCCACTAAGGCTTCTTCAACTTTCTTATGTTCTTCCTTAGTTCTTGATTCATATTTTGAAAACTTGAAATTAGACATAACTCCACCATCTTGTAGTCCTTTTGGTCTTAGTTCAAAGGTGAGGGAAAACCTTTTGAATGTAACTTGCTACTAAGAGGGAGGGGGGTGAATCAATTATCCAACTAATATTGCAATTATCAACCTTATTAAACTTTAAACATATCAGAAATATAATCAAAAACCACAAAAAAATACTCATACATAATAATACTAGATATATTAACTAGGGAAACCCTTGATCAAAGGGAAAACTCTAGTGGGGGTAGTACCCACAAGATGATGTATTAATATAAATATTTCTTGTTAGAGGATGGACCCTATTAGGATTCTATGAATACATTTAGTACATATGAGTCCCTGTTAGGAGACTATGAATCCCTGTTAGGAGATTCTATCCCTATTAGGAGTTATGCCAACCCTATTAGTAGTTATGGATGACAACTAGACCCACTACCCAAACAACTTCAAGGTTAATACCAATGAATCCACTATCCAAATGATCTTTGTATTATTCCTTTAAGAATAATAAAAATGAATTGTATGTCCTTCCTCTATCTTTTTCCTAGCAACCAGGCTTGTGCTCATTCTAATCTTTTAACCAAATCAAAAATCTTGCATCCAATAAAAACTTGGATCAATTACACACATTTACCAAACACTCTTCTCCTTTTCACACTTCACACTTCATACAACAATGGATACTTTAAAAACAAGGAAAAGATCTTTCCTTTATACCATATCTTCAAAATAATTCCTTGAGTCAACCTTGAGGCTTTCCTAATTAATTATAATAAGATAATTAATTAATTACAATTACAATAGCATGTCGACTTGAAGTCTATACAAAAGTTCACACATGAAATACTAGGGCTTGCACACTTTTTGATATCCCCAACATATTGTCCTCTATCACTCCCTAACTGTGCATCTTCTCATTGCATCTTATATGAAATATGTTGAACAACCATCAAGAACTACTTTCTTAATGTTGTGTTTCTATACTTCTCTATGTAAATCAAGTACAAATTTTGTATGTCTTTGACTTAGAATCTATGCAATGAACCACATCATTAGGATGTTGTGTTGAACATTTCCATAACCATGCATCACCAAAAAATCAAACCATTGTCCATACAAATAAGATCTATGTCTACTACTCAGTTAGTCTTTATAGAAACAATACTATTTTGACATCAATGACAAACATAGTCATGAATGCAACATGTTAATACTTTTCAATGCTTATGATACTCTCCCAAAGTAGTATCATTAACATTCATCCGAACAATCTTCCCCTTTAGAATTTATGGAAACATAGATGAAAAACATCTAAGTTCCAAGAATACCAAAATAATAATGTATTGTTGTTGCTCTTGTCTTCTCAAATCCTATTCATTAACCAAGTCTGAAATCCTCTAGATTCTAGGATTAGCATCATTTTTTCACATGCTAAATATTTCTCAACACATTAGGTGCATATCTCCTGGAGATATTCCTACTTTCTTACATGAATCTTTCTAAATCTCGCTAAAGAAATATTTCTCCCCCATTCATACTTAGGAATTATTCCCCCATTACTTAGGATATGTTTTTCATGCATATTCTCCCCCATTGACATCAATGTCAAAGGCCTCAATCAATTGTTAAATACTAATTGTTAATACATTATTCCAAATCTTCAACTAGCTTGAGTGTTCAAAGACACTATTCAATACAAAATATCAAGAGTCCTTAATGACACAACTTATCACACATACTCTTGCATATAGGAAACATCAGCATTGAGTTTAGTCTAACAATAGTGCTTTGCACCATTGTACTGATGCAAGCTACATCATCTACTCAAAAGTAGGTAGCAGATAACCCCAAGCATGCCTCTCGGGCACTCAAATGTATCTCTAAGAAAAGGCTTCATAAAGATATTTACAATTTGATCTTTAGTACTCATATACTCCAATTTGATCTCTTTTTTTATTGCTTTCTCTCTCAGTACATGATACTTAGTTGGTATATGCTTAGTCTTAGAATGCAATAGAGGATTCTTAGACATACTCACTATACTTGTGTTATCATAGTAAATGATAACAAGTTCTACAAACTCAATTCTAATATCCTTCAGCATTTGTTTCATCCACATTACTTGGTTGGAGTTATTTTTTGTTATAATATACTTTGCCTCAATTGTACTCTGTGAAAAACAATCTTGCTTCCTTCTTAGCCAAGAAACCAATCTTCCTCCAAGAAAGAATGCTCCACCACTGGTTCTATTTCTATCATCCATATTGTCTTCCCAATCTACATTAGTATATGCACATAGAGTTAAATCACTCAAGGTATCATACCAAATTCCATAGTCAAATGTTCCTTTCAAATATTTGAATATCCTCTTTACTACTACATAATGATACTCTTATGATCATCTTGAAATCTAGCTACAATCACAGCTATATTTTCTTAATCTGGTCTAGTGTGAGTCAAATTTTACAAACCTCCAATCATGGATCTTTACTTCTTCTGCTCCACTACAGGTGTCTCATCTTTGTTGGATAACTTGTGACCAATAATCATAGGTGTACCAAGAGGTTTACAACTTTCTATTCCAAATATTTTTAACAAGTCTTTTAGGTACTTAGCTCGTGAAATGAAAATAAAATCATTTTTTTGTACAATATGCAATCCTAGGAAAAAATTTCATTTCTCATATCATGCTCATTTCAAACTCATTCTTCATTTCTTCAACAAACTTATCACTTGCTTCATCATTAACTCCAAATATGATGTCATTAAAGAATATTACTATTACCATCAAACCATTCTCAATTTCTTTCAAATATAAATTACTATTTGTCCTACCTTTAGCGAATCCAAGCTTTGACAAATAGTTGTCCAACCTTGCATCTTAGGTTCTAGGTGCTTTCTTCAGACCATATAGAGATTTCTTTAGTCTGCATACCGTATGTTTTTTTTGTCAGAGAAAAACCTTCAGGATGCTCATTGTATACCTCTTCTTTAAGTTATCTATTCAAGAAATCTAATTTAACATCCATCTAATATATTTCTTCCTTCATTTCTTGAATCCAATTATCATCTTTACATGCTTCATCTGCACTCTAATGTTCAACTTGGGAGAAAAAACATAATGCAAATAGTTCTTCATTTACTTGAGTATTGTTTTTTCTCCCAATGATCTATTTAGGAGGATGATTCTTTGATATACTTCTGCTAGGAGTTATCAACTCAACTATTTCTTCTACACTAGGCTCAAATATATGCTCTTCAATCTAATTCTCATTCTACAAATCATTATTAATCTCAACGATAAATTCATCACTTTCATGGTTACCCTTTGGATCAAAAATAGCTATTAAAGCTATGCCTTGTACTACTTCATCTTTCTTAATAAATTCAATCTCATTATCTTTATCATCACAATCATTCAAGAATCTTTCCATACTTGCTTTAAATTCTTCATCTTCATCAGAAAGTGAACCCTTTCTAGATTTTCTTACTCTCTTAGGATATTTAGATGAAAATTTACCAAACTCTTTACATGTCCAAAAACAAAAAATTCCATACCTTCTGGCTCTATAAGAAGATCAATACCTTCTTCTTTGGAACTAGTTCTATCATTTCTTGTGCTTTTATTCTTTTGTATGCAATAAAAGGATTCTAGATATTGAAACTCAACACTCTATTCTCTACACAAATATGGTAACTCACCAAGAAGCTCTATATTTTTGTGAGACAAAATTTCCTCTATTTTACTTAGGACTATACATTTTGAAAAGATTCACCATCAATCTCCCAAATTTGTTAAGCTCATCCTTCAAGGATCTGATGCTCAAATACCAATTTTTAGAATATATAATCTACCAATATAACTGAGAGGGGGGGATGAATCAGTTATCCAACTAATATCACAATTATCTACCTTAATAAACTTTAACCATATGAGCAATATCATAGAAAACCACAACAAAATACTCATACAGGTAAAAGTACAAAGTTGTGTCACCTTTTAGGTTGACTTACCTGAATGACTGAATTTTAGTATTTCTATCTAAATAACAATTTTATTCAAACATATGATGTAGAAAAAATTGTTATAGCTAAGTTATATATGATCTCTCACTTTTCCAATTGAAAATGTGTATTAAATGCATGTTTTACACTAGTTTGTATCCAATTACTGAAGTGAAATTATTTCAAAAAACTGACATTTCAACAACTCTTACTATTTTTTATGATGTTTTTTTAATAACACATAAAACACCATTCTATAGAGTTCAAAGTAAAGAATATTATCATATAGAGTTTATAGTATTTTAAATAGATATGGTATATTGTAATTAAAAAAATTGACAACTACTTATTTTAACACTCAAGAAGATGTCAATTTTGAGAAAGGAAAAAATCTTAAAATTACACGACATTCTAGAGGAGAGAGTCCTCTTTAAGAATATATAATTTTTCTTTTGGTTAGAATAGATTTGTTTTGAAAAATGTGGTGGGAGATGAAAACTATCAATTTCAGGTTTGTTAAAATTCGAATCATTATAAAAGATAAAATATGTCTAAAGTTAATTTTTATTTTTTATTTTTCTAGCTATATATGTTATCGATAACATAATCTAAGATTGAAGGGAAATAAGTTCATTTCCATATAGTTTTATGGTGGGAACTAGACCCCTAATTTTTAGTATTTTTAGCAAGTAAAAATTTGTCTTTAAAAATTAGTGAAATATATCAATTCTTATTCCAAATAATTATTAAAAATTATAATCCTAAACTTCATCCATTTCTACATATTTCACTATTTTACTTCATTATTAAATTCTAAATGATACTACCATTTTTATGTCATTGAAGATGAACAGTTATACTTTTGTTAGCCTTTTCCTTTATAAAAGGGTGATATAGGTTTGTGCTTTTACCCATACACAATAACACTAGATATGTTAACTAGGGAAACCCCTGATTAGAGGGAAAACCCTAATGGGGATGGTACCCACAAGATGATGTACTAATATAAATATTCTTTGTTAGATGATGGACCCTATTAGGATTCCATGAATACATTTAGTACATACGAGCCCTTGTTAGGAGAATTTGAATCCATGTTAGGAGATTCTAACCTTGTTAGGAGTTGTCCCAACCTTGTTAGGAGATGCAAAAGATAGTTGGACCCACTAACCAAACAACTACAAGGTTAAGACCAATGAACCCACTGTCTAAATGATCTTTGTATTATTCCTTATAGAATAATAGAAATGAATTGTACTTTATTCCTCTATCTTTTTCTTATCAATCAAACCTCTACTTCTTCTGATCTTGTAACTAGATCACAAATCTCACATCCAATAATCCCCTGGATTTATTACATGCATTTACCAAACACTCTGCACCTTTTCACACTTTTCATTTCATACAACAATAGATAATTTACATATAAGGAAAACATATTTCCTTTATACCATATCTTCAAAATAATTCATTGAGTTAGCCTTGAGACTTTCCCAATTAATTATCATAAGATAATTAATTAATTATAATTACAATAGCATTGTCGGCTCACAGTCTATACAAAACTTCACACATGTGATACTAGGGCTTGCACATTTTCTAACGTCACCAACATATTATCCTCTATCACTGCCTAACTACACATCTTCACATTACATCTTAGATAAAATATATCAAACAACCATCTAGAACTGATTTCCAAATGCTTTTATTTTGTACTACTCTTTATAAATTAGGTACAACTTCCATACGTCTTTGAATTAGACTCTACACAATAAACCACATCATCAAGACACTATGTTGAACATGTCCATGACCAAGCATCATGAAAAAATCAAACCATTATCCATACAACTAAGGTCTATGTCAACTACTCAACTAGTCTTTACAAAAACCATACTATGTTGACATCAATGATAAATATAGTCATGAATGCAACATGTCAATACTTTCCAATGCTTAGGATACTCCCCCAAAGTAGTATAATCAACATTCATGCTAACATTCTTGTGAATACTATAGGAGAGGATCTTGTAGCACTTGTGATTGTAACCTTCCCCTTTTTCTTAGGAGGCTCCTCTTCTTCAGGTTTTTCTTCCTCTAAAGGTTTCTCTTCTCCTTCCTCTTCTTCAACATCATCTCCTTTTCCTTCTTTCAGTAGAAGAGGGGAGCTAGATTTCTTGCTTTCCTCTAGAATCTTCACCACCTATTTTCTTCCTCTCTTCAATTCTTGGCAAATCCTGATTTCCAAAGAAATTTTAGACTTAGCCTCTTCATAGGTAGAAAATTATGGTTTGTTAGGGTCCATTGGCTCATTTAAAAGAGCCTCAGTTATGTCTCTTGTATCATCAATATTCACCTCATATCCAAGAAGTTTCACCCATTCCACCCTTGGCCTAACTGCCTAAATATGCACCTTGTCATACTCCACAAGGAAACATATATCTTGTTCATCGTCATCAACTAGTTGTTTGGGAATTATGAATTGACTCTGCATTCTCTCCTTAAATATCTTAAAGTATTCATCCATGATGCCCTCAAAATTGTCTCTCATTTTAGCTATAAAATCATTTATCTGAAATACAATAGGTATTTCCTTCTTCCATGCCATAGTACCTTTGGAAGGGAAAAAATTATGAACATAAAAGAATAGACAGGTTAAGAGTGATTCAAACTTACACAGATTTTTCTTCGATGACTGGATGCTCTCCATATTTTTTCTTAGTTGGTTCAACTGTAGCTTGGTAAGGTCAAATGATAGGTTATTTTTTACCAACTTGAATGCTAGGCCAACATCTTTGTAAGGAATGATGTTCAATTTACTGAAACTATACATTTTGTGGGAAATTATGTGTATCTCGAACTTGATTTCCATATTTTTGGCTCCATTCAACTTTATAGCTCTTCCATCCCATTCAAAAAGAGTGTTCTTTGCTAGTTCAACTCAAACTATGGTTTTTGTTGTCTTTTCTTTGTTGAGCATCAATAACTCAGTAACCCTATGTAGCATTTCTTGGTGATCTGAATAGGTTGACCAAGCCAAAATTGTATGTTGTGGAAATGACTTAGGATAAATCTAATCCATTTGAGTTGGAAATCCCTTAGCATATGTAAAATGTGAATTAAACCCTTTGTCCCCAAATGCTTATGCTCGAGTTTCAAACTTCCATTCACACATAACTCCTCATATGCTTGACTCATCTCAAAAGTACCTAATGCTAGAATTGAACAATTATATAATGACCTAATGTCATAAATCAAAAGTACCCTTGGAGAGATTTGTGAATGAGCTCTAACTAGATCAATTTCCTTCATAATTGTTGGACATAGTTTGAACATCAGGGTTCTAGGTTCAACACCTTTGATCAATATCTTAGAACCTTTCTTTACTTTGTTACTAGATGAAAACATCATTACACTTGGTAACTGATTGATAAAACCTTCAAAAAATTTAAACTAAATCACTCTAAATCTCTCAGCAGCTTGAGATTCTCTACTTTGCTTGCTCTAAAATTTGCAGTGAAGAATAAACCTCTCAATTTCATCTTTTAACCAAAATATTTCTTCAAGTCATCATTAATGCATCATACAACAAACAACTCAGTGATAGTCTATTCAACTCAAAAGTAATAAGATGCCCAATTAGGTCCATCAACACTTGGTTAAAATTTTAAACTTCCCATTTTCATCCAAGATTGATTAGGTCTGGCAACCCAGCCTTTCTTAGTTAGGTCTTACAATCCAACCTTTCTCAATAAGGTCTTGAGACATTACTCCAAGTGCTATCTAACTTAGTGATCCCAGTGTATATGAAATACTAATTTTGATCCTTTTTCTTACTGACTAGAACTGATATGAGATGATTCCTTTGGATCATAGTTCTAGTGATCTCCATGGCTAACTATTTTGAAATGTTTGAGTTATCCAACTCATTGACTTGGGTGTCAACATTTTTAGGACTTTGATTTGTATTCTCTAGATATTTCGTTATCCATTACTGCCTCCTTTGACTTCTAATTTTTTCAGCCTTTTCTTTCTTCTCATTTTAAAATTTACCTCGATTCATATAGTTTCTTGCTAGATATCCAAGTTTTGTACATACATAACATCTCTTTGTAGGGCCTCTCTTCCTCATGTGAGTTCTTATGCAATTTTCTCCAATATAAACATGCTCACCATAATAGTGACATCATGTGTTATAATCCTAACTAAAAATAGCTTTCACAATTTTTTCTACTAGGTTCCATTTCTTGGTCTTGCATTCTAAAGATTTGTGCCCTTGTTTGTTGAAATTGAAGCACTTTTCTTCAAACTTAGGTTTCTCTATGCATTCACTTGCTCTATGTCTTGGTTTGTTACAACGATAACATTCTCCACTAAATTTTGATTTTCTATTTCTCGAACACTTGTTTTGTGTATGTCATGTCTTTCCACAATGATTACAAGTAGTCCTTTTGGTCTTTTGAGCTTCTTGCTAAGATGATTCACCTTAATCTTTATAGCCTAATCTTTCTTTAACCTTTTGTCTAAATTGAATTTGTTTGTCCAACTGATTCATGCTTTCTTGAGATTTTATTATCCTCTCATTGGTTTTCTTTTCTATGCTGAGATCATTCTACAATCCTTCATTCTTTGTCCTCAAGTTGATAAGCTCTTGATTTGCACAGTTAACTTGATTGATCAAATATTCTTGCTAAAGAGATAGGTGATGAATTTTATTGTCCTTTTCTTCTACCTTTTTAGTTAGCAATAGTTTCTCTTGTTTTGCTTTGTCCTTTTGTTCCATGTCTTCACACATTCTCACCAATTTAATTTCTTGTTCTCTTTTAGCTTTCTAACATCTTCATGAAGAGTAAGATTCTTTTCAAGTAGATCTTTAATTGTTGCATCAGCTTCATCTAAACTTCTATCTTGGAAAATATCTTCAATTCTTTCTTCAATGTAGAGATTGTCATTCATCTATGTTGCTATGTATTTTCTTCTTTTCAAGGATTGAGAGAGGTGCTCCTTAATTTTCTTGAATTGCTCCATGGCTAATTACAGATCCAACTTTTCATTCTCAATAGATTTCTCTAGTCTATACACTTCTATTGTTTTGTGATATTTTCTCAAACTGCTAAATTTATAATGTGAGAACCAAAATATCTAATACTAATTTTTGGAAATGTATGCTGGCACAAGTGACTGGTGAGGGAGTGTGGCGGTGAGGGTTCAATCAAGAACAAATAAAACTTTAACTTCTATTCACCAATTAATCCTTCATAAATTATCTAGATCTAATTGCATGCATGAAAAACTGAAAGTAATAAAATATTTATAACACTTGACACAATATTTGGTAACCCAAAAACCTTCCAAATAGAAAGTAATACTAGGGTGGGGATGATACCCACAAGCTTTATGACTCTAGTATAAAGTTGGTCTATTAATGCTTACAATGATCAATTTTGGTGATCTTCCCTATTAGGAGCAATAAGGACTATTAGCTCAACCTTGTGAAAGGATTTATATAATACAATGAAGTATGAACTTGGTTAGGAGATTCAACATAAGACTATTAAGTCTACCTTGTTAGAGGATTTGACTGATGCACCTATTAGGATGAACCAGTAGTAGATCTCTAATCTACAACTTGATTTTTTGCATGAGATTTCTTTGATGTAAACTGATCACCTTGTTGTGATAGATAAGACTCTACATTCCCTTATACTAATTATAGCCTTTGTCTTCTAATAGACATTCATTCTACTTATTCCTTGTTACTCACTTATGCATTGGATGTGATAAGATGTATTACATATATACCAATCCAACTTATTACCTTCTAGAGTTGGCTACAACACCAAATTCAAACAATCTTTAGTTAGTTGGCTTACAGCTATAACTCAAGTTCTTAAGACCACTCAGGTGATATTCTGACACATGAGACCATTGACAACTCAATGAACTCGATTAGCATTGGGTGTTAGTGAACACTGGAGAACTTGGTAGATATTGAAGGGCTCAATTGACACTAAATCTTGGTCCATTTTTCTTCATTAACACTACCAACTTGATAGACACTAATAATCTTGGTTAATATTATTTCCTGCATGGTTTGCACTAATGAGCTCGATAGAATCTACAAAGCTCGATAGTCACTGCTATCTAGATGTGAGGCTCGATAGAAATTATAAAACTTAGTAGTAATATAAAAAACCAAACTAATTAAGTTTTTAGTCACTAACTAGAAAATAATTTGACCATCAGGTCAACATTAACATGCAAATTCTAGAGTAGTTTCTAAAAGAAGATCAAGTTGAACCTGGTCGTAAACCCTAAGATCTATGGTGGATGTAGAAAATGGTAAACCATTAATTTCCTATTTAAAGAGATACATAGATGAACAATTGGTGTGGTGTGTGTGGGTGTGTATGTGTGAAGCTTGTCTATGATTAGATACATACAACAAGGTTGATCAAAAATGTATGAGTGTGAGTGATTGCAAAGCTAATAGAGAAAGATTGCAGAGATGATACTCATGTTGATAAGTGAATTTAACAAGAAGGATTTAGTGTTATTAAGAAGACTGGATTGATTTCTTGAAGGGTCTCCAAGTAAATGAAGATCAGAGATGAAAATGAAAGAACTTATTAGCAAGTCAGCACAAGGACGGAATAGAAATCTAAACCAACAAAGTGAGTCCTAATCACATAGATCAAAACCTACTATTTTCTTTCTAGTCATTGTAAATAGTTTGTATTGAAATCCTTTTAATAGAGGTTGACTTAATAGTCATTTAAAGATTTAATAGTTGGTGTAAATCCTTTAACTAGGTGACATTCCAAATGGAATGATCGAAGTCCTCTCACAAGGCCACTCATAAGAGGGTGAATAAATCCTCTAACTAGGTCATATTTAGCAGTGTGTTTTGTAACCTTTAACATAGTTGGCTCCTAATAGACCTCACTTCAAAAGAGTGAAAATGAGTTACATGTTTTTGGTGGCTTTTCCCAAATTGGGTTTTGACATAAAATCCTAGTGTCAAAGCTATGATGAATTCTTAATGTGTGCTTACATTTGATAATGTTTTCATTACGCAATGCAAGTTATGTTTATGATATTTTTATAGTAAAGACTGAGAAACAATAGGATAAGAAGAGAATTGAAGTGTTTAATTTTTCAAGTGGTACATATTGACCTTGAGTAACTAATTCATGCCCCCAAATTATTCTAAACATTTCTAACACAACATCCTCTGTCTTTTGCAATGCATCTATGATTTCCTCATTCTCTTCCATTGAAATTATCACTAGTATCTTATTGCTGGGTCTCCCTTTGTATATTTCTAATTTAATATTTGTTGCCACAATCAAATAACAATTGTGTAAAATCTTATTTTCTGATTGGTAGTCTTAAAATTTTGGTAAACTATTTCTTCTTGTTAGGTATATACATAGCTAGGTACTAGCTACAATAATAGACCTAATCGGATACTCAAAACCATCATCATCTACTTGATGAAATATCAATTTTTACTTAGGTTCAACACATCTAGCTAGCCAATACTCAGTTTTTTCATCATTATAATCAAGTATAATAATAGCATAAACATGTCCTACAAGATAAGATAAAGTACACTTTCATGTACTTGAATTAAAATAATGACATGTACATAAGTAAATAATATAATTTGAAGCACAATCACAACAAATTTAATTAAATTGTACATACCAGGCTGTATACAGTATGAAATACGATCATAGTCTTTTGATGCAAATGTAACATTTGGGCCTTCATTTACTATATCATATTCAATGTGTGTTTTAGTAGGTGCTAATGATTTTTGTTGCCAATTGTCAACCCATTTTGTATTCTCACATTCTTCCCATTCACTTGCAAGACAAAACTAACAAAAACGAGCAAGCTCCCTAGTCCATATAGTCCAAGTGTTAGAATCTGAACTCCTAAATGAATGACATTTAGCTGACCCACTAATTGTATCATAGTAATATCTTGAAAGTATATTCTTCTCTTCAACTAGGTAGAAGAAACATATGATTCTAGATTTCTGACTTGATCCTGTGTATAAATATTTGTTACACCATTCCACAATGTCATGTGCATTTTTGAGATTGGCTTTTTCCTCAAATTTTAATTTCTCTCTACAAAGGGATCTCTTCATGCATGTACCAACACCATTATGTTCTCCTTTACCATGTCCAGCCTAAAAAAAAAAACTCCACATATGTTAAATATTTGTTTTCCTATGTGTCGCACTCAACCAATAGAACATTATAGCATTCTTGAATTGTCCTATACAATTATTTGACCATATTAGATGTTGTATCATTTGAATTTGTCTCTCTCTTAAATTATCATAAAAGACCTTGAAGCAATATTGGACAAACTCATATGAATGAATTTTATTATCACTCATATATAGAAATGGTACTCTCTCAATATTTTTTTATCCTCTTCTTTACTCTCAGGTGCATGCCTATAGACTATATGAACAAAAATTTCTACTTGCACTAAATTGTAATATTGTGCTTATACCTCATCTATAGTTCTCTGCAAAGTCAACGACTAAAAGTATAGTACCAATTGGAAACTTATTCTTACATATGTGAATTTTTCCATCAAGCCATCTAGCATATTGAGAGTGTTTAACATATTTTTTTATGATCACACTCCTAAACTCATCCATAAAAGCATGACAACTAACTTTATTTGTAACTAGATCACACCTTCTTCCAATCTTCCCATCCTTCAATGGATTTTCAATAGTTTTGAATCTTTTTACATCAACTAATTGTTGTCTGAAAGTAGTCAAAGAATTTTCATGTGAACATTCATCTAAAGAAAAATTATCACGCATATCACATGCAGTACAAAGATATGCATTGAAAAGAAAATATTTTCCATTGGGTAGCTTACAAAACAAACTTGATATGAAATCCTTTATAGTTTAAGGTGGTATTTTTATACCACATTCCTACAACATTTTTTGCTATGCATGGTACTACATATAGATCGAAATACATCATAATGGTAACAAATTTAAACATGAGTTTTACAACATGTGACTCTTTCCTTCTTAATCCTTACATACCATGGTTTACACTTTTCAAAATATTTTTGACTAATGGTAATAGTTAACACCTTATTATCAATTTTTTTCAAAAACAATTCAATTTGTGTCATGTCCAAAAGGTGTTTAGGATGTGGATCACATATTGTTGAGCCAACTCTCAATTTAAGAACATCTCTTGAATTAGGTGATACTTTTGTATTATCATGCCAAAAAAATTCAACCAAAATTTTGACTGCACCAATAAGTTTCATATAAGATTTCGGGAATCTACCACTAGAAGTCCACAAACTATTTGTTGGATCACATTCAAAGTTAACCCTTCTCTTCACAACTCTTTCTAAAGTTTTACGACTCACATTAAGATATCCACTTATTTTACTAATCAATATTTTGTTAGTACTTGATTTATTAACTAAAGTTATTTTTATTGCTTGTCGTATTCAATTTTTATCTTTAGAGAAAATTCTCTTTCTAATAACATTAAAGGCACTAGCAATAGTGGATACAACTCTTTTTAAAGAATCATTTTTAATCTTTGGTTTGACATACATTCCTAACCTTTTCATCATTTTTCGCATTTTGGACATTTAAATTAGTTGCAAAATCAATTGGCATTGTAACCCAATTTTCTTATTATAAAAAAATTGTCTATATAATCTTTTAGCATGTGTCCTAACCTATCTCCATGAAACCAATCCATGAAGATTATCTAGCACATCATTAGAAAAATAAAAAATTCATGTAATTCAATATCATAAAAACATGTTTCTTCTGTACTTGGTGTTTCCATCTCTATATTCATATAATTGTTGTTTTCAATTGGCATTTCATTTTCAATGTTATTTGAAATTTGAATCTCATTTTCATTTTTTCTTTTTATTTCTTTTGTGGTTTAAATTTCCATTGGAGTTTGTTGTGCATGATCATTTGACAATCTTTCTCATGAAGAAAATTTTTGAAATGATTGAAATAATCATAAGAAAAGTTGTTGGAATGATATATGGAACTGGTAAAGAATGTTCTCAATCATTGTTTTGTCATTGACGTCAAACTTGCTACTTGCAAGAATGAAAATTGCTTTAGTGATCCAAATACTATCAATTAGTTGATTTTCAAGGAGGAGGCAATCAATAAGATGTAACTAGAACACCTAGAGAAAGGTTGAAGTTATGATGTTGTAATGAAGTACAAGGATCAGGTAAGCCATTGATGAAAAAGTGTGTTGATGACATACTATAAGACACAAAAAATTGGCACACCAAAACATATCAAAGATGTAAGTTTTAGCTAAGATATTTGTAAAGCTCAACTAAGTTCATTAGAGAGAAGGAGTCGAGCAAGCTAGTATGTGCTGAACAAATTCCTAGTAAGTGTCGAGTAAACTTCAAGTACCGAGTAAATTTCAAGTGCCGAGCAAGTTCAAGTGTCGAGTAAACTTCAAATGCCGAGAAAGTTCAAGTGCCGAGTAAACTTCAAGTGCTGAGAAAGTTCAAGTGTCGAGTGATATCGAGTGCCGAGTAGAGATAGGTGTCGAGTAACATAGAGATGTCGAGCACCAGTAAAACCAATAGTGCCGAAGTAACATAGAGATGCCGAACACCAATAAATCAATAATGTCAAGTTGTTGCATTATTTTGAAAATCGAAGATTCGCCAGATCTAAGCCGACAAGGTTGTTATCTAGAAGTTTGTGAATTAAAATAGAAGATAAGAATGATGAGCTGGTGGCACAGAACACCATGTAAAACATTTTTAAGAATACAACTGACGAAGTTTGAAGATAAGAACAAGATATGAGGTAGATACATTGTATGCTACCTAATCCATTTGAAACCCTAAAATTGGAAAGGGAGAAATGAGTGGCAAAGGAAAATTAGATTTCTATTTAAGGAGTCATAAGTTAATGAAAAAGACAGAGAGGCAGTCAAGCATGAAAGCATGAAATGCTGAAGGAGGTGCTAAGGAGAGAAGAGAGCATAGTGACTCTGTTTTAGTAAGAAGACCCCTGATATGGATGCATTGGTACAATGAGTTAGAAGACTCAAGGAGATGAAGCTTGAGAAGAAGTCAAGCAATCAGAGCTGAAGTGTTTGAAGCCAAGCATTAGGATTGAACTGAAAGTGTGATCTGAAATCTGCAAAGTATTTTGTAAGTTATATCAGATCAAAAGATCATTATCATTACTTTCTAGCAATTGTAACAGTAAAGTTTAAATCCTATGGACTTAGGTTGGTTTAATAGCCATGAGATAAATCCTTTAACAGGGTGACATTCCAAGTGAATGTTCTAAAGTCCTTTAACCAGGCCCATTCCTAACAGTTTGGTGAAATCCTCTAACAAGGTCACATTTAATAGTGTGTTGTAAGCCTTTAACAAGGCAAGCTTTTAATAGGGCATCACTTCAGAAGAGTGAGAATCAAGTAGCATGTTACTGGTGGTTTTTCCCAAATTGAGTTTCCACGTAAATCATTGTGTCATGTGTTGATCTTGCATGTTTTATCTTTGCATGTTGATTTACTGTAACTTGCTAATATGGTTGATTTAAAAGTTTGGATGGATGAAAAGTGTATGGATTCATAAAAAGTAGTGAAAAAGTATTAATAGGGCATTTGGACCTTGAATAACTGATTCACCCCCCCTCTCAGTTATTCTAAAGAATTCTAACAATTGGTATCAGAGCCTTACTGCTGACTTAGTTGAAAGGAACTATAAGTAGAAAAGATCAAAATGCCTAAGAGAGAAGTTCCCAAGCTCAATAAAGACAACTTTGTTGCATGGCAAAGCATGATGAAGCTACATCTTTGATCCATAGGAGATTATGCCAAAAATTCAATTGTCACTAAACATGTAGATCCAATAGGTGCTCCTACTGTAGAAGATATGAAAAACAAGCAAGAACACAATCAGACAATGCTGAAAATTGCCTCTGCACTCAGCTATGCTGAATTTGATGATATCAAAGGATGTGATACTACATTCAAAATGTGGAAAGCCCTATGAAACATATATGGAGGAGATCCGAATGTACAAAGAGCAAAAAGAGAAAGTCTTAGAGGAAAGTTTGATGACATGAAAATGGAGGAAAATGAGAACGCTACTCAGTATGGTGCAAGAATAAAAGAAGTGGTAAGTGCAATAACATGCTTGAATGGTCAACTAGATGAAGATACTGTTAATAGTAAGTTCTTAAGAACCTTGCTTCATATCTATGCTATTAGAGTATCAGCATTGATACAAGAGTTAAGATGTATACTAGGAAACAATCTAAGTTTTGAAGGAATAATAGGTAGACTCACTGCATTTGAGTTATCTAATTTTGACAACTACAGACTAGAGAATGTTGAATCTACCTTTAAGGCCAAGTTATCACTAAAAGATGCTGAACAGGTGAAATCAAAGAAAGGAAGAAAAATGAAGTATGTATCCAGTGACAGTAGCACTAATGAGGAAAATGTGGAACAATTGGAAGCATTGCTTGCTAGAATATTTCACAGAGGTAAAGGAAAATTCAAAGGTAAGATGCCTATCATTTGTTTCAATTGCAATGAAGAAGGTCATATTGCTGCTAGGTGTCCACAGAGAAAGGATTACAAGGAAGGCAACAAAAAAAAATTTCGAAGAGATGATGACAAGAGAGATTACAAAGAAAAAGGTAAGAAGTGTTACATTGTTGAAGAAAATTATGATGAAAATGATGATGAAGTTGTTTATGTAGCCATGAAGGATCAATCTGATGAAGAAGAGCCCATAGCATTGGTAACATGTATGAACAAGAATGACAGGTGGATCATAGACAGTGGATGCTCACATCACATGACAGGAGATAAAAGTAAGTTTGTTAACTTTACTCAGTATGATGGAAATAGTGTTAGATTTGGTAATGATGCTCCATGTCAAATCAAAGGAAAAGGTTCCATTAAGATCATAGAACAAATTTCATGTGATAATGCATACTATGTTGAAGGATTAAACTACAATTTGCTGAGTGTCTCACAGTTAGGCAATATAGGGTGCGCAAAGTAGAATTTGGAAACAAAACTGCAAAAATCTATGATACTGATGGTAAACTGATAGGAAAAGGATATCAAACAAAGAGTAATATGTTTTACCTTGATATGGATGATGTTTCTTGTTTTATTGCAAAATTTGATGATGAATGGTTGTGGCATAGAAGATATGTCATGTCAACTTTGACAATCTGGTCAACATCAGTAAAATGAAGAAAGTCAGAGGTTTACCAAAATTGAAGAAGCCTGATAATATCATGTGCAAACAATGTCAGCTAGGAAAGATGACTAAGTCAAGTTTCAAGAGAAAAAACTATACATCTAAAGAAGCACTTGAATTAGTTCATACTGACTTATGTGGTCCAATGGAAGTACAAAGCTATAGAGGAGATAAATACATAATGTTGTTTGTTGATGACTATTCCAGGATGATGACTGTTATGTTCTTAAAACAAAAATTTGATGCTTTTCAAATCTTTAAGTGGTATGTGGCTAGAGTTGAAAAGGAAATAGGAAAAAGCTTGAAATGCCTAAGATCAGACAGAGGTGGTGAATTCACATCAAATGAATTCGAGATATTCTGTAATGATAAAGGAATCAAAAGACAAACATCAGCTCCTAGAACTCCTCCACAGAATGGAATTGCTGAAAGAAGAAATAGATCTATGATTGACTGTACCAGAACACTAATGATGGAAAAGACTGTTGCTCTAAAATACTGGAGAGAAGCTGTAAGTGTAGTTGTACAGATATTGAATCGAGTACAAGTCAAGAAAGGTACAAATACTACACCTTTTAAATTATGGTATGGCCACTCACCCAATGTAAAACATTTCAAAGTGTTTGGTTGTAAATTCTTTATCCTTGAAGATGCTAGAAATGGAAAATTTGATGCAAAAAGCGATGAAGGCATATTCCTTGATTATTCCACTAGAAGTAAGGCATACAAGTGTTTGAATATTAACACTAATAAAATTGTGGAAAGTGCAAATGTAAATTTTGATGAGCACACAGAAGTCCAAGCTGAAGTACCAAAGAAAATGGAAGAGTACAGAACCTTTGTGTATTCTTATGAAGGAATGACTATTGATGAGGATCATGTCAATCAAATTGAAAATCAACAACAAGTATCAGTTGCAGCCGAGTCACAACCAGTGAATGTTGAGTTGCATTCAGAAGCCAAGTTGCAGAATGAAGAAAATGCATAATCTAATTCTAAAGAAAGTACACATAATGAAGAACAATCTGACAACGAAGTGCATAGTGATCCTAAATCTGAAAGATCAAACATGGAAACAAGGACAGAGCCAAGATTATCCAAATATGTACAAAGACATCACCCTACTGAATAGATAATTGGTGACAAAAATGCAAGACCAATGACAAGGAATAGACTAAGAAATGAATCATGTCTGATCAGCAAATTTGAACCCAAGACACTATATGGTGCATTACAAGATGATAACTGCTGTAAAGCTATGGAAGAAGAAATTGATCAAATAAAGAAAAGAAAAACCTAGAGTTTGGTTCCCAGACTAGTTGACAAGAATGTGATTGGCACCAAGTGGGTATTCAGAAACAAGCTAGATGAGAATGGTGAGATAACCAGAAACAAAGCTAGACTAGTATGCAAGGGTTATGCTCAAGAAGAAGGAATCGACTATGGGGAAACATTTGCCCCTATTGCTAGAATGGAAGGAGTAAGTACTTTACTCGCATATGCTACCTACAAAGATTTTAAAGTCTATCAGATGGATGTAAAAATCTACTTTCTTAAATGGTATACTAGAAGAAGAAGTCTATATTGAACAACTAGAAGGATTTGTTGATGAAAATAATAGGGATATGGTGTGTAAGCTACATAAAGCACTCTATAGTTTGAAACAAGTACCTAGAGCATGGTATGAGAGACTTCACAAGTATCTAGTACAAATTGGATTTGAAAGAACTGATGATAATAGCAACATGTACATCAAAGCAAAAGAAGGTAAAGACATTATTGTATCTGAAATCTTTGTGGATGACATAGTGTTTGGTGGAAAGGAAGTGCTTTGCAAAGGCTTTGTTGACAAAATGAAACATGAATTTGAGATGTCTATGTTTGGAGAAATCAAATTCTTTGTTGGATTGCAAGTACATCAACTCAAACATGGTATATTTGTGACATAATCAAAGTACATCAAAGAGATTCTTAAAATGTTTCGATTGGAGGAATCCAAACTAGTCAACACACCAATGGCAATAGAAAATAAGCTGTCCAAAAATGATGAATTAGCTGAAGTCAATCAAACAATGTACAGATCCATGATTGGAAAACTACAATATGTTGTACATAGTAGACCAGACATAGCATTAGCAATTGGAATAGTAGCCAGATTCTCTGCTAATCCCAAAGAAAATCATCTCATAGTAGTAAAAAGAATAATGAGATATCTTAAAGGAACCGATAACTTTGGTCTATACTACAAAAAGAATGGAAAATTTGAGCTCAATGCATATACAGATGCAGATTAGGGAGGCAACATTGATGATAGAAAAAGCACAAGTGGAGGTGCATTATTTCTGGGCAAAAGGCTAGTTACCTAGACTAGCAAGAAACAAACATGCACATCTCAATCCACTGCAGAGTCAGAATATGTGGCAGCAGCAGTCAATTGCACAAACATTGTGTGGCTCACACATCTATTAGAAGGAATGAAAGAAGAGGTAACAAAACCTGTGATATTGTATTGTGATAACACAAGTTCTATAAACATATCTAAAAATCTAGTAATGCATGCAAAAACCAAGCACATCGCAATCAAGTATGATTATGTTAGAGAACTGGTAGAAGACAAACAAGTGAAGTTGGAATACATTCACACAACAGAACAAACTGTAGATATCCTCACCAAACCATTGCTAAAGGATGCTTATGAATATCTTAGAGGCAAGTTGGGGGTAATACCCCTAACTCAAGCAGTTTAAATCAACAAGGAAGCTACCCTACATCACCAGCAGCGAATCATTGAAATATCAGAAGAGTGATGCAGAGGATCACAGCAGGAGCAGAAACTCCAAATCAGTCACAAGCATGGTGACAAAGGGAGAAAACAACAAGAAGCAAAAGCTCATATTTTACATAATAAAGATGCTACATCTTTGGCATTTATGTCAAAGAGGGAGAAATGTGCAGAAACCTGATCAATATATAAGAAAGAGGGAGATATATATGAAAGAGGGAGATATATGAGATCGGTAGTAAATGATGCAACAGAAAAGAAATATAGCAGACAACGTATACAATCTTGGTGGTAACTAAGTTGATCAATTGACCAGTTTGGTTTGCCATCAATTCCAAAGAGGGAGATTGTTGGAAATGATTGAAATAATCATAAGAAAATTTGTTGGAATGATATATGGAACTGGTAAAGAATGTTCTCAATCATTGTTTTGTCATTGATGTCAAACTTTCTACTTGTAGGAATGACAATTGCTTTAGTGATCCAAATACTATCAATTAGTTGATTTCCAAGGAGGAGGCAATCAATAAGATGTAACTAGAACACCTAGAGAAAGGTTGAAGTTATGATGTTGTAATGAAGTACAAGGATTAGCTAAGCCATTGATGAAAAAGTGTGTTGATGACATACTATAAGACACAAAGAATTGGCACACTAAAACATATCAAAGATGTAAGGTTTTAGCTAAGACATTTGTAAAGCTCAACTAAGTTCATTAGAGAGAAGGGGCCGAGCAAGCTAGTATGTGCTGAGCAAATTCCTAGTAATTGCCAAGTAAACTTCAAGTGCTGAGTAAACTTCAAGTGCTGAGCAAGTTCAAGTGCCGAGTAAACTTCAAGTGTCGAACAAGTTCAAGTGCCCAATGATATCCAGTGCTGAGCAGATATAGGTGCTGAGTAACACAGAGATGCCAAGCACTAGTAAAACCAATAGTGCCAAAGTAAAACAGACATGTCGAACACCAGTAAATCAATAATGCCGAGTTGCTGCATTATTTTGAAAATCAAAGATTCACCAGATCTAAGCCGACAAGGTTGTTATCTAAAAGTTTGCGAATTAAAATGGAAGATAAGAATGATGAGCTAGTGGCATAGAACACCATATAAAACATTTTTAAGAATACAACTGATGAAGTTTGAAGATAAGAACAAGATATGAGGTAGATACATTTTATCCTACCTAATCCATTCGAAACCCTAAAATTGGAAAGGGAGAAATGAGTGGCAAAGGAAAATCAGATTTCTATTTAAGGAGTCATAAGTTAATGAAAAAGACAAAGAGGCGATCAAGCATGAAAGCATGAAATGCTAAAGGAGGTGCTAAGGAGATAAGAGAGCATAGTGACTCTGTTTTAGTAAGAAGACCCCTGATATGAATGCATTAGTACAATGAGTTAGAAGACTTAAGGAGACAAAGCTTGAGAAGAAGTCAAGCAATCAGAGCTGAAGTGTTTGAAGCCAAGCATTAGGATTGAACTGAAAGTGTGATATGAAATCTGCAAAGTATGTTGTAAGTTATATCAGATCAAAAGATCATTATCGTTACTTTCTAACAATTGTAACAATAAAGTTTAAATCCTATGAACTTAGGTTGGTTTAATAGCCATGAGATAAATCCTTTAACAGGGTGACATTCCAAGTGAATGTTCTAAAGTCCTTTAACCAGGCCCATTCCTAACAGTTTGGTGAAATCCTCTAACAAGGTCACATTTAACAGTGTGTTGTAAGCCTTTAACAAGGCAGGCTTTTAACAGGGCATCACTTCAAAAGAGTGAGAATCAAGTAGCATGTTACTGGTGGTTATTCCCAAATTGGGTTTCCATGTAAATCATTGTGTCATGTGTTGATCTTGCATGTTTTATCTTTGCATGTTGATTTACTGTAACTTGCTAATATGGTTGATTTAAAAGTTTGGATGGATGAAAAGTGTATGGATTCATAAAAAGTAGTGAAAAAGTATTAATAGGGCATTTGGACCTTGAATAACTGATTCACCCCCCCTCTCAGTTATTCTAAAGAATTCTAACAAAAAACCTAAATCATTTATATCATAAATTACTTGTACAAAATAACCAATTTTATAATGAGAATAAACTCAAGGGTTTGGAGACACAACTATATTGATGTTTGATTAGAATGTGCACCTAAATCTCCTTGTATTGGGTTTTCTTCTTTAGCCTCTTCATCCATCATGGTATCCTCAATGTCCTTCTCTTTTGAAACAATATTTGAAATTGAAGACCCAACATTTCTCAAATCTCTAATTATTTGTCTTCTCTCTTGTTGACGTTATGTTTCCATCTCTTTATTTGTTACAATCTCCTCATCTATCAAAACTTTTATTTTTTTCTTTCTTCGTTGTTTTGATCCCATGTTTCCACCAACTTGGAATTCAAATCAATAAGAGCTTTCAAAATGCAAAAGATGACAAGAAAGTAGAATAATATGACATAGATTCAATGTTACAGCTCATGACTATCAAATAATGATTGCAATTATTGTTTAGTTCTTTGTGGGTCAGCTTTTGGGACCCAACAACTATGTAAGAATCAGGTGCCTGATATATAAATCAGATGACTAATTTTTAAATAATTGGTTACACAATTTTAAAATTGGTTACTTGATAATTTAAACTATCAGTTGCTTGATTCTCAAAACATTTACATTACAATCAAGCACCTAATTTTTGAATTAAGAATCGAGTGCTTGATTCTAAGGCCATGGGCAAGAATTTTTCATTGGCATCAATTTTTTCCTTGGGGAAAGGCACAGTATACGGTTGGTGGGACCAATCCTGTGCCTTTATCTATCAAATTTTGACTAAGGAAATTATTTGACAATTTTAGGCATTTCCATAATTTTTATAGGGTCTTCCTCATCGTTTTTTTCACAAAACAAAGACCCATTATAGATCTTATTGTTCTAATGTTCAAAAATGTAAATTTTATAGTGTTATGAGTTCATTTGTTATTTTTGCATTATTTATTAATAAAAAATGTCACCTATACATAAAATAGTGAGATTGACTAAAACTTTAATAACATTTTAAATTTTTGGTATTTCTTAAATTAATTTACATGTCATCAATCTACACACAATTCTTTTGAAGTTTAAAACAATCAAAAAAGTTAAATTTTGATTAAATTATGGTGTTTGTACATGAGAGGTTTTAGAAATTAGCTTGATTATCAATCAAAAATTAATATTAAAAAATCATCAAAAATTAAAGAAAATTATTCTTATCAATATTTATTGTGTGAGGTAACTTCTTTTAAAAATAAATTCACAAAAAATCATTTAGTTGTGTCAAATTATGGTGTTTGTACATGAGCATGGTATGGTCCTGAGACAAGCATTTTGAAAATGTGGTTTCTAAAGATCCATACAAAATAAAAAAATCTGTCATATAAGTATTCAAATAAATTACTTAGTCAAAAAGTAGACTCTAAGAAACACAATTTCTATTACTCAAATTTTCTGATATTCAAACTATACATGCCTCAAAATCTACCATCATTTGACAAGAAAATCTAAAAACATGAAAAATACATCCACTTTTTGGCCAAAAGTGAGACCCAACTTCTTGTACTGACCTAGTGAAAGACAAGAAAGGAGAAGTAAGACATCGTGTAGATCTCTCAAAGGAGTGACTATGACTACCTCCCCTCATCTAGAAGACATGCCAAACAAGGTAAACATAGACATATATAATAAGGCATAATGGGTTAGTTATTTGAATATTACAAACAAGGTATTGAAATCATAAATAAGAAATTTAGAATAATATATAGATCATGATACAATTCAACCATATACTTAATCTCTTATTTAGACATTATATAGGACATGATCAATTGTCTAATGAAAAGTAATATCTAAGATTATAAGAGTGAAATGGGTGTATGATTTGTATAAATATATTATAGCATAACAACCTAGTTGACTACCGGTTTCTAAGAAGATAAGTACCATTATTTTGTGTTAAGAGTGTGAAATGTTATCTTATAGTTTTACCTATGCATGATTTTGAAAACTTGTGAAATCAAGGAGTATGAGAGGAAACCTTATCCCCCAACCTAGTCCACATATGCTTATACTATCTTCAAAACCCTAAAAACACTTGTTAAGATAAGAGAGGTGTTACATCCTCCACCCCTAAAATTTGACTTACTCATGGAAGTCATTATAATCTTGTTATCGAATTCCACGGTAACCTACCTTAATTAAACTATCTGATCATAATTAGGTATAATATTTTATTAGGAGGAAAGGTTTCTTAGTTTATTTATATGATTTAGTTGTATAATTTACTTAATTAGATTCTAGGATTGGAAAAACATTTCTTCTTAGTTATATCAAAAATTCTAGTTCATGTATTAATATGATTTATCTAGAGACCTTTACCTTTCCTAATCTCTTGTGTCTGGAAAGTAAAAATACTTAAGTAGGTACTCATACTTGATTCACATGATAGATAATCAAAATGTTATATTCATATGCTACCTTCTTTATTTACAATTTCCTTAAATGAACTTCAGTCCCTTAGCTCTCAAAGGTAAAGAGGATAGCCTTGAAGTGTAGTTATTTCTCTATGCTACCAAATATAATAGTCAAATACTTCTATAATTAACTTTATAGAGAAAATGAATCTATTATGTTAGAGTTAATTTATTTCTACTTAAACCACAAGCTACAACCATTTCTAGAACTCTTTTCTTTTATAATTCTCCTATGTTTTTAGTTGGGCAATAAGGAGTTCTTTCGTATATCTTTTCTATTCATTAAATATCATAAATCCCATGGTGCAATGCATCTTGATAGTATATGTTCATGGTTAATTGTCTTATTATTTCCATTATTAGAATATTACCATAATTAGAATTGCTCCTCACCATAGTCCCAAGTTTTCCTAGCTAAAGTAGCTTTGGAGTATCTTACAATATTCTACAAAGTTTAAAACTCATGCTTAACATGTGATTTTATAGATATCAAGTAGATGTTTATTTTTTATTTTTTTTCTCTTAACTATTTGTTCATTCCACCACTATTAGAATTTTGACAAATAAATGACTATGTGACTAAAACATTTAGTTAAAAGACTAAAAATTTCAGTCATGAAACTAAAAGTGATCAAATTCTAGTAATTTTTTGCAATTTATAAGTATAAGTGACTAAATAAATGACTAATTTAGCCAAATCGGGTAAAATCACAAGGTTAGACAAATAAGTGACTAAATAAATGACTACATAATTAGTCAATCATAATTAGTCACCCAAATAAATAACTACATGAATGATCAATGCATTTTTTTATCATATTAATATATTCTTTAATTTTTTTGTAGATTACAATAGATCTAGATTTTTCTATTATTTTTATTTTACTTTTTAGTGTGTAGCTTTTATAATTTATGGTTGTTGGAATCTTTTGTTATCACGTATAATGAATCAATTATATCCATGTACAATAGTTTTTGTAGTTACTTAATATTTGATATTGTAATTTATATGATTGCATTATTTATGTAAGTCCTACAACAACCATAATTTAGACCTCAAATATAAATATTTGAAATGTATGCAAATAATTATTAATTATGAAACCTATAAAATTCTAATTAAAAATATGACAACTTGATACTATATCTATGTTTCCTACATATTAAAGGAATTTGAAACTAAATTTAATTTCAACTTATGTAAAAAGCTTGATTTTTTGTTGTGTGCATCATACTAGTTTATCTTTGTATAATCTAGTTCTAAAAAAATTATTAAATAGAATAATCAAAGTCATCTTAAGGACTTAAAAAGGGGAAAAGGGAATATATTAAAATATATAAATGGTAGAGAGTGATATAGAGATGAATATATAAGTGGACAGAAGGGAGGTGTAAAGGGAAACAAATATAAATATTAAATAGATAAACAGACTAAAAAATAGAAATTAGACATAAATAAATCCAAATGTGCAGACAAAGAGATAAACTAGAAAGAGAGGGAGAGATAAAATGAGAAACAAGTTAGAAAGATAGGGAGGTATAGTATGGGAAGATGGAGAGAAAATTTTAAGACATAATTCTTATACAATAATGAAAATTGTAATAAAATAAATATTATTATAAATTTAAAAAAAATCTACTTGTGTTAAAATAAGTGTTTAGTAAGGCACATAACTTGGAGAAGGTTTTGTAAATTTGGTGTTTTGACACACAAAGTGGTCTTACTTATTCCCCTTTGTGAGCATTACCTAGATCCAATGAGTGTTAAGTGTTCTATATATTATCTTGAGAGATGGATTCTTGTGAACAACTACTCATGAAACACAGGTCAATGAGTTTGACTAAAAATTACACCATTGAATCATGACAAAAATATCATAACAAATTGTGTTTCATCCTTTTGTGACATTTCATCCTTATCCTCTAATCTCTTATCTAATCATACTTCTTAATAAATAATACATTTGATAAATTTTATAGAGAGTGCCAAGGGATGAAGCTAATTAGAAATTGTGTAGAATGTATAAATTGTCTAGAAAGTGTCATTCTTCATTTGATGCATGTCAAAAATATTAATTATTTTAAAATTATTATATCTTCTTTCTCACTTCTCTTGTCTATACTTGTTTCTCAACTTTGAAAATCTTAAATTAAACTAAGATTATTTTCCTCGTGATTTTACTTGATTTTCTTTAGTTTAACAATTTTATAATTATACATTTTAAGATAAAGTCATCCTAAAGTTCACACAATCTTTCATCCTACTAATTTAACTTAATCAATTTATAATATTACATATTTTAAAATAAATAGTTAAAAATTAAATCTCAATTTGTTTAAATTAAAGAAATAAAAGCAACACAAAATAATTCAAATTTAGACTCCTGAAAGGTTTAAATAATAAATATAAAATAAAACTGAAAAAAAATGTTTAAAGAAACATTACCCTAACTAAGATAATTCTTTTATAATAATTGATTATTAGTTTGTTTATTTACCTACGCTTATTAATTAAATTAGGAACGTCCTAATTGTAATTGTGGTATTTTTTTTGGTTTGTAAGGTTAGGAGTCCACAAGGCCTATCACCATTTTATTATTTACTTTTTAAATTTATTTATTATATTGTTTAATTAAAAAGAAATTGAAAAATACCGACAATCTTACAACATGAGCACATAGAGGTAAATGCATGGAGGAGAAATGCGTCCATGAAACAGATGGGAAAATAATGGAAGCAGAGGATAAGCTTTTTTATGCCCTCGAATATTTTTCATCGACTAATTAGTACATGACACTTATTTTGTAGATTCATCCATCTCTGTGTAGCTTTCCTGGAAAGTTGTGAGAAGGAATAAGGTTCAATCCATATGGCTCAAGCATGCATTTCTATTTATCTTTTCCTCTCACCCCAATTAATATCAATTTGGTTGATCATCTTACATGAGACACAAATTATTTTATATTTCTTGAGTAGCCAATAATGGATTTTTTAAATATGTAAAATGATGCATTGCGCTTTTCAAATTTTGTGATTATTAGTTCATTTCAATGAAAAGAGAGGATAATTAATGTATGGAGTGATATAAAAACTATATCAGCGTTTTCACTATTTTACCATGACCTATAGCGGTCCCTATGAGTGAAAGTCGTAAAATCAGAGTCCTCAGACATCTGAATTGAAAATTTTGTTTCATACTCTTTCAACTGACACATTTGATTTTTTCCACCATGCCATAAATAAGCATTGTACATGCTAAGACTAGTCCCTCAGAATAAAACCACCTGATACAATTTGAAATTTTGGCTTTTTATGATACACCTAAGAACACAGCCTACAAATCAATCCTCTGAAGTTCAATGGTCAAAGTAGAACGTAGCATCAAGAACATTTTCCCACTCCATTACCATCATATATAAAGCTAGTGGGAATTAAGGTTGTCTTCAATTCTTGACATCAGTAATAACTCCAAACCAAACCCAAAATCTCATGAATATTTGAAACATCACTCTCCTTAAAACTCTTGATCATTCATGTCATGAAAGAAGAACCGGGGTCCATTTCGATTAATCTTTGGAAAATATGTATCCGAAGTCAATATTGTAAGCCAATCATTCAATGCATTTATGAGGCTCTCTTGAGAACACTTCCTGACTTCAATGCATTGAGTTTGTGGTAAACAATGACACAACATATCCAAAAGGCTGGATAAACTAAGAGATGAATAATGAGAAAAGCTCTCTAAAAGTTTTGACAACATAACTTTGTCTGACTTGTTTACACGAATACGACCAGTCTTAAACGTCACACTAAGGAAGAAATTAAAAGCTTGATGAAAAATAGTCAACTCTAACTACTTAGCACATTTAGTCTAGGAATTAGTTGTTAGTGTCTGATGTTTAAAACAACCGCTTACATGAATGTACTCTTCTTTCGTAGTTTCAAGCTCCTGGTAGATGAGTTTTTGTTGTTTAAACATGTACCACAGGATCTGAATGGTTAAGGGCACATGCTTGTCTCTCATCACCCACTCTAAATTTTATCCCAGCTGAAAGTAGCATCTATTTGAAACCATTGTGAAGGACAATGCAAGCGGCATCCTAGGATCCTCGCCATGATATGTGCATTTATAGAATAACTTCCCACTTTGTATGCATCCTGTAATAGTCAAATGAGTCTGAGGTATTCCATAAGACAAATAATCATGTATCGTTAGAGCATTGTAAAAATTGATTCAAAAAGAAAGCTTCCAGTCATGTTTCAGCCTTTTAAGATCAATATTATCCAACCATTGAACATTGCAAATGTTTAAGCCTTCTAAGATCAATCGTATCCAACCATTGAACATTGCAAGTGTGTAGCATCCTAGCTGCACAACTTAGCTGATCATTGTCCACAAAAATCCAAGGTACTTATATTATTAAAGAATATGCTCCTACACCTTTTTTGTATGCTTGACTTGAAAAGGATCAGTCAGCTTCATATCACATTGATCAACCAACTTAACATAACATTACCCATCATTCTTTCCGCTCGGGCTCCAAGCATCATATTGATCCCAAGGGGAAAATGTTTTTGTCAGGACAAAGATGAAGTTGGAAAGAGAAACCTCTAATTGGAAGAGGAGGTTCAATAAGTTTACAATAAATTGCAGCCATACAATGGACCAAACCTTCAGAAAGCCATACTAGTCTCCAAATGATCAACAAGATATGACTCACAACTCTTAAGTTCCTGTGCCAAGAATAGGGAGTGAGAGCTACATTCCAAATCAACTTGTGGTGACTTATACAAAGGAGGGGAAAGTCTCACTGCTAAACTTGTAGAAGAAAGAGATGAATAATTGCATTGAACTCGAAAATATGAGCACATTTGTCTGCTCAACCCACATGCCAGCTGCTGCAATGAACTAGTAGAACTCTGTGACAGGGATGATTGGATGCGCTCAACCATTTTACTATTTATCCTTAGCAAGTTTAAAAATCCATTAGATGGTTCTAATGGACCAGAATGAGATTTTTGACTAGGATAATATTCTTATAATATATCCCTCTCAATGTTGACATGTGGCATATTCATTTTAATTTTATTTTTCATACTCATGTAGAATGATTCAACTTGTGTCTATGAAATGGATCTATTACGTACGAGTCACATTCAAAAGAAAAAATTGTCTTATGAGTCAAGCATACTTTGTATCAGGATCAGTTAATATTAGGGAGCTAATTGACAATATCCTTTATAACTTCACTTAATCCACACACATCTATCAACAATAACAACATTGGCCTAAATGTTACCCACTACAATTTAGAATGCAGAAATATATAGATTTTGATAACTTATACCCTTGATGTCACATACGGCTATACACTTTTCATAGTGCATTATCATTCAATTTTGCACACAATAATTTCTTGGATGAATTTTATGGGATCTCTATTGCCTTTATCATTATGAGGGACTTTTAATGTTAAAGCATGTAGCTTTGGTCTGATAAAAACTGTGATTAGCATATGTATATATGTACAATAGTATGATGCACATACTGTTATACATATATGCATACATATCATTGCTGCGTGTAAATCAGAATTTTTCTGGAATTTGATTGTGTATAAATTTTTTAGCATCAATGTTTCGGATCACACACCGTGATCTATCACTTAGGATGAAGAGTGCAAGAGAATAGAGAAATTAAGTGATGGATCACTATGTGTGATCCGAAACGTTGATGCTAAAAAATTCAGACACAATCCAATTCCAGAAAAATTCTGATGTATTTCTAATGGATTGTGGAAATCAAATGACAATAATGTATATATTTTCTGAGATCATTTAAGGCGTGATCAAAACTTATTCTGATTTCTTTGATTTTAGATGACTATCGATCTATATTTTATATCGGATTGCAGTTCATAATGATTAGTAATACATTTTTAGACTTTTGTTAAGTCTGTAACAAATTGGACATGATTAGTTACACCAAATTGGTGTGATTGTAAATGTCCATGTCTCCTTTCGGAGACATGACCATTCACCATCACATCCTTTTGTGTGATATTTTTACTTGATCCGCCCAAGTAAACAAGGCATCAAATCAATTAATGCAAGCACATCAAAGGATCGAAGGACATTCTGAGTTCAAGAATATTATATTATCTCTGTTATTTATGTACTAGCTTATACAGATTCTGGAGCAAGTCTATCCCTTGTCAACAGTGTTCATACCTGCAATAAAATTGTGTATCAGTCTGCCATGAATTTGAAAACAAAAAAGAAACTTTACATGGTATAAGAGCGTTGTTAAGGAGAGATCTCATTAAGTTTAATTATATTTATTTATTTTGCATTTTTGTTATATTTCTTATTATCTTTTTATCATCTTCATTTAGTTAGTTTTATTCTCATTATTTTCATTTTCATTTTCTATTCATTGTGGTTTATGGTGCATTTTAATTTATTTATTTCCTTTGACTTTCCCATACCAACTCTTTCTATGATCCTTATTGTCTCGACATGTGTGCTTCTTTATATATCTTCTAGTTGGTGTGTAACGACTCAATTTTCTCCCCCAGCTAGTCTCATCTTGATGATGAATCATAAAGTGTGATTCAAAATGTTGATGCAAAAAATCAGCACACAATCTAATCTAGAAATGCATTCTTAATGCTATTTCTGTCATTGCAATGAAATATTCCATCTATCAAACTTTCTCATTTGATGTCACTATTTGCTTATTATTTTCTTGTATAGTATTATGCAAGTCTTCTAAAACCTTATTCTTCTTACACAAATCTTCATCGTTGATTTATGTTACAGTCTTAAGATCCCCTTTTAAGTGAGGATATTTGCCAACTGCATCTCCAGAATTATAGTCCTCATCTCATGCATCCCATCCACATAAATCATTCCCAAGATCTTGTTTTTGGTTATAACTTATAATGATCCTTTCATCTTCTATGGTGTATATGAAGGATATTTCAAATGAAAAATCGTAATTGTATCATTTCCAATATTTATTAAACTCGAACAACCTTACCCTGATGACCTCATGAGTCCATAGTGTGCAAACCAGCACTGGATAGAATCCATAAAATCTGTTCCTCAGCTTACCATTACTAGGACCCATGTACTTTCCCTCTTTGAATATCCTACATTTATTCACAATAATGCTCATCTAGGACCAAACAAATAGTTCTTCATCATGTTGTTTCAGTGGAACTTCTTGCTCCAAATGCATAGTTATTTGTTTTTGTGGCTCAGCAAAAGTCACGAGTGTATTTTGTTGGAATTCTCAAGTGCTTCATGGCACCCAATAGTTTCTGCATCCCCTTTTCAAAACCCACACCACTTGAATGTTGAAGTAGGTCATTATATTTGTAATCCTGTTTTTTCTTACCTTGACAGAACAAGCATCTCAAAGTCCCATCCATGTTCTTTTTTATATGATTTCCCTTCCCTAGATCCTCATATTCAATTTTTTTATATTCTTTTGTCTTAGATTCACTTATATCACCGTCATTTTCACTGGATATATCCATTGCTATGCTAAACCAATTGAGAACAAATCAAAAAGATGTTGATTTCTAGGCCCTATTAGGTGCTCTAGAAGTGCTGAAAACTCTGCTGCTGATAGGAGGAATGGAGGAAATCTCACACCGAGCAGCTCTTTTTGACATATCACCCACATAAATTAATCATCACTGCAAGAAATATCATGGAAAGACAAACTCTCTAACACCCTTGAATAGCTTTTCAAAATTGCTTAGCCCACATCCTTATGGTACTGTATATTGCTCATATCCAAAATGGTCTGTAATAAGCTGGGAAACTTGAACTTAAAGAATAATAGGGGACTTTCTGCTCATTCTTGAAGGATCTCTCTCCTCGCAACATATCTTTCATCTTGCTCCGGAGAGACTTGGAAGTGGATCTATTATTCCTTCCACTATTTGTATGCTTAGAATGAGGTTTTTGCTTCCACACATGTATAGCACCTTCAATGAAATTCACAATTTCCAAAATGTGATGTTCACGTGACAACTCTAGGAAATCTAGAAGACAATCAGGAGAAAATTGTTCCACACTTTGTTTAATATGGTTGTAAACAAGCTAAAGGTTTGAGTGCTTCACAAGTAGTCAAATCTGCTGAGCAGATCAAAATGGACACAGCAAATGTTTGTTAGATTAAAAATAATGACTTGCCCTTGTTTAGGAACCCTTTTTAAGAGCATTCAAAGTATCATTTTCGTTCCTTGTACAAAATAAATGAGAATGCATAGCCACCCATCAATGTATTGTTTTCTAATATTAATATTGTAGATCTTGTGTGCAGCAATAATATATTTGCAAAAATATGAGTGTTTCCTGCTATGTTACTGTTGATATTCTAACTTTTTGCCAAGTTGGATCCCAAATTTGTTACAGTACATACACAATAATAAACGCCATTCAAAAAAGTTCTCTAAACAATAGTAGCTTGGTTTAGTGTAGACATATATGGTCTAGAGAATATGCGTGTGAAGAATTTACCGTGCAAAACAATTATATGAATTTTGGGACATCAGATCCTTTTCAATGAAGAGGTTGCTTTTGGGTTAGTACGGGTTGTGCACTATCTAATATCTCCTATCTAAGCTTGGTTAAGAAATAGAGGTATGTTTGTTGACTATTGTAATGGCAAGCACAACGGAAAACCAGACTTATGATCTGATAAAATTAGATAAAATAACAGGGATACAATTAGTAGATATATACAAATCAAATTCTGTCTTATTCATTGAAAAATATTATATCAGAGAATTATTGAGAGGTACAGTCAGTTCTTATATTTAAGGATTTTGTTTTACATTTGAATATTTAAATTGAATTCATCTAATACTTCTAATGCCAACATTATTATTAATAATTTTTTTGTTATTTGCAACACACAAGTACATGTTGATGTTTTTTCAAAAGGCATTACATACAAATACATATACAGTTGTAGATATGGATACAACCATTTTGAAGATGTCTAATATAAATAGAGAGACATGTAGATACTAGGTATTGAAATTGTTGGAAATAGTTTTAGCAAAGTATTTTTTTTTTGCTAATGTCCTGGTTGTGTTTTTGGTTGAAAAATGTAGCTATGAGCACCCTTACAAATTTTCATCCAAAATCTAGAGGTATCAACAAAGAATTTTAACTACAATTTAGAAAACATTGAAAATTTGTAGTCTCTTGGAATACAGGTATGCACAATATGGGTTTGTTAATTATTTTTATGAACTTTTAACAAAATGCCACCAGAAAGAGAGATAGAGAGGGCATTCAAATTGGAAAAGGATTATGATCAATCAAATCAATGCCAAGATAAGAATGAGAAAGAGGAGTGTTTTTTCATCCTAAAAATAAGCAATTTTTTATTGACTAAAAATCATATTTTACAGAAGGCTACTGGAGGTTGAGAAGAAACCTGGTCTATGAAACATTCATGAAGAAAAAATCCCCAATCGTTCATGACCTAAGCCCAACATTCAATATGTGGCATCTGGTATCACTACAAACTATATTCATAATTTCCCCTCTCCGCCAAATTTCCTAAATGTTGAATGACTATCTACCATTAGCAGGCAGACTCAAAAATGGAATTTGGCTGAACGTTGAGTTGTTCTCCACTATTAGGACGTAAGCTCAAAATTTGAATAACAGTTAACAGACATTGCAGAAATTGGGTGCACAAAACCTGCCTAGTTTTTGTCCATTTCCTTCTCTGCAATACAGTATATGTTAGGCCGGTAAATTCGTATATTTGCAGCAGCATGGACCTCAATTTCTTATACACTTTATGCAACACAAGACATCTATAGACATTTTTTTCTGCCAGAGGTTGTTCACATGCAATACACCTGTCTTTGAAATAATTATAATTCCTGGAGGACATAGAAATGTGGCTCAATATAGCATTTTTCGGTGTGTAATCTAAAATGTACATTACCCTTTTCGTATTCTGCACCACGAGTTGTGCAATACACTGAGAAAGACCTTGAGGATCACACCTTCTCTTGCGTTGGTTACTAGAAATTCATCTGCCCTGCTCTCTGCGACAACAATCAAAGAGTGAAAAAATAATTTGAACAATGTTTTACTTAAAAAGTGTGCAAGTTCTGTATAATCAATATAGGAAACTAAAATTATAAATGAAATCACACAGTTTCATTGGCTAGTTAGAAAAAAATTTAATAACAGTTTAAGCATCAGACTTTGCTATAGTTCCTGGCAGGAACTAATTATATGAATAATGTAAAATTTGGATCAATAACTCTTTGATTTGTAATCTGGATGCCCGCTATCCTGAATACTAGTCCTGCCATCCCGAAACACTCCAACACTGGTGTTACACTGCCACAAACTTGCATCTAAATTTGAGAGATATTATTAAATGACTACAAATAACAAACTTTTATGATTCTTCAGTATTTCATCATGACTATGACCTCTCAAAGAACACTTCTAAAATGTTCTCACATATATTCTATCTTAAATTGACCTTCTTGAAAGGGTGTATTTCTGGAAAATGCACTAGGTTCCAACTTTATCTGCAGTATAGGGTCTCAGACCTGACATATTCTATCACATGTCAAACCAAAGGGGAATGCCTACAACCAGCTCACCTTTTATGAAATGATGAGATTGATAAAAAAAATTAATATGGTATTGCAGGCATTGAACCTACTCAAGTTCGCAATGCAGTCTATAAAAAAGGGCCATGCCAATCTAAAAGGTATGATAATATGTAAACAAGGTAACACTTCACTAAAAGGGGAATGCTAATCTAGAAAACAAAGTCACATTTGTCACAACTTTTGCAATGCAAAAATTATTGGGTATGACTCGAGATAACTTCTCATCCACGAGGACTACTGCTCTAGACATTTATAGGATTTCTTATTTTAAGCATTGATTGCAGAGACAAGATTATGAGTGTACCATATGGTTTGCATCTATCATATGGATTCCTACAATGGACAAATAACTTCCTTCAAATTTCTCAGCTGAAGATTTAAGTGGAAAAGGTAAATGCAGAACAACATTAGGGCAACATGTAGGCTTATATGAAGCTCAAGCAGTCGCAACCATTTTAAGCTGAGTTCCTCATTTCTTTTCCCTTCATGTAGTATTTTACTATATTCTATTGTTAGCATTCTTTATTTCTCCAAATGATATGCCTACCTAAATGACCCAACTAGAATATAGTCCTAACAAACAGAGTCAAAGGTTTTAAAGAACCAGTTACGTATAAACTATGTAAATAAAGTTTTAAGCTATTGTCCAACAACTTCTCCTTGCATGCTAAAATATAAAGGAAAATTATAAACTAGGCATTTACAATCCTACTTGATCTTGAAGTAGCCAAGGAAAGGTCCAATTTCTATAGAGCAATCAGACTCATGGATTATATTTCATGATGCATTTTCCATAATGCAACTTTTGTCTTTGAATGCTGACCTCACCTAATCTACGACTCTCTTTGAGTTTGGGCTATTTCAGAATGTGTTATTTGAGAATATTTCAACTTTGCACAAAATGAAATAGATGTATACTAAAACTGCTTTTCAAATTAGAACATGAAGCCTCTTATCCCGTATGCCTCTGTATGCCTCTCTATTGTTGCTGCATCTTTCTTTTTCTTTTTTGTTGAGACTGTGCCCTGTTATGTTTCTAATCTGTTTTTAAAAGTATCCATTCATAAATAACCAATTTCTCCATATATTTTCTTGAAACCCTTTCTCATCAATTATTCTATTTATATTTTTTCCTAAAAATAAAATTCAAGCCACATGTTTAGTCAAGAGTTACTTTTGTTAGGTCTAAAATGAGATTTGATGTTAACATTTTAGGCACCAATTAGAGGTATAGGTTTTACAAATAGATGTTCAGAGAGATTATGGGTTTATATTATAATCTGTAATTAAAACCTAGGTTGTCCTACCTTTCCTTTTAATTATTTTCTTATAACCTAAATTAAGAAATCAAAGAAAATGTCTACTAAATTAGGATAAGAAGTCAATGACCAACTGATCCACTTGGTTGTATGAATAAAAGATAAGACAAAGCGATTGGTGTGGAAAAACTAGTGTACATATTGGAAAAATATTCCACCTCATAGGTTCTAGACATACATCAAATAGGTGAAGAAAAAGATGGGCAAATTAAAATGTGTCAAGTCTATCTATTCTATTTACTAATTTGTGTAATTTAATTTAAGTTATGATTTTAAAGCATGTTCACTATGACCTATTGGTAGATCAAGTTGTGTTATATATACATATATGTATATATATATATATATATATATATATATATATATACATATATGTATATATATATATATACATATATGTATATATATATATATATATATGTATATATATATATATATACATATATGTATATATATATATATATATGTATAGATATATATATATATGTATATATATATATACAGATATATGTACATATGTGTGTGTGTGTGTGTATACATACATATATATACATACATATAGATATATACATATATGTATGTATATATACATACATATAGATATATACATATATACATATATGTATATATATATGTATGTATATATATATGTATATATATGTATATATATATACACACACACACACATATATATACATATAGATATATATATGTGTGTGTGTGTGTGTGTGTGTGTGGGGGGGGGCGGGGGGGGGGGGGGGGGGGGTTGGATAGATAAAGGTACTTACCAAAGAATGCTTCAATTGATTTATTGAACCATTCAAGAAGTTTTTTGGTTGATTTTTAGTAACTTTTAATTATTTAATTTATGGTAGAGAATAATGATGCAATGTATCTAGTTGTTTGATTTAAAGCATTGCATTTAAATTATTTAAGGTACTTACTGTAGTCATTAAAAAAAAAAAAATTCTCCTAGAGGTAAGTGCATTCATGTTATATATTTGATGAAGCTACAAATAAAAAAATTCCTCTCAACAAAATAAAAATTAAGAACTTGAAACAATAGTAAATTGACATTCAAGAATTTTAGACTTAATTTTCTCCCTTGTTTGCACAAATAAAGCTCTTTCTAATTTTTTCCACACCTTTTATTATAATAAGGCGAACAAACCACATGCAATGACTTTGATGCTAAAAACATTATCTTGATCTTTATATTATGCATTTAATAACACTACTATTCTTTAAAGGGTACTAGCTCAATGGAAGAGTGCCTACTTTGCAAGTAAGAGGATGATGGTTCGATTCCATCATGCCCTAATATGACTAAACTAGCGATTAAATAAACTACCAAATATACTATTAGTATTACCAAATAAACTACCAAGAAACAACAATAAAGACCATATCAATGATCAAATTAATGATTAAAATAGTTTAGTTGTAAATTTGGTTGCCAAATTAATGATCAGAAATAAACTACCAATGGTCACATGAATAAAATTGGCCATATATCTACAATTTTTAGCAGTTTATTTAATCATATATTGTTTTTTTTGTACTAGTGCATAGAGGCCTTTATTAGTCCTTAAGAATCATTTCATATTGCTAATATATTAATAGGGATAATACTCACACTTATTAGAGTTATTCAACTATTCAACCTTTCTTGAGGGCGGAGTGGTTAATTTCTATATAATAGGAGGAGAGGAACACAAGACCTAATATATTTTTTACCTATTACTCTATGTTACTCTAAATTATTGGTCTTTTATAGAGTTTATATAGTTTGGGAAAGATAGAGAAAATATATTTACTTTAGCTATTCATCAATTCGTCAGACCAGAATAGGAAGGTTGTGTATCTACAACTTCTTTGTCTAACAATTTTACGTTATTCCCATTGGAGTTATTTTTCATAAGGAACTTGGGTAAAAGTAAAAACATGTGTCACCCTTTTACAAAGGAAAAGGCTAACATCAAAAAAAGTGTTACACTTCAACAATGTAAAAGTCATATTTCTGTTTTAAATTTTAGGTTGGTGTAAACTGATAACATGTGGATAAAAGGATAAATTTTATCTATTTTATTTTTATATTTAAAAATAAATTAAAATAGTATTTTTTTAATAATTTTCAATAATTTTATTTTAATAGTGTTAAAAATTGAGCAAATTAGGGGTTATAGTCCCCACAATAGAAATAACTGCAACTAAATGTTTTTTCATCTAAATTTGAGGTATGTTGTTGATGACATATCTATCTAGAACTATCAAAAAGAAATTTTAAAAAATATTTTATATTTTGTCTGTTATAGCTATTTTAAGTTGAACTTTTCATAATTTAATAGTTTTTCATTCCCACCATCTTTTCCCTTGTAAATCTATGTTAACCATTACAAATGTTATATATTATCGAAGAGGACTCTCTCCTCTAGAACAATCCATCATTTTTAAATTCTTTTGGTATCGTCTACTAATTTTTATATTTTTTTGAATGTGGATCATCTTCAATGTTGAAATAACTACTTGCATTATTTTGCAATTATTGTAATCGATATTGTGTCACCTATTAAAAAAAATTGTATTGGCATAATTTTGACTACAAGTTCTATCCAGTGGTACTATTTTTTAAAACCTGATGTAATTAGCCTCTAAAGTGTTAAGTTCTTTAGAATTGCAAAAAACATAAAAGAAGTGCCACATCAGATGACACAGATAATTTCAGCATGATCCAATCTAGTCAAATTGGATCCAACTAGATTACTTTGACCGAAAAGCCATCAGCACAAGGTTCACATGTGTGAGTTTAAAACTTTTATCTACTTTGAACAATTAAATAGGTATTTAAAAAAAAAAATTAAAAAATTGATGAATGACCGAAGCCTTTGATTAATATAATAAAGTGTTTATAGAAGCTTGCCTCCATTCAAATAGGCACTGGTAGGAAAGAATGGAGAAGAAAACCTCCAGTCTTGCCTAGGACATAAGTCCTATATTATTACAAATATAAAAGGGGCATACCCCAGTGATGATACTTAAAATTGGAGCATTTTACGAAATAGAGGGATTAATCCCATTTAACATCTACATCACATCTAAGAGTTGTGCATACAAAACTAGGCAAATTATAATAATTCATATCCTTGATGTGAAAGAAAATACACCATCGAGCCATCCTCACTTCATGTTGGGCTAGTCAGAAACATGTTAACAAACAATGAAAACACAAAAGAAGAGCTGATATCTGAATAACAAGTATGCTATTTCATATCATAAATATGAGAATATAAAAAACTATAAATAAGATACTTAACTTGAAAGCACTTCCCAAATGAGCTCATAAATCAGAATTCAACATATAAGGTAGAATAAACATAGTCTTATCCATTAAAAATCTGAAGAAAAGCAAGAATTGAAAAAGGTGAAAACTAAAAATGGAGCTGCATAAAAGATAAAATTGAAATAAGTTAGAACTACTTAATATAGCCACCCAAAACCATCTAATAAAGGATTAGAGACCAAATTCCCCCACCTACCATTATCCATAATAAATCTAACTCGGTTAAACATCCCTGTTTCAACAAGCTAATACCATCCTCCAACTATTGATCAATCAAAGTGGATTCCAAACGTTCTCTCGGCACAACACCAAACAACTTGATATTGATTAATGAAACCACTACAACATGAGTGAAAGGAATATAATCACACCAAAAGAAACCATGCAATAAGTTGCAAAGTCAAGTGAAGCTTTCACACTCCTACCCATCTATACTTCTAGCTGAATTAGTAGCTACTATCTAAACAACAAACCCTCATGCCATATTGTTAGATAGTCTAAAACTAGGGAAAGAATAAAACCATCTAGGAGTAAATAAAATAAGGAATCCTCTAACAAATAGGGAGGGCTGATATTCCCTTGCCCAATCATACAATAATCATAATCCCTATCTCCAACTGTAGATAAAAGAATACATACCAATCCACCATCCAAATACATGAAACAAATTAACAGAGGAAGGGGATAGACTCCAAGAGGGACCATTACAAGGAAACTCATGCTCAAATTAAAAGTCTTGTATAAGAATTCTACTTATAGACTAGAATATTATTAAGTCAATGGCCATTAATTAGATTAATACCATCTGCCCCATAGTTTTCTAGTTGATTAGCTATTGAGTTTCCTTTGCGATAAATATGAAAAACTTGGTAATCCTCAAAGCGATCAATAAGATTAAGGATAGATTCTAATCTTGAGTTAATGACCCAATTAGGAGTTGATCACTTCCTAATTGCATTCAGAATAATTTGAGAGTCTCCTTTGATAACCACTTTGGTAATTCCAACTTCCAAACACAAATTCAAACCTACTTCCAGTGCCTCTAGTTTGGCCAAGTTATTAGAGGTGGGCCTAATGGCCATTTCTTTTTTTGTTAACCATTTCCCAAAATCATTGTTAATAATGCAACTGATTCCTGCAATCCCAAGGTTACCGCAAGCAGCTCCGTCAAAATTGAGCTTGGCCATCCTGTCGGGGGAGGGGACCATCTATAGTTAGCCCTATCTTCTTTGCATTTTTTAATATAGATGAAGGGGGGATTAATTAGGTAAGCCCAATTCTTTTTCATAAAGCCATCCCAGGATCAAAAGGAACCTTCTTCTTTCATACATTTTGTGAGATGCGAGTTAGTGACTTCTACGATACTTGGCTCAATTTTTAAGATCAACTCATCCATCTTCACTTTGGAATTCTGAAAAATACACCTATTCCTCTCCTTCCAAATTTCCCAAGAAACAATTTATGGACATATATTCCAAATCTTACTATAGAAACCTTTAACCAAGCTGGTTGGCCAGCTAATAAGAAGGTCCCTATAAGATTTTGCGAACGACGCAAACCAACCAAACTTAGATCTCAACCATTCCCAAAAATAAAGCGAGTAGGGACATCCAAAAAGTAAATGATAAAACTCCTCCAAATGTTGTTCAAAAAGTACACATCTTGATGGACCATATATCCCAAATTTACTTAACCTTTTCGCAGTTAAGAAACTGTTTTGAAAGGCTAGCAATAGGAAGAATCTAGCCTTAGGGAGACAAGCCCCATCGTAGCATGGTTTTAGTGGGATATCTAAATTTTCCCAACTTTGAGAGAAGAGAATCATATTATAACCATCCTTAACTTTGTAATTCCCATCATTGGCTACTGCCCATATAAGCTTATCCATTCTTTTGGACTGCTTGACAGCCCTATCCGAGATAATCTTGATGTATTCTTCTACTTCTACCTGATCGAAACCCAAGCTTTCCACTGATTTCCAAACCCATCTAGTCACACCATTAATCAATATCTTTGTTTTATATTTATCGACTTCTGTGCCCCATTGAGAAATTAAAACTTCCTTTAAGTGTTTTGGATAGGCTTTGGAAACAATAGGAGGATGTCCATCCCATGAATACTCCCAAAATAGGGCTTTATCACCTATGCCAACCTCCCAAGTGAGGAACTTACCAATAAGGTCATGACAGTTCAGCATAAAGTTCCAACTTTTAGATCCCTTGGGGGGATTCTTCATTCTGAAGATAGACATGGGGTCTTCCACATTTAGATATTTTTTTAATAATATCTTAGCCAATTTTTTATCCCTTTCGAAGAATAATCACCAAATGAGTTTCGCACCCAAAGCTTTGTTCTGCCATTCTAGGTTTTTAATGCCTAGTCTGCCCAATGCTTTAGGTTTACAAATATTATCTCATTTGATTAGTGCCAGTTTTTATCTTCATCACAATGCTTCCACAGAAAATTCTTGAGTTTAGGTTCTAGTTTAATGTGATGACTCTTTGAAAGAGGGAGGTAGGATAGGGGATAAATCAGAATGGTGTAGAGAACTAAACTAAGTTTGGTGACCTTACCTGCTTTAGAAAGCCATTTTCCCTTCCAACCCCTGATCCTAGCATCCAATTTCTCAATAGTGTTATGCCAAACTTTGCAGGATTTAGAGCCTTTTTCAAGCGCAATTCACAAATATTTACATGGGAATTGTCCTTTCATATAGCCCATCAACTCACAAATCCGATCTTCCAAACCTACTTTAGTATTTAGAAAGAAAATCTTGGACTTATGCTCATTTACTTTCTAACCTGAAGCCATCATATATGATTTTATAATGGATTTAAACTCAGAAGCTTTAGAAATAGTACTCTTTCCAGGGAGGATAGTATCATCAACATATTGTTGATGAGTGATATTCGGTATGTTACTTGTGACTGTAATACTCGAAAGTCACCGGTTTTGATGAGCCGCCATTAAGGCTCTCCCAAAATCTTTAGCCATAATGATAAAGAGGGAAGGTGATAACGGATCACCTTGCCGAATACCCCTAGAGATTTCAAAGAAACCTTTAGGCGTACCATTAATAAGGATTGATATTTTGGGCATAGAGATGAATTTAAATATGAGATTAATCCATTGGTGTGAGAATCCAAAGGCTTCGAGCACCTTGAATAGAAATTGCCAATCGACCATGTCATACGCCTTTTGTATATCAAGTTTCATAAACATACATGGTTCCTTACTTTTGGTAGGTAAATGAATAGCTTCTTGAATAGTAATTATACCATCAAGAATGGATCTTCCAAGAACAAAACCTATTTTTTCCTCAGAGATTAATTTAGGCAAGAAACTTTTAAGCCTATTTGCCATGATCTTGGAAAAGATCTTATAAATCATATTGCAGAGAGCAATAGGCCTATAGTCTCTCACTATCTTAGGATCATTATTTTTAGGAATTAGGGTAATAAAGGAGAAATTAATTTCCAATAGAAGAGCGCCTCCATTTCTTGAGGCTTCAATGGATTTCCATAAATCGACGTCGATAATGTCCCAGTACTTTTGGAAGAAGAAGGCCTGGAAGCCATCAGTACTAGGAGATTTATCGAGGTTCATATTAACAACTATAGATTTTACCTCATCCAAGGTAATAGGTTTATTTAAGAACTTATTGTCTTCCTTAGTGATAAGCCTAGGAATATAATTTAGCATCTTATCCTGTGCCACTTTATTGGATCCTTCATAGTTGTTAAGAATATTTTTAAGATGGGTTACAAAGGTATCCACAATTTTTCTTGGCTTTTCAACTAGGATACCCTGATGATTTTTAATACAAGTAATTTTATTCTTAGATCTATTGTATATAGTTGAGTTATGAAAAAAAATTGTATTACGATCTCCTTCTAACCATTTTTCCCTTGATTTCTGTTGCCAAAAAATTTCTTCTTTTGATAAAATTAATTCCTGTTTAGCCAATAACTCTTTTTCTAGCTGATAACTTTCATTGGTCATACCGTTCTTTATAAGGTCTAGGTGTAGGTTTTTAAGCTTGTTTTCTATTTCTATCTTTTCTTTGAATAAATTGTTAAAATGACATTTATTCCATTTAAGGATGCGCTCTTTAAGTAACTTTAGTTTATAAACAAATGAAAACATCTTTGGACCTTCTACTATCTCTTGATCCCACCAAATTTTAATATTGTTAATGAAATATGGATCTAGGAACCACATTTTTTCGCATTTAAATGGGTTTCGCAAGGGTTTGTGAGGTTCTGAAAGTTCCAGATGAACTGGATAATGGTCTGACCCAGCAATGGGCAGAATAGCTAATTGAAAGTTAATATTATTATCAGCTAGTATGATAAAGAACCTATCTAATTTCTCTACAATATATGTGAAGTCTTTCCTTCTATTATTCCATGTGAATGTCCCATTGCTGGTAGGGACATCTATCATGTCATGTTCCCTAACCCATGCTCTAAAGTCTAAAGATGATTGCGAGAGATGGTATATACCACTTGCCTTTTTAGTTAGGTCTAAAATAGTATTAAAATCTCCTCCTATCAGGAAGGCATAGTCTTTAAAGTTTCGAATGAACTTACTAATCTCTTTCCAAACTTTTTTTTTGTCCCCATAACTAATCAGACCATAAACATTGATAAGCATTAACTACAAATTAGACTTAAGACTCTTAACGGTAGCACTAATCCAATGAGGACACTAATAAAGATAGCTAAGAGATACCTTCTTGGGGTTTCATAAAACTCCTAAACCACTAGAAGCTCCTACAGATTCTTGGAATAATGAGCTCCATAAGCTTAACATTTTATCTAATTTAATAGCTTCATCATTTTTAAGTTTAGTTTCTTGAGTTATAACAATATCAGAATCAAAGGATTTAAGGTTTTGTTTCACTAACATTTTCTTGCTAGGGGCGTTTAGTCCCCTAACATTCCATGTTGTTATCTTCATGTCTCTTTGGGAAGGACCTTCCCCTTCCCTGCATTAAAAAGCTTATCAATTTTCTGATGCTCTCTATTGAGCCCTCCTGCTTCTCTCAGGTCTTTTAGTGATCTCCTACCCCTCTTTCTTTTGGACTTACCAAAGTTAGGAGAGCTCAAACTATCCTGATTCTACTGGATCCCTAGAGTTTCTATTGCTTTTTTGGGTCTAAAATCATTGCTATTCTTATGATTACTCTTCCCCTCTATATTTTCAGCTTCTAACTCATTAATGATCTTATCAATGATTTCTGCCTAAGAATCTTCTTCCACACCATTTCCCATAGTATTGTCACCTCTGTGTCCCAAATCTGCAACCTTCCTATAAATGCTCTATTCTAATCTTCTAGCTTTATCCTCTACCTCTATGTTTATCAAGTCTCTTTTAAGATCATCACAATTATAATTGTTGCCCTCTAGTTTGATGATTCTCTGGATAAGTTTAGTTTTTTGCTCCTTTGAACTTTTATTGATTTCTTCAAAGCTAAAAACCTGAACTAATTCATCTACTAACTACTCCAAATTCTCATCTCTTGAGCTCAATTCATATACATCTACCTCTATATTGCCTTCTATGTTTAAGAAATCTTGAACCATTTTTGCTAGAGATCTCTCACCTTTATAATCCTTCTCTTTGCAAGCCATCTCTATTGGAGTGAACGGAGAGCTTCTGAACTCTGAAAGAGTCTGCTAGAATTTAGTGGCTTTGTATTGGCATCCTTTAATAGGTGTGACAATAAATGGTTCCACCATTTGGCATTTTACCTCTAAAGATATTTCCTTTGTAGGTACATCAAGCTCTTTTGGGTTTGGATCTGCTTCAAATAACATGTGATTTTCCATATCTTCAATGTTCGTATCTTTAGACATCCTTACATCTCCTAGTGGCTAGTCACCATGCATAAAACTGATTAAATCCATAGCTTCTATGATTTCCAGTGGCCTAGGCTTGATTGGTGTTAAAGATGGCTCAATTGCCATTTGTTGTTTACTTCTGTTCGAAACTGAAAAGCCTTGATCCTTTGCTTATTTGTCTGGAAGTTTTTGTACCTATGTAGGTTTCTACTTCTCATTAGTTGAGCAATCCTTGTCTAATGGAGAATCCATCTCAGAATTCTTGACAATAATTGATTTGAGTCTTATCTGGGACTCTGGTTTGCCTTTAGCAGAGGCCTTACCACCTTTATGAGAGTCTGTATTTCCCTTAAAATGCTTATATTCCATGTTAGAAGGATCTAATTTACACAATTTTGCCCTTGATTTCCTTCTATGTTCTCTGAACTTTGGGAATAACTTCTGAAAATATAAAGTGCTTGGAACAATGTTAGTGTATGTCTTCTTTCCCTTTTCTATTTTAATAATTTTTGAGATTTCTCCTTTGTAGGGGTGCAGATAGCAATCATATGATGCTTTCCTTGTATCAACTTTCATTCATCCTTATAATGACTAATTGATTTTTGTTTTAAAGAGCATTCTAACATCATTATCATACAGATAAGAAGAATCTACAGCTAAGAGATCTCCTAGTCCAAACCCTAGGGATTTAAGCATCTCTAAATGATTTAACTTTGGTGGCATGGACATAATATGAAACCAAACTGGACATATGATATATAAACTCTCTAAATTGAAATTAGGATACCAAGCAATGAATTTCACAACATACCCATTAAAAAAACATTCAGAGACATTCATGAATTGATGTCTAATGCCTTCATTACTACATTGTAGATAAAGAACATTGTTTGAGAAGTAAGAAATACTTACCTGTGATCCGCAGTTATCTTCTAACCAATCAGACAGAGAAGGTAAATCTTTTTTCAATCCACACTAGATAGCATAAATGCCACATAATTTGCATTCATCCCAGGCATCTTCTATACTTTTCCCATGGATGGTTATGAATTGAACTACCTTATTTGAAGAATTTGAGCCCTTAGGGTTTGGGGATGCCCTAGGAATTGTAGATTTTAGGTAGCGATGTGGGGGGATGTACAAACGAGAGAGATTGGGGCAATCAATGGATGAATGGTCAGTTTTGCGAGGAGTGAGATGTGCTGATGGATCTGCCCTACCAAGGTTTGAGCATGGCGAAACTAGCAGTTCATGAAAGGATTTAGCATGTTTGGTTAAATGAAAAAATCTAAATTGTTCCTCAAGGCTATCTAATGTGAAATATGCTCAAGAATAATGATGAATAGACCGATCAGGGCTACGGCTTGCAGAAGTTCCTTGGACTACTCTAGATGACCTCAATTTTTGTCTAAGATCGTTCCACTGATTCGCTTCCAATACCTTTAGTGCCTCAAATTTGTTTGAGGGTTTGACCTCAAAATTTAGTCTAGGATTCTTCTGAGCCTTCTGAGAAGCAGCCTTATTCTTCTTTTTTTGCTTATGAGTAGGATATTGCCATGAATGATGATCGTTTCTCTGATATGTAAAATTAGCATTTTCACTATGGATCGCCATTATTCAAAAAAAAATTTCAAATATTTTTTAATTCTTAATTAAATAGGTTATTTATTTTAAAGGTAAAGTTTTATTTTTTAAATTTTTATATTTAATTCAATAAAATAACTTTTTATTTTAAAGGAATTTTTTTTTAAATTGTTATATTTAATTAAATAAAATAGATTTTTAGGCAAGAGCCTACAACACAATGGTAACTTATAAGCCTCTCATGTGGGAGGTCTTGGGCTCGAATTCTCTTAACATGAAAATTTAATAATTACAACAATTAACAATAATGAATCTAGGCTTCAATCATTTATCAATGAAAAAATAAAAATAAAAAAATAGGTTTTTTATTTTAAAGGCAAAGTTTTATTTTTTAAATTTTTATATTTAATTCATATTTTAATTTGTGGTATTAAAAAAGTTAAGTTTACATGAAATTTTATTGAATTAAATAAATTTTATTGAAGAAATATTTGGAAATTAGATTTCTAAAGTTATTTTTGTATTGAAATTGATTAATAAAATTTGTTGTTCATTTTAAATTTATTAAATAATTTGATCTAAATCAATTATTAGAATGAATTTAGGTGTTTTAAAACATTATGAAAACTACTAAAATTATTAAATAGTTAAAGTATTTATTTTATTTAATATATTTTATAATTTGTTTAATCTAAATTTAGCAATGCTTTAATGCAACTACTTGTCTTAGGATTGTGTAGTATTACAAATAGTCAAATATAATAAGCTTCTAAAGTTGAAAGTTTTTTCTAAATTGTCTATGATCTAGTATTATTTATGTAATTGAATTTGGGAGCCTTTTGTATGCAAGTGATTTCAAGCTCTCTATTCAAGTTTTGTGCAATGGGGAATAAAGAAAAAAGAGCAAAAATATATGATCAGGTCAAAGATGACCAAAAGAAATGATGAACAAAACTTAATATAGAGCCACCAATTGAATATCTATTGATTGAAATTGAAGAAGATCCTATTGAAGTTCCAGAAAGTAGTAGGGTGATCCCACAATAATGGGTTCCACTTTTTGATCAATTTTGACACTGAAACTAATATTTTTGAAACAAACCTCACATTTGAGTGACTATATCTCTAAAACTATGAATAATTTCAAGATGACATAAACTAGTGATTTCTAGTATTCTATTCCTACTTTGAAACTGTATTTTTTTATTTTTAAGGAAAAATTATTTAAGTCAATTTTTTCTTCTCCTCCAAAAAGTGGTACATATGAAAAATCAATATTTTCAAAGAGTGACAGTCTGTTTGACACACATAGGTTTTTTTCTAGAAATGATAATGAGGTGATTCTTTTGATGTTGGATTTGTAACATCAATATCCAGAGGATACATTTGTTTTGATTCAATTGGTTGAATATTGTATAGTTTATGAAGTTTTGAAGTGACATCAATTGTAATTTAGACATACATTTATTTTGACACATAACTTGAACTCAATTTATCATAAATCTTTTTTTTAATAGAAAGTTATCATAGCAACCTATTTCCTAGGCCCTCATAGAGCACTATAAATTGACCTAATTTATAAATTTTCTCGAACCGTCGAAGTCAGTTGATGTTCAACCATTAATGAAACTATAATGAGTTAAACTCATATTTTAAATTCTTAATGGATATAATATGTATTACAATTATAGTCATTGCAAAGCTTGCTCCAAGTAGCACAAATTGGCATTTTAAATTTTACAGTAGGAGATCACTCAATCTAAATTTTGGGGGTCAAAAGAGTCAATTTCATTTTTTTTAGAAAATAGCACCAAAAATTTGTAAATGGACACGTTTGCGTGAACATAGTGTTCACGTGAACATATTAAACATGCTCATGCAAATGTACAAGCAAAAATAATCTGGTGGCTATAAATTTGATTTGACATCTTTGCATGAACATGTAAAATAATTTGTGCATAACATCACTTGTAGTGATGACAGAAAAAACCTAAAAGCATGACATCACCTGCAATGAGGATAGAAAATTTATAGTGAAGCTGAATGTTTTAAAGTTACTCCAAAATGTTTATAAAGCTAAGTTGCGAATTTATTAAGGCAGGGGAATTTTTTTTATTTTTATAATTTTTTGATGGGAAACAAGAAAGGAAGGCAAAACAAATATGCAAGGAAGATATCTGATGAAGTAGAACTAAGAAATCTTTAGAAGATTACAACACATTATCATCAAATTAAATAAGGTCTATATATATATATATATATATATAATTTATTTTTATGATCTTGAATTTAATTATGTATCAATATTTTTTTTTATCTAATTTGATTTATTTATAAATTTGTTGTAGACAATCAACAAGGTGAAGGAAATGTTGAAGGAGGCTCAATAGAAGTAGAAGAAGTGCAGATGGGAGAAAGGTCAGGAACACTACCTACAAAATCTCAAACAATGAGTGTTTAGGAAGGTTCAAGATCACTCCCTACAGAGGTTCAAACAACACAAGTTAGAGAATGGTCAGAATCTTTCCCTATAGAATCTCAAACAATGAATGTTGGAGCAGGCTCAAGATTGCTCCCTATAAAAATTTCAGTAACAGAAGTCAAAGAAGGGTCAGGATGAGGTGCAAGAACTTGTATGGATGAACTCATAAATATTTCCCAATATGTAAAGAATGGAATTTCTCATAAAAATTTAGATCATTTACGTAAAATGGAAGTGGATAAATTAAGAACACTTGCAACCATTTTTCAACCCTTACGTTTGTCTAAGAAAAGGTCAATGAATAAGAATATCAGAGAAATAATGACTAAATTTGATAGCATTGAAACACTTGAACAAGATCAATTGGTTTCACTTTTGCTTACACAAAAGAAGTACCAAGAGGCATTGAAATTGTTAGGTGTATACACAACATCAAAGAAGAGAAGATTTTCCAACATGCAAACTAATGTGATTGAAAATGTTAAACAAGGTTTAAGAAACATAGGAAAATGGTCTCGAACCAAAGATAAGTCTATGGAAAGAAAAGTGATGTTGATGTCTGTTGTAAATATGAATATGACCCAAAATAGAAAAATATCTTCAATTTCGTCTAAAATGGGTTTTAGTAGGAAAAAAAAGAGACAATATGTTAAAAGAAGATTAATTCTAGATGACAGTGCTATGGAATGCAATTGGGAAATCATGTGTAGAGCACCTTGTTTTGATAGGATTGATGAGGTATTCAAAAATTTAGTCATATCATTTTGGATTGATAACACTCATCCTGCATCAAATAGTAGAGATGTTATTAGGTATAGGATTGCATCTAGTCAATATGAACATCATACAAAGCATTGGTTGGACACAACATAGCATGAGTTATATGTGTCATTTTGAAGTGAACATCCTAATGTAAAAATTGGGTAAACGTTGTTTGAAAATTTGAAGCCATACTTTGTGAGGTCAAACAAAGTGTTTGAAACATGTTGTCATCATCATATTGAGTTTGATCTCTACTATTAGGTATTTTGAAAGTTTGTAGAATACACATATGGTTTTCATGTTGCTCCTCCTAGTAGGAGAAGTGAGTTTATATCATCCATTCTATGTGACAAAATAGATGATCCAGCTGGTCAAATAAATTGCATCAAAGGATTATGTGAAACATGTGGTGAATTGGCTCTATTTCCTCTGGAAATTGAAAATATTGATGTAACAAAAAAATTGAATTACAAAAGTTACAAGTTGTAATGCCCTGCCAAGGGATCCAAAGAATTTCACTAAATTTTTCAAACAATTTTTTTTTAAAAAACATGAAAGTAAATCCATCTACATCATTCACATGATAGCAGAAGCAATAGTAACATTCAATTGAAAGTAAACATAACATACATAACAAGTTACATTCTTTAAAGATCTCTTAACGTTGTATCACATCTAAATTAACTATTCATCTAACATCACATCCTTATAAAATAATCATGATACATCCAATGTTCATAAATTACATTTTCAGATTGCTCAATCATCCACCATACATATCACAGGGTATGAAAAGCTTAAAAGAATAAACATCCATGTAAATAAAGTACATCATCATCCAACACTAATCCATGATGTAGTAAATGAAACCACATGTCATACATGATACATTATCATCATAAAGATATAAACACCATAATAGATAACCATAAATCACAAACATAAGTAACTAAGTGCACGGTTCCTCCCAACCATTAATAGCTTCATTAGACCATCGTGGATCCTAGCCATCCCTCCGTGCGTAACATTTCAAAGCACCGAAGAGATCATCGATATTAACATAGTAGGAATGTCACTCCTAAAACATCCTACTAACATGCAATAGTAAAGCATAAAGTAACATCATCTAACATGCAAGGTAAAGCAAATCATCAATATAAGAAACATACCAGTAAATACATCCATCATAAGGTATATCATCTATCATAATGATCCAAGAACAGAATGAAGATAAATACCAATCAAGAATTCTCTAGCCACGGTGTCTCAAACGGATCTCAAATGATAAGAGTGAAAAGAACACTACCACCCGACCGCGTGGAACTTAAATGGTCCACTCCCACCTTGCTGAGGAGATAATCTCAAGTCCCAAACAGGCTATCCAAAATTACATAGAAAAAATTTCTATAAGTCCAAGAATCCTAAAAGTATACTAACTCAAAGGTTCCAATCACAAAATTGACATCTAATCGCAGAGGCACAATAATAAGTACACCACCAAAGGTACACAAAATCTATAGAGGAGACTTAGGCTACATACTAGGGAGTGTCATCACATGGTTGCTTGAGTTACCCTGGACTAGTCTCTCATTAGACCCCGAACCCTCAAGCGTTGAGTTACCCTGGACTGGTTACTCTGAACCTCGGACCCTCAATGTGGCACATGTGGAAACCAAGAAGCCCTCTCAAGAAGACGAGGCACTTCTCCCATCCTTAGTCTATACAAGCACTCAAGGCATGGGTGGTTTAAATATCTCTAACTTATCTTTTTAGTGTGTTTTCCCCCCATAAATTTTAATTACTAGATTATCACTTATTACATAACTTGCATTAGGTTGCCCTGGTACTGACCACTTTGGGCTCTGGACCCCTATGCAAGCCACTCCCATAGTCATGTACCTAGACAACCTCTCCTGAGCACAAAAATCCACAGTTGTGTCCCACACCACAACACTCATAAAAATCAAACTCGGTTCCTTAACAGGCAACCTGATAATAAGATGGTTCTCCCATCCAAGAACACATAAAAGCACCACAAAATATACCTCATAAATATAATCTCCAACATGAATCACAATATCCATTGGTTCTTATCAAGAAACCAAGAATATCTCAAAATAATACTGATCAAAGACTCCAAAATAGTTGAGTCAAAATATGTCACAATATGACATTATCAAGAAATAAATCAACATTTCAGTCCCATCAAGGTGACTAGAAAGCAATCCAAGGATAACTGATCGATGACTCAAAAATGATTTGCTCAAGTGTCTTAGATACAAATAACTCAGCTTCACTTAAGAAGACTGATGAACAATAACAATCAGTAATACAATCATCTCATAGAGCATACCATCACATAACCATAGTTGGGATTATAAAGATCAGAATTAAGACATCATCATGACATCACAATCATAACCCCTGAGCCTCTAGTAAACGTCCTATAACTGGTCAACACTAGTCAACCCAAAACCCAAAACAAGAAGCATATAGAATACACAATGCAAACACATGTTTTGGTTTACTAAATTCACATAGCTGAATAATGTCTAGAGGTTTCTAGTTTCAATTTACTAGTATACTTCAAGTGTATAGGATTTATCATTTGACCTACACGTCATTCCATTTATTCTCCGATAGCATTATCCTTCCATCATTAAAATAATATTCTAAGGATAACTTAAGGGTAAATACTTTACTCATTAAACTAATCATCATTGACTATGATCCATATTCTAATTGATTAACTCTTCTTTAATGTTACTTCAACTTTTCAACATAATCAGAGGATCATTATTCGTTAAATTATAAGAGAACCAATTATCAATCTTCGAATAAGAAGAATATAACTTTATTTATCTCAATCAATTAACACAGGTACACAATTCATGACCTTTTTATCATTCTAATAGTTCTCAATTAAATATTACTAAGTCTCACCATTAAAATATTTAAGGTCATTGTTCAAGTCATTAGAATAAGACTTATCAACTTCGATATCAATATTTTTTCAACAATCTCGTTAAAAGGTTTTTATCAATTTAAATCTCTATTACATAACATATTCATTAATTAAATCTAATTAATTCTAGTTAATTGATTTAATTAATAATTACACAACCATACCCTCAATCCAATGAATATCAGTTGACCATTAACTAACTAGAATTCTATAATATAAAAGTCAACTATAATTCAATACTCAAATGATCATATTAATAATTCAATAATAATATCTTGATAGTATTTAAATAAAAGCTATATTGGGAATGCCAACATTCCCTTGACAAATTCGTATTATCATTAATCATTTCAAATAAAACTCTATCGCACAACTTAATTATTAATATCATAGTTATAATATCAACTCAATGAATATCAATTGATTACAAATCAATTATACTTCAAATCCAAAAACTAATATCTTTACAAAACTTTAATCATTAAATAATCTCCACTAGATTAAATCTAATCGAATTTATTGATAACTATCTACACCATTATTTATTAATAGTTTGTTAGACCCAACAAACATTAATAAATAATAAACTCATCAAAACTATTATTAATTGATCTTAAAGAAGCCCTTCAAACTTCATTGGTTAATATTTAACTAATTATAATTTGTAAGTTATAAGTCAACTACTATTTTCAAATTTAAAGTATTTTCTAGGTAGAAGAGATTCCTGATTCCACCCATTTTTATATTTAAATGATAAGTGCAATTACTTGTAGTAATTGATTATTTTAAACTATCAAAATAATGCTTATCAATTTTCAATTAATCAATCTATTGCATAACTTAATTGATAACTCAATGATTATTATCAAGCAAGAAGACTTCCTTTGACCCTATAGTTATCCCGTTTAAATAGTATAATCTTCGTAATGTTTTTAAATCAACCTTCCTAAACTCAACTAAGGGTAAATGTTTGAATCATTATAATTTAATGTTCTCTCAAGAGATGATTCCGATTTAATCATAGTATAATTAATTTCCTTTCCTCTATCTCGACCAATTAGTCTCGTTAAAACTATTTATACCATTGCTCATTAATAATCTTATCCCTTAAATAATGATCTCATTAATAATTCAATTATTTAATTCAACTTATTAATATCTCTTTTCTTCTAATTTTTCCTCATTTAAAAATCCATTTACTTAAATTGACTAATAATTAATTACACTTCTTCTACTATTAACTAATCTTAATTAAATTTGATTTAATTAGATTAGATAATAAATCATATAAAACTAATGCATATTAATAAGATTCTACTAAGGGAAGATTGCAATAATATCTTTAATTCATTCCATACTTTGATATATTATTTTTTTGTGAAGTTTAAGCATAAAGAACTCTTGGTTATGGGAAATGGAAAAATATCTATCTTTGAATAAAACAGTCCCAGTACGAGGGCCATATCTCCCTAATGAACCATTGGATCGGGTTTAAATTAAAATATGTTGGAGAGGGCCAAGTTGCGCCAATTTTGACTAGAGCGATCGAATAAATTTGATCATGATAAAAAGTTATGAATGACTGAGTTCAAGTCTATCCAAGGGGTAGCGATAGGGCAGTTTGTGATGAATTAAGAATTTTTCCTAAAAGGTAATTGTTCTCTAAATTTATCCAATAATTTCACTAATGGATTTTGCCATAAATCTTGAAACCATTTTCAAATCTATTTCAATTTGATTCTAATTCGAACCCAAACCCGTTTAGATCTAATTTCTTTCTTAATTAGATTTAGAATGTTTCTATTGTTTTCTTCTCAACCAATAAAATATCTAGATTCTAATTCAAATTGCAGATTCAATCACAGAGAGTATTCAAACACATATAACAAACACGATGAAGACAGGAAGAGAAAGAGTGCAAAAAAAAAATGCAAATATCATGAGTGCACCTGGACACTGATGCTAATTTGTCTTGCCTCAGAAGTCTATAGAAAATCCCTTCCTTCTCCAACATTCGCAATTCCTCCATGATCCAAACCAACCGAAACCTCCAAGTGATGAGAAGAGCTTGTAGAATCATATGAGCATGTAGAAGCATATGAGCTCCTCAAATGCATGTAAGCCTTGAAGCTTCCACTTTAGCTTGAAGCTTGTAGCTTGTCCAAACACACTAGGAGAGCCTCTATTTAAAGGCCTCTAAGATGCATCTAGAGTGTCTCTAGAAACAACTAGAAGATAAGCATGACAACCAAGCATGAGTCTTATCCAACCTTCTAGATAAGTCATAAGGTTGTAGACACCATGTGCTCAAATAAAATGCTAACTCCTACGTGTAGACAACTTATGCATTCTTAGAGTGCAAACTCCTGTGTTGTCTACATGACAACTCTCGAGAATTTGCCAACTCTTATGTGAGCAAATATTAAAATAATGCACAATCATTAATATAATATTTACTTTACTCTTTCCAATTTTATTTATTTATTTATTAAATCTCATGCACTACCTTTAATAATTCCACTTTTCAATCTTAATATTTATATTTTAATCACATGAGATTTAGAATCTTTTAATAATTTTAATATATTTTCCACTTTTAAATTTCATTTTCCAAAACTTAATTTGCTAAAATATTTATTAGCTTAATAATAATAATATTTAGTCATTTATTTGAAAATGAACACTAAATATATTATTATTAAAATAAATATTGTCACATTCCAAATTTAAACTTTAAACTTTTATTTTTAAATTTAATTATTTTATTTAATTAATTTCTAGATTAATTAAATAAAATAAATATTAAAATATCATATTAATTTTTCATCCATTAATTAAATCTTTTAATTAGGCTTAATTAATAGAAAATACTCCAAAGACTCACAAGGTAAAAATATGAAAACCCATCATAGCCAAAATACATACAAAATCAAACCAAGGGTTAATATCACGAATTGCATCATCCGACATATTTGGAGGGTACTCAACTCAGATACTTGTCCTAATTTCCAATTAGAACAAATGGCTTAAAGGGTTGGGATTTGGACTTGAGAATTATCTCCCCTCTCTTATCATTGAGATAATGTGATAGGGTACGCTCATCCTGACAATTTAGGGAAGTCGATATCTGGTACCTACAACCTGCATAAAAACTATGCATGTACAAACACAATAAATACTAAACAGGCAATGGCAGGAAGTGGTGCATCGTGTAGATCCTAACTAGCAGGTGACTATGACTCCCTTCCTTAACCACATCAAACACGCCATACATAAGAAAAAACACACACACCATACACATGCAAGTATGGGGTAAGTATCCATAAAAAAACACATATGATAATAAATCATCTTACTAATCATCATTAATAACTGCAAACACTAAAAATAATCATCATGCATACATAAAATGTAAAGCCTAAGTAATCTCATCACATATCAACTGAATCCATAGCACAATATCTGATAGTCTCAAAACAATGCTGCTAACTATCAATATAAAACCAGCTCTAAAAGAGTTCAACAATGTTAGCAAAAATCTGAACTAGGGGCAAGCACTACACAAGTATGTGAAAAATGAAATAAAGTTAGGGAAAGAGACAAAAAGGTTAGAATATGTCAAAGAGGAGTTACTTGTTGTAACATTTATGGATAGATTTAAAAATTTGATTCAACCTTATATTCATCATGCATTTTTTGCAAAGTGGCAAGCACAACAGTTTCAAACTTTGAGATATAATTTCTCATTTGGAATGATTGTATCAGTCATTGATTTTGTAGAGAACTATTCCTTTTTTCATTAGAAAGCAATTCAATTAGATTATTTCTTTTCTAAGTAGGTCACTATTATGGTACTTGTTTGTTATAGACATGCATAGTTGGATTTGGATGGTGTTCAAAGTATAGTTGAAGCATGGATCATTAAAATCAAATATCACTTTTATATAAGTGATGATAAAGAACATGACATTTACTATAGAACATTGCTTTAATATGTTCTTTTCTTATTTGAAAGAAAGAGACATAAATGTTGATAAACATTATGTTTGTTCTGATGGATGTGTTGCATAGTTCAAATCATCAAGACCATTTTATGCATTATGTAGATATCATCGCAATGAGAATATAAAACACATATGAAATTTCTTTGAGAGTGGGCATGGAAAAGGTGAACATGATGGTGTTGGAGCTTACATCAAACCTTCTCTGCAAATGTATCAAATGAATTATTAGAGAGTTTGTTTAAATGATGCACGTGATGTTGTTGAATGGTGTAAGACACATTTTGCATTAGACCAAGTTGGGACATCATCAACAACAAATCAATAGGTACCATATAGAGTCTTTTGGGAGATAACAAGTATGAATGTTTACATTTGTTTAAATTTTATGCAATTAAATTTTAAATTTTCATTTTTAAGTTTTATCTTTCAATTTATTGAAGTTTAAATTTAATTTACAATCCATATTTTCAATGTAATGAACTTTAAGGTGTTAATAGAAAAACTATGCATGGTTGCAAGAGGATAGAAAAGACATGTTCCTTACATTCAGTCGTGAGTACAAATAATCACAATTGGACATTGAAGACAAGAGAATACTCATGATTTTGTGATAGTTGCATTGATGAAGACTATGAAGAATGCATCAATCAAACACGTGGATATACATGTGCATGGATTTTGGTAACACTTGATGTTACCGATATATTTGATCAAGGTGATGAAAATTTTGATGATATTCCATTGATTTCTAATTATTATAATCATATCTCTAGATTGGTAAAAGTGGATATCATAAAAATTAATCTCAACTTGTTAGTTAATCTCAACTTGTTATTTAATTATCAATGAATTGTCTTATATATACTATACACATGTATGTATACTTGTTATGTAGGAAATGTCTTTGCAGTGATTGCTGAGCCAAGAAATCATGAAGGTGTCAGTTATTATTTATTGTGATGTACTGCAGAGAGGAAAAAGTTATATGATCCTGAAGAAAGTGATGAAATGTTGTTCCCCATAGATATTATACATACATGTGTGCATGTACATATATGAATTTATATATATCTAGGTACCTTTATAGCTATCAAATTTTTAAATGTTTCAATTTTTGGTATAGGTTATGTTGTCATACAATGAACATATTTAAAGCAAGACAAAATAGTCCAACATGGAATACACTTTGTTTATTATCAACCTAACAACAAGGTTTTACAATATAGCCACATGGTCATTGCTATCGGGCCCCATCTACATCCAATCAAATTTAAGTGTGTGCGTCGCAAGTGGAGACTAGACAATGAATATCATGAGAAGATATTACATGTTATAAGTTTACTTCGTGGTTGAATTGACCTTTGAGATTTATTTTATAATAATTTGAATTAATTTAAATTTTTTTACCTTGATATATTAAATTTCAAAATATTTAAATGTATACATTTTAATTATATTAATTACAATGGATGAAGGTTATTAAGAATATTATATTTTGTAAAAGTTTTTTAAAATAATGTATTGGCTTACCTACTAGCATATTTTTATCCACATAAAAAATAAATGTATCTTTAGTCCTAGTAATTAATAATTGGAATTTATAAATGTGTCATTTTAATAATATTAATTACCATCCTAAACTAAAGATTATGTTATCATTAGTTTATTAAAAAACTATATATAAATGTTAGTTTATTGAAGCACCATAACTCTTAGTTTATTAGTTTATTAATGTATTTTTAAATGTATATATTTTAATAATATTAATTACCATGGATGAATTTAATAATAACAACTCGATCTAAATAGGCAATACAAGTTAGTTGGAACTTACACAGTCATTAGATAGATATGTATCAAAGATAATTTAATATGTTATCTAAATTCTTTTATCAATTTCTTTTCAAACTATTGAATTTCATCTTGAAATAAATGCGTTTTTAATTGTACAATCATACTCTTAGTTATCATTAGTTTATTAAAAAACTATATAAATTAATAATATTAATTACCATGGATGAATTTAATAATAACAACTTGATCTAAATAGGAAATACAAGTTAGTCCTACTAATTGTTTATTTTATAATGATTACAAATAAATATAATGTTGTAATATTGGAATCTAAATCATTTGGGTTAATTTAGTAGTTTTAAGCACCTATATTAATTCAATTTAATCACCCTATAAATTATTATTATTATTCAAAATTATAAATTAGGTTCATAGATCACTTTGGAACTTCTTTGAATATTTAACTATTGAAGTAGGTAAAGGGAAGTTGATTATTTTATAATGATCACAAAAAAATCTAAAGTTTAAAATCTATAATCTAATTCATGAAGAATGTTCTACTAAAATACAAAAAAATACACATATATACATATGTCTCAAGAATAAACATCTACATCTAATATCTCTACTGAAATGCATACATATATAAACTATAAGTCTCGAATAAACATGTATGTAGGAAAATATAAAAAGTCATATACATGTGACCATCCAACTACTGAAGTACTAAATAGTCAAATAAATAGTGAAATGTACATGTCATCAAGGTACTAAAATACACATGTGTATGTAAGTCTCGAAAATATACAAAGTCTCTAATATATAAATGCATCAATATATATATATATATATATATATATATATATACATATATATATATATATATATATATATATATACATATATATGTATATGTATATATATGTATATATACATATATATGTATATGTATATACATGTATATGTACATGTATATGTATATATACATATATGTATATGTATATGTATATACATGTATACATGTACATATACATGTATATGTATATATATGTATATGTATATACATGTATATGTACATGTATACATGTACATATACATGTATACATATACATATACATATCTATGTATATATATACATCTATGTATATATATGTATGCATATATATACATATATATATATAATATATATGTATATACATATATATATATGTATATACATATATATATATCGCAAAAAGAGGGGTAAAAATTTATTAAGACAGAAAGGAATACAACAAGGAGAGCTCAACAAGGAGCTCGATCCTGAGCAGCAAGATCATCAAATTTTTGCACCATCTCAAAGGATAGTTGTCTCCTATCCCTAATATTCCAACCCGGATCATGACTAGAAGACCATTTGGCTAAACAATCAGTAGTTCTATTCCATTCATGAGGAATATACGTGAACCTAATGAACTAAAAAGATGAAGAGAAGAAAAGAATCTGCTTAACAACAGTGGCCAGCTGCCAACTAACATCCTCAAGCTCTTGTGAAGAAAGCATGTTCACCACCACCTGGGAATCAGACTCACAGATAATCTTACTCCATCCCCGCAAGAAACACTATTCCACAACATATAAAATAGCCTAAGCTTCCATGAGATTGTTAGTATAATCACCCTTATGAACTGAGAAGAAAAATTTAACATCCCTAGAACTACAATGAGCCACTCCGCCAATACTAGCCGGACCTGGATTCCCATGGGAAGAACCATCAGTATTAATTTTTAGAACTCCACAAGGAGGAGGAGTCCAGTGCCCATCCTGGTTAACCTAACCCTTCTTCTAATGGTGAAGCTGCTTGGACATAGAAGGAAACCTGTGAGCTGCAGCCCCATCCTGCAGATGAAAATTGAGGCAATTACAGATAGCAAGATCAACTGGATCCATACCTCCATCAAGCTCACACTTCACAAGAATAGTTTCCTGAAGAGAATGTGATATTTTCCACCAAAGATGCAAAACACCAAGCCAAACATTTTGGAATATGCGACGATTCCTCTGCAACTAGATATGCCAAAGCATGAAAGATGGGCCAGCAATCCAAGTAGCATGGAGAGAAGAAGACTTGGAGGGAGCACTACCCAAACGGGCCCAAAACTTAGGCAAAGAGGAAGCATGCCGACAAGAGCAACCCCAAGTGCTCCACCAAAGGTGCCATATCTGAGTAGAATAGGAGCAATGGAAGAATAGATGGGAGACAAACTCCTCTCCATTACCACACAAAACACAATAAGAGGGGCCTTGAAATCCACGTTTACAAAGATTATCCCAGGTAAGACAACGGTTGTGAGCCACTAGCCACATGAAAAAAATTTACTTGGACCAAGAAACTTTATTCCAAACTTGCTTCCACCAAGGGACCTCAGCATCCCTAAATAATTGTCTAGTTATCTCTTAATACCCAGCAGAGACATGATATTTACCAGACAAGGTACCGCCCCAAGCCAAAACATCTGGACCAAGCAAAGAAGAACACTCTCTAGAGGCCAGAATTTGAGAAAACTCCTGATGATCCATGTTTGTACCTCCAAGAGGCCAATCAGAAGAATGCTTCCATCTGTAACCAACAAGAGGTCCCAATTGATAAGGATTCTTGTAATGAGCCACTTTATCCCATCCAGTGGAAAGAAAAGAGTCACAAAGAGGCTGAAGATGAGTGTATATGGATAAAATGGAAGGGAATCCATCCCAAGCATCAGACCAAAACAAAGCCTGAGAACCTCCTTTACATATCCAGAACAGACCCCTCTTCACCAACATCGCACTTGTCTTCAAAGTATGCCAAACCATTGAGCCACGACCTTCAAGAGGAAGTGCAAAAACAGAGTAAGGATCAACACCATGAAAATATTTATGAGTGATAATATGAGCCCAAATTTGATGTTGTCCAGAGCACCATCGCCAATAAAGTTTAGCAGCCAAAGCTTGACTACTCAATAGAGCAAATCGAAGACCAAGACCACCCTCCTTTTTAGGCCTACAAATAGTTGCCCAATTAACCAAGCTCCATTTAGTACTATGCAAATTACCACTCCAAAGGAATTGTCAAGAAAGAGCATCAAACTCCTTGAGAAAGTAAATAGGTGCAGCATGAACCATGCTTCTATAAGTAGGAAGAGCTTGGATAACAACTTGAAGAAGAGTAACCTAGGCAGCGGTAGAAAGTCATCTATGAGTCCAATGATTTACCTTATCCTGAAGCTTGGTAATCAAATTTTTCTAGAAGAGATGTGGCTACCTAGAAAAAGCAATAGGAATGCCAAAATAAGTCAAAGGAAGTGATCCTATCTGAAACCGTAGGATACCAACAATCCTGTGCTAAATAGAATCAGGAGTGTTAAAAAAGTAAATGGAAGATTTGTGCTCATTAACTTTTTGGCCTGAAGTTGCCAAATAAACATCCAAAGCATGTCGAAAGGCTTTAGCTTCCTTGATCCTAGCAAGACCGGCAAGAGCAGAATCATCAACAAATTGAAGATGGGAAAGAGAAGGTAAGCCATTACCCCACCGCCAGCCTTGAATAGAATTTTGGGACACCTGATGCTTAATGAATCTGCCCAAGCCTTCAGCCATGATGATGAATAGATATGGGGAGAGAGGGTCACCCTAGTGAAGGCCTCTAGAAGCACCAAATAGTTGAGAAGGTTGACCATTAATAAGAACAGAAAAAGAGGCAGAAGTAACACAACTCATAATCCAACTCACCCAGTTAGAGCTAAATCCAAAAGAAAGAAGAATACTCCTTAGGAAGCTCCATTTAACTCTATCGTAGGCCTTAGCCATATCCATCTTAACAAACATGGCTCTTTCCCTTGAAGTAGCCATAGAGTGAATAGCCTCAGTAGCAATAACCACCCCATCCAAAATTTGTCTGCCAGCAACAAAACCACCTTCTTCTTTTGAGATAATAATGGGAAGCCACCTTTTCAGTCTCTCAGCAATCAACTTAGTAATAACTTTGTAAACCACATTACATAAGGAAATTGGTCTAAAAAACTCCAATTGATTAGCACCCTCTCTCTTAGGAATAAGAGTCAAGAATGTAGAGTTCAAAGCTCGAAGCATCTGCTTGCTAGAATAGGATTCTTTAACCACCTCCAACAAATCATGATTAATGATGTCCCAAAATTCCTAAAAGAATTCAACTAGAAAGCCATCAGGATCAGGAGCCTTCCCCTTAGGCATGCCAAAGACCACCTCCTCCAGCTCTTCCAAAGAGATAGGATGCATGAGATAATCATTCATTTCCTGAGTGATAAGGGAAGGAATACAGGACAAAATAATATTTTCTTCATTATCAGCAGGAGGAGAGTCCTCAGAGAAGAGGGTAGAGAAGTACCAAATAGCCTCCTGGAACAAAGCTGGGAAGGAATTCAGTTGGATACCTTGAGAATTAACCAAAGAAGAGATAGTGCTCTGATTCCAGTGAGATTGCACTATTTTATGGAAAAAGGCAGTGTTTCGATCACCTTCCTAGAGCCAATCAACTCTAACCTTTTGCTTCCAAAAAATTTCCTCTCGAAGTTCCCATTCTTCTAGAGCTCTAGAAGCAAGGGATTCAGCCTTGCCAAGATCCTCTGAGAAACCTCGATCTCTAATCTCCCTTGTGATGACATCAAGATCTTCTTGAGAAAGCCTCTTCATAAAGTGAAGGTTCCCAAAGCATTCCTTATTCCATATCTTGAGCTACCTTTTAATATATTGAAGCCTTTTAGAAAATGAGAACATTGCAGTACCATATGTAGGAGCACCATCTTTCCACCAACAAAAAACAAAATCATGAAGAGAGGAGTCACGAAGCCACATTAAATGGAACTTAAAAAGAGGATGCTTAGGAACATAAGCCCCTATGGCAAAAAATTTGATTGGCCAATGATCTGAACCCCTCCAATCAAGGATTTCTAAAGAGATAGTAAGGGTTCCACTAACCCAGAAGCAAGAAACAAGAAATCTATCCAGACGTTCTAAGATAGCAGCAACACCAGTCCTGCAATTATTCTAGGTATAGAGACAATTAGAAGGCTTAACATTAGAGAGATGCAAAAGAGATATGTGTTGCCGAAGAAGAGCAGAAGAAGGCCCCAATCTAGCCAAACCACCATGCTTCTCCTCTAGACTTAAAATTGAATTGAAGTCCCCTACTAACACCCAAGGATGATAAGGATGACAATTTCTAACATATTGAATATGTTCCCAAAGTTCCTCCTTTCCCACAAGATCAACAGGTGCATACACATTAGTAACCATGATTATCTCTCTTGAGTCTAGAGTAGAAGCTACCATAGAGAGAGCTGAGTGAGAAGACATCCAGCCAAGAGGAGAAATTTTTTGAGGATCCCAAAATATAGCTAAACCACCAGCACTGCCTGTTGCCCCAACACACTGGCATTGGCCACAAGACCAAATACTAGAGGCATGTTGGACCATAGACTCCACATAGAGCTTAGTCTCTTGGATAAAAAAAACATTAGGACTATGATCAACCACCAAGTTATGAATAGCCTTTTGTCTAGGGATGCTATTCAACCCCCTTACATTCCATGAGAGAATAATCATCATTGGGTAGAATTGGGAAAATGAGAATCCAAAGGTTTCACTAAACCAGACTCAATCAATATATCTCCTATGAGTTTAATCTTCTCTTGGTCTATTTTGCGCCCACTCCTCAGAGGGGGAGTAGAAGAAGCCTGCTGAAAGGGTTGAGGCATCAACCCCAAGGGGAGAGGAGATCCCTTGCCCTTACCTGATGGTAGCACATCCTTAACCAAGTCAGCCAGAACAACATTATTATCTTCCAACACTGTAGGAGTCACTAGAGCCTCTGTCACAGGAGCTACAGGGACCTCACAGTTCTAATATACTACAACTTGGGATGCCCCACAAGCATCATTAGGAACAGATCTCTCATCTGGGCAAACTGGATCAGAAGAGATAGGAGGAGGAATACCCTCCTCTAGAACCATACTATCCAGCACCTCAAAGCGGTTAAAACCCAAATCAGATAATCTTTCTTTCAAAGGCCTCTTTTGACCACGTCCCTTATCTCGAGGGCGAACAGGGGTAAATCCATCCTTATCATGCATTTGAGCCTTACCCTTACCTGTAGCATCTTGCAGATTCATCCCCTTGGTAGTATTAGCCATTTGAGATTGTCCTTTCCCTGTAGTATCTGCCAAACCACCAGCATTGCCGGCTATAGAACCATCCACTCCTTTGAAACTCGAGTTACGAGGGCATTGACGTTGTAAATGACCATACTCATGACAAATCCAGCAACGGAAAGGGAGGGATTCATAATCTAACTACTGCACCCAAGAAGAATCCCCCAGACAAATTTCCAAAGAATCTGGTAATGGGTTATTCAAATTAATTTCAACACAAATTATAGCATAAGAAATAACCTTTTTATCCAGGGATTGATGTGCGATCATAGCCGGCTTCCCCAAAAAAGTAGCAATTTGTCGAAGGATGTCTTCACACCAAAATTCCAAGGGAAGATGAGGCAAGCGAACCCAAACTAGCACTGTTGAAGGGAGATCCTCAGCAGAATTAAAACCTAAATGCCAAGGTTTGACAAATAACCCCACATGGTTGTAAAAATAAGGGTCTCCTTCAAAAACACGATCACGATCAGACATGCAAGAGAATACCACAAAAAAATAACTATTCCCTACCAACATAATCTCCATATCGCCTTCCACCTGCCATGAGCGGCGGATCCATGTCTCAAGAGTGGATAGGGAAATCTGGATTCCAAGAAATTTGCATATCAAAGCATGCTTGGTCCAATAATCAATGTCCTCCATTACAGCCGTTGGAGGAATAACCAGAACAGGATGATCTTGGCTACGTGGAAAACAACCATTAACTTTTTTTAGCTTGGAGCTCTCCCCTGAATAAAACAATTTAGATCGCATTGCATGCATAGTTGGAGAAGAACCATCTGTTCTCACCAACGAAGAAGAAATCTCAGGCCCTGCCATGCAAACAATAAAACCCCAATCCAAAATTGAGTCTCTTGTACAACCTTTGGCTGAAGCACATCAACCGAGCCTTGCAAGTATATATATACATTAGAACTATCTAAACATATATATATATACATATATTTATATATATACATGTGTGTGTGAATGAATTATACGAGTGCATATCTAGTTTGAAACATAAAAATTTTTAAAAACTATTTTAAACTTGTACTTGAGCACTACTGGGTGTCTTAATAGAATCATCTCCCTAATGTACATGCCCTGACCCAACACTAGATGTAATCATGTGCTTGGTGACCTATGCCTGCATGATTTATTATAACTTAAATAAAATATCTATCAAAACTAATTTTTTTAATTTCATATATTTAAATTTAAAAATATTATTCATACATACATACATAGTATACATACATGTATGTATGTATGTATGTATCTATATGTATATGTGTATATATATATATATATATATATATATATATATATATATATAGATATATCTGTGTGTGTGTGTGTGTGTGTGTGTGTGCGCGCGTGTACCCAGGTCTCAGGAGGTGGAGGATGATCATCAAACTCCACCGTATCATCTGTCAATGCACCTCTACTATCTAAAGCATCAGTGCATCCTAATACTCCAATATCATCTCCTAAAACTCCAACACCTACTAAACCACCCTCAATGCCACAATCTCCAACTACTAGTAATGATGAGTGAAGTGGAGTGTTTAACTGGCTGGATAATGGTGTAATATCAGTGCCGAGTTGGAATAACATGTCCATGTACGATAAAAATCTCTTGCTTGGACTAGTACCAAACTCAAATAGCCCTCATAATTGCTCACCAAAATCATCAAGTCCCTAAGCTGTGATCATAAAATCTCCAACTTGTATGCTTGAGTCATTTGTAGAGTGTCGTCAGCCTACTACAAAATGTTGTGAGCTATGCTATATGGCAACTATCACTGGTGTGGTCTATGCCTATAGAACTATGAGGCTTTAATGGTGTCTAATGGCATCCATCACAAAGTGAACTAGCATCCCCTATATATTAGAAATATAACTGATACTCTGCAACATATCCTCCAAAAAATACAATGCTAAATCCATATGTATGTGCTATCTTGAAAGAGCATGAACATTGCCTGGTACTAGTAGTCTAGTAGCTATATATGCCTCATCAGGGGAGGTTTTTGAAGTGCTACTAGATGCCTCTAAAGATGGTGACCTAGATGACTCTGTCGAGTGTGAATATAATGACTAGAAGAGAATCAGAGGTGATACTAGCAATCACAGATGCAATGTGTCCAATACTATCAATTGCACCCCTTTGGGAAGCAATGAAGACTCTATCTAGAATAGGCACTAGTACTGGAGTCACTAGAGGAAGTTTCTATCCAACAAACTATCTCACATCTGGAAGTGGCAAAACACTGTGCACTATGATACTAGTCACAATCTACGATCCAACCATGCCCCTATCTACAATAATCTGGAATGTCTAAGTAGTTGACGTTGAGCCCCATGCGGAACACAACATACAACTATTGTGCAAAATAAAGAGGTATCTAATGGTTATTAGGATAATGACCATGTGTGGCTAAAAAATGAGGATAGATCATACTGGCAATAACAGGACTTCTACATTGTGTCACTCGATAGCCTCTCACCCTAACTTATGTACCCTCATATGATGGAAAGAGATCTCATTTGATGAAATCTTTGGGGACCACCCTCTTGATGTCATTAAAAGATGCATCTCCTAAAATCTTAGTTCTAATCTCCCTAGATATGGCAGCTAATACATCAAGGTAAATGAATGATGAGCTCTAAATCTAGCAATCATATCTTATAAACTCCTACATATGGTAGCACATATGTATCTATATAGACCATTACTAGAGAACAATATAGACTGCTCTATTCTAACAACCCCCTACTCTACAAATGCAAAAAATGCATCGATATTGATGTGTGGAGGTGGCACAATAGGAGTTGCACCAGGACCTCTAGCAGGAGCTGCAAGTGCAGTACCTCTAATAGGAGGCACACTAGGAGCCATGCCAGGACCTACACCACTTGGAGCCACACCAAGAGCCACAACATGAGCCCCACCATGAGCAACATGATGAACTATATGAGGAGATGTAGTAGGAACCACATTAGGTGTTGCAGTAGGATCCGCATCAGGAGCTATAGCACAAGCCAGAGTAGAAGCCACAATAGAAGGAGTCACAATAGGAGCCTCATCAATGCCCTCAAGATGATGAGCAAGTTGATCATGTGAAGTCATATCTGTACAATGATAGAGCTAATATATATTGTAAATTTACACATATAATGTATGTATGTACTTGTCTAGTCTAGTACACAATTATTTATTTAAATTAAAAGATATGTAATCATGTACATCATGTTTAGATAATCTATAACATGTATCAATAAAAATTATATGATCATACATGACAGTTCAAGTTAGAGTTAGAGTTAGGGAACTTGAGTTTTCAAAACTTTAGGATTAAAGATTACCTAGGTTTGACTTAGGGAACTTAAGTTAGATCAGGGTTTGATTAGGGTTTTATTTCTAGCGTTATAGTTAGATTAGGGTTCAATGAGTTAGATTAAGGTTTCATTTTTATTGGGATTTGAGTTTTCAATCAGGATTAAACATTAGAATTTGAGTTAAAGATTAGGGTTTGAGTTTTCAGTTAATCGAAATCTTACATTAGATTTTGTGTTAGATTAAAGGGTTTGATTAGGGTTTCATTTCTAGATCTAAGGGTTTTAGTTTGAAGTTAGGATTGTATTAGGGTTTCTTTGTTAGGGTTTGAGTTAGATTAGGGTTTCAATTTGAGTTCTAAAGGGTTATATTAGGGTTTTAATTATGGTTCTAGGGTTAGGTTAGGGTTATCTAGTTAGAAATTAATAGCGTTACGATTCTAGATTAGGATTTGAGTTAAATATTAGGGTTTGATTAGGGTTCAAATGATTTAGATTAGGGTTTGAGTTCTAGATTAAAGGGTTTAGTTAGGGTTATAGTTGTACATTACATAAGGTTTGTGTTAGGGTTTGATTTAGATTAGGGTTTTAGTTTTGATTACCTACTTTGGTTAGGTTTTGATTTCTAGGGTTACAATTATATTAGGGTTTGATTTAAAGATTAGGGTTTGAGTTTTCAGTTCTAAGATTAGATAAAGGGTTTAATTATGTGGTTTGATTTAGATAAAAGGGTTCAAGAGTTAAAGATTAGGGTACATGATTAAAGTGTTTGATAAATAGATTAGGGTTTGGTTAGGGATATAGGGTTATGGTTATATTCGGGTTTGTGTTAGATTAGGGTTTGATTAGGATTTCATTTAAATTAGGGTTTTAATTAGATTAGGTTTTGAGTTTTCAGTTCCTAGGATTACATTAGAGTTTGAGTTAGATTCTAGGGTTTTAGTTTTCAGTTAGGATTATATAAATTCTAGGGTTTGAGATGGATTAAAGGGTAACTTGAATCTAAAGTTAGGATTATATTAGGGTTTGAGTTAGATTACATAGGGTTTTAATTTGAGTTAGGGTTTAAAGAGTAGGGTTTCAATTACAGTTAGGGTTAGGCTAGGGTTATCTACTTAGATTAGGGTTATGATTAGATTAGGATTTGAGTTAAAGACTAGGGTTTGATTAGGGTCCAAATGATTTAGATTAGGGTTTGAGTTCTAGATTATTTGGGTTTTGTTAGGGTTACAGTTGTACATTACTTAAAGTTTGAGTTCTAGGGTTTGATTTAAAGGGTTTGATTTAGATTGGGGTTTGAGTTAGATTACCTAGTTTGGTTAGGGTTTTATTTATAGGGAACTATGATTCTAGATTAGGGTTCATGATTAGGATTTGATTTAAAGATTACCTAGTTCAAGAGTTATATTAGGGTTTTAGTTTTCAGTTAGGATTAGATAAATGGTTTGATTATGGTTCAAATGATTTAGATTAAAGGATATTCAAGTGAAAGAGTAGGGTACACATGATTCTAGGGTTTGATAAATAGATCTAAGGGTTTGGTGAGGGTTTGATTTATAAGGAATCTATGTGGTTAGATTAGGGTTTGTGTTAGATTAGGGTTTGATTAGGATTTCATTAAGGTTTGAGTTAGGGTAACTTGAGTTAGATTAGAGTTTCAATTTGAATTAGGGTTTTAGTTATGGTTAGGGTTAGGTTAGGGTTATCTAGTTAGGTAAGGGATATGATTAAGATTATGATTTGAGTTAAAGATTAGGGTTTAAATTATTTAGATTAGGGTTTAAGTTCTAGATTAAAGGGTTTGGTTAGGGTTACGATTGTACATTACTTAAGGTTTGAGTTAGGGTTTGATTTCTAAGGTTATGATTAGATTAGGATTCATGATTCTAGGGTTTGAGTTTCTGGTTAGGAAATTAGATTAGGGTTTTATTATGGTTTGATTTCTAGATTAGGGTTTGAGGTAAAGATTATGGTACATACATGATTAGTGTTTAATTTAGATTAGGGTTTGGTTAGGGTTTGATTGTTAGGGTAATGGTTAGATTCTAGGATTTGTGTTAGATTAGGGTTTGAGTTTTCATTTAAGACTAGATTAAAGGGTTTCAGTTATGATTAGATTACAGATTGAGTTAATGTTTGGTTAAGGTTTGATTTCTAGGGTTATGGTTAGATTAGGGTTTTCAAGTTAGATTCTAGGGTTTTATGTAGATAGGATTTTGTTTAAAGATTAAAGGGTTTAACTTAGATTAGATTTTGGTTATGGTTTGTTTTCTAGACTTACGATTAGATTAGGGTTTTTAGTTAGATTAAGGTTCATGATTAGGGTTTTATTTAGATTAGGGTTTGGGTCAGATCTAAGGGTTTTAGTTTTTAGTCAAGATTAGATTAGGGTTATAGTTCTAGGGTTACATTAGCCCATTTCAGTTACAAAACTCTAGGGTTAGATTAGGGTTAGAGTTTAAGTTAGGGTTAGAAATTAGGGTTAGAGTTTGAGTTAGGGTTAGGGTTATGGTTAGTGTTAAAGGGTTAGAGATAGCTCATTCTAATATTTTCTTATTTTTTACACTAATTTGTTTTTTTTTTTTTCTAATGTTTTTTTAATATTTCAAGTTTAATGTTTTTTCTAATATTTTGTAATTTTTTTTCAAATATTTTATAATCTTTTTCTAATATTTTGTAATGTTTTTCTAATATTTTCTAATGTTATATACTAATTTTTTTTTTTATTGTTAAATACTAATATTTCCTAATGTTATAATACTAATTTATTTTTCTAATAGTGTAGATTAACGATTTTTTAATATTTCACTTAGTAATGTTTTTCTAATAATTCTACACTATTTATAAAAATATTTTATAATGTTTTTCTAATATTTTCTGATGTTTTTTCTAATATTTTCTCTTATTTTTCTAATATTTAAATGTAATGTTTTTTCTAATGATTTTCTAATAAAACTAATATTTTTCTAAATTTGTTTTTGAATTAATAGTAGCTAAAACAAGGGGGTTGGCCCATAACAAAAATCTAGTCAACTACCAATGGATTACCATCAAAACTAAACTAACCCCTATTGCTACTAGAAATGAAAACAAAGTTCGCTACCATAATTAAGAGAGTATGAACATGCTTAAACAAAATGTTTGTTGTCAACCTTAAGAGTCTAAAGAAAAATATTAACAAATGCATAACAATCTTGCAAACTAATAAGTGTGGTAATGAGTAGATTAACAACATAAAAAGAAAAAGGAGGGAGCCCTTAAGATTTCTTGGCCTCTTTTCTCCCCAGGAAGATGTTTACCTAGTCTTTCACTAGGAAGTCAAATAGCATCTTAGAGTCCTCCTTAGGTAGGTCCCCATCAACATCCTTGAGTAGGCATAGAATGGTAGCTTCTGCATGTGTCACTTTAACTATGAACTTGGTCAATAGGCACATTCTCTCCTCTAGCACATAAATTCTCTCCCACGCCTCATTACCAACCTTATGCAGACCACCTAGATGGCCATTAGTACCAGTCTTTGTGGTATCCTACACAAATAGGGGGTTAGTAGCATTTTTAGAAATAACCTCAATAGGGGAGATCATTATGGTGGAAGGCATCTTGTCCACTGAATCAGGGAATTGATCCTTTGTTAAGTCCACACACCCCAGTTCAACGGTCACTGAAACATGTGATAGATCCTTATTCTCCTTTCTATCACCCAAATCTGACTTAGAGGAGTATAAAGCCTCCTCCTCCACCTCCTCCATACCTTCCACCCCAAAGTTAATCACTTTATCTTTCATCCTCCTTTTGGGGCAACTTGAATCCTCTAAATTCAACTCCTCCTCCTGTGAGGCTCCTTCCTTCAACTTCCTCTTAGCATTAGATTTTGGTAACCTCCTTGACCTCCTCCTACCCCCTCTCTCCTCATCCTCTGACTCCACCACATTCTTATTCCCTTTATCCTACCTCCCTCTCTTCCCCATGGGGGAGGAATTCACCAGGGACCCACTAGGTGAAGGCTATGGGGTGGGGGCTTTGGGACCCATAATCCTAAGGGGGACAATTTAGGGTTGGGGGTTAGGATGGGAAGGAATGTCAATTTCCACAATCCTAGTGGGGTCATGGTGAGGTGGAATTGGTACAACCTAATTTTTAAACATTGGTGTACAACTGCAAAATTAACCCCCTATTTCATTTTTTCTTTCACATCAACAACAGTATCCTCTAATTCATGTAGCAAGAAGAAAGGAAGTGAAATGAAATCACAGTGGAAAAAATGATTAAGGAGAGGAAAGTGATAGTAGTAGCAGACTCCATACCTTCCTTCCATGGTAAGATATTTCATCAAAACCAAGAAAACCTCATTCCATGGGTCAAGAAGCTTGTCTCGCATGAAACCACCTCTATGCCAAATTGGTTCCTCACCATTTACAAAGAAACATTGCAAGATCGCATCACCTATTACCCTTGTTAGCTTCTACCATTTCCTACCCCTCATGGCCATGCTCGTTGCCAAAGAAATCACCTCCTCTAAAATATGTAATGAGATACCATTTATGGTACTTCTATAGTTCTCCTAGGAGTTAACAAATTACATAGAGAAATTCTCATCATGCCCATTAAGTGCCTCCATAAATGAGACAAAACCACCCTCCTTCAACATGTACCATCCTAAGGGCTTCCTCATATTTTCATCAATCACAGTCGGTTCAATACACATCAAATCACCAACCATCTCTACATTTTTTACCTCTCCTCTCTTTCTATTCAAAGCTCGGACACAATTTCTTAAAAAGACTTCACTCGTAGGCAGAAAAACCCAAAAGTGATGATGATAATCACAATTAATAGTAATAATGAAAATAGCCAACTTGGTAAGAAATATCACTTGTCGGCCACCATGATCTATCCCCCAATCATATCCATCATTCCCAACACACATCAAACCTTTAAAAAATAATTCCTTTCTCTATACAGTGTACAATGACAGATTTAGGGAATAAATAAAAAATCCCCCATTTCAAACTTCCAATTTTCAGGCCATGTATATTTATTATTACCCATACTTTATTCTTTGCATCTTGCCACTTATACTTCAAGGACATGTCCTCCCTACTAGCTCAATAATGTTATACAAAATAGCTAGCTAGGACTCATCATTTCTCACTCCATGGCTCACTAACTCCCTTACCAAATTTGGCAATACATTCAAATCCCTCTAACATCTAAGCCCCTTCACCTTTAATCCAATCACCACCATTTCATCGGCCACACTATTTCCCTCCCGAAAGATGTGATTCAAATCAAACCTATTAAGAGTAGTTAATAGGTACTTGATATCATTAGTCACATGTTTAATGGCCCATCCCTCCCTCATATTACCTTTGATAGTCTCAATAATTGTTTTAGAATCTCCTTCAATTTGCACATCCCTCCAACCCACACTTATGACTAGTTTTAAGCCCAAATATAGAGCCATCACCTCCACTATATTGTTAGAAACTTTCCCTAACTCACCAGTATATGCCAACAACATCCTTCCCTTACTATCCCTCACTATCCCTCCCCCTACCAAACTCTCCTTTCTAGTTACACCATTGAAATTTAGTTCAAATGACCCAATTAACAAGTGGGGTATTCCATTAGGTTCTTTTTCTAGCCAAAAGATTTGAATTATCAGTTTCTATAATCCCTTCCACTAATGACCAGCACTTGGCCACCCTGATCACTATGGTAGAAGAGGGAAACACTAGTTTTCTCCACTTGGTGCAATTAATGTTCTCGAATATCAATTTATAGATTCTTTCCACCATGACAATCTCCTCTCTCTCCTCATTCCTAAACACCCTATTATTACACTCTTTCCAAATACCCCAACAAACATTGGGGGGAATGATCTTCCATAGATAGATAAGGAGGGGGTGGGTAAAGGGGCCCTACCAGTTCATTACCAATTTCCCTATGTCCACATTAAATACCTAGTTCACCTCCAACATCTGAACAATTATCTCCCACACCATTGATGCAAACCTGCAATGCAAGAATAAGTGGTTGATGTTTTCTTCCTCCATCTTACACATATGACATCTATTTGGTAATTGAAATCCCGAATTCATCAAGTTGTCTATAATGAGAATTTTCCCATGAATGGATGTCCACCAAAAAATATTGATCTGTGGGATTAAGTGATTAAACCAAACATTCCCCCAATCATTAGCTTCAAGGGTTTTATCAACCATTAATTTGAGGTAGCCTGAACCTAGAACTCCCCCATCGAGGTAGCCTTCCAAATGAATTCATCAATCCCATCTCTTCTTGGGATTATGTACTCCTCAAACAAAGAATTAAGCTCATCAATCAGCTCCCTTCCAACCATAAATTTTGTTGTAGCTTCTCCTTTTTTCACTTTCTTCCTTGACAAATAAAATCAGCTACCATTCCACCCCCTAGTCCTATAGGTAATACTAGAGAGACCCAAACTTAGTTTTTATTAAAGGTTTATTTGTAAGCCATGGATCCTCCCAAAAATTAATTTGGTTACCATTCCCCACAAGCCACCTAACACCCTCCTTCATAAAGGTTATGTTTCTCACAATATTTCCCCAAATTTTGGAGCCCATAGGAAGATCATTTCCCCAGGTGCAGTAAGAGAACATCATATTTCCAAGGTGCTTAGCTCTCATAATATTACACCAATTAGCTTCTCCCTTCATTAGGCTCTACCCCATCTTAGTGAGAAGTACATTGTTCAGATCAATTATCCTCCTTACTCCCAAACCAATTTTCTATTTTGGTTTACAAACCATTTCCTAGCTAACCAAATTTATTCTAATCTTCTTGTTCCCTCTAGAAAAAAGGAAGTTACATTAAATTTTCTCTAGTTTATTTTCCATACACTGAGTGATTTTAAATAAGGATAGGAAGTACACTAGTAATCCTTGGAAAGAGGAAATCAGTAGTTGCAACTTGTCTATATTACTCAAGGTTTTACCTTTCCATCCAATCAACTTTTTCTCCATTCTTTCTAGAATCTCATTCCAAAAGTTGTTACTCATGTCTTTCATGGTATCTAGTAACTCAATAATGTTGTAGTCTAAAATATTAAAAATCCTCCACTATAGGTCAGGGGGTGTTGAAGAAGAACACCTTTCTTTTGTTAAAATTGATCTTTTAACTCATGTTCACTATATATCTCCAACACTGACTTCCAAGTTTTGGCTTCACTCATCGAGGACTTTTCACTAAGAAAGGTGTCATCCACAAATTATTGAATTGGTTCAAGAGGTAGAGTGGAAGTAGGTTTAATGCCTTTGATTATCCCCCCCTCCAAATTTCTCATAAATGATCTTCCCAGGACTTTAACAACCATAATAAACAGGTAGGAAGTGATAGGGTCACCCTACCTAAGGCCTCTCTCCCCACCAAAATTTCCCCAAGATGACCCATTAACCATCGTAGAATAGTTGATAATTTCCACCATCAACTTCACTAATCTAATAACCTTCTAAGGTCTATCCTTTCCATAACTTTATACAAGAAGGTCCAATTAATCCTATCATAAGCTTTAGAGATTTCAAGTTTCAAGGCCATACCAAGATTACCACTTTTCTCCATAGAGTGCAAGACTTCATGCATTGTTATAGTAGCATCTAGGATTTGTTGCCCTAGGACAAACCCTCTTTGGGTTTTCCTTATGAACTTATGTAGCAATGGCTTCAACCTATTCACCAGGATTTTAGAGAATATCTTGTAAGTAGTGTTACATAGATTGATTAGCCTAAAGTCAAAAAGGACCTTTGAGTCTTTCACCTTGGGAATTAGTACAATGAATTTTTTATTGAGTCATTTAAGAAGCTTCCTAGTTTTGAAAAAATCATAGGCCTCCCGAAGGAGGTCCAACTTGATAACCTCCCAGAAGTGTTGAAAGAACATCGATGGGAAACCATTTGGCCCCAAGGATTTACAAGCTTTCATAGAGAACACTACTCTATGGACTTCCTCCTTAGTCACCATTTTTACTAACTCCTCATTCTCTTCAGTTGATATCACAGTGGGCATCAAATCAATCAGCCATTGCATATCCTTCTCTCTAAAGTCTCTTTGCTCTCCCAGGTAAGAGTTTCTAAAGTAAACCATCGCCCAACTCCCCATCTCCTCAGGTTTAAATAACTTCACAATACTGTCATCTTTGATGTTATCAATTTTGTTTCTTCATTTATGAATTGGGGTAGATCTATGAAAAAATGTAGTATTCTTGTTACCCACTTTGAGCCATAACACCCTGGACCTTTGCTTCTAGTAAGTCTACTCTCTTATCATCATTTCCTTCCACACTTTTCTATATTTATCCTCCTCTTAGATAATGTTATCTATGGGTATGCCTTCCCCCATAGAATTTTGTAGCTCGACTAACTTCCCTTCCACCTCAACCTTAGTCTTGAAGATATTGCCAAAATATTTTTTCTTCTAGGGCTACACATTTTGTCTTACATTCTCCATCTTAACAGAGAGTCTATACATTGTTGTTCCTTCAATTCTAATCCCCCACTACTCAGCCTCCCTAGAGCTGAAGTCAGGATGGGATTGTCATATTATTTCATATCTAAAAGGTCTTGGACCCCCTAGGGAATATTCCTTCTAGCTTAAAAGGATAGGGGCGTGGTCTAAGACCATCTTGGGTAGTCCCATAAGAGAGGAGGAAGTTAATCCTTCCCATCTAGCTAGGATCAAAAGTTTATCCTATTTGATTTGAATGAGGTCAACACCCTTCCTATTATTCAACCATGTGAACTTCACTCCACACATCTCCATATCCATTAAATCTTTAATTTTTATAAAATCAACCACATCTTTCATAGTATCATTAAAATCTATCATACCTTCAATTTTCTCCAAAGGGTACAGAGGAGAGTTAAAATCTCCCATACAAAAGGTGTTCTTATTTTGAGAGAGAAAAATAGACAACTCCTCCCATAAGTTGTGCCTTCCACTTCTGGTATTAGGAGCATACACATTAACACTATTCCAAGTCTTATCTCCCTTGTTATGTTTAGTTATAAGATAGAATTTATACTATAAATTAAACTTCCATTACTAGCATATGGGTTCCAGAAGGCAACCAGTCCTCCTAACACTCCTTCTACTTCACTGTAGCAAAATTTCACTCCTGGGCAAACATAATTTGCAATATTCTTCAAATTAATCATAGTCATTTTTACCTCTTGGATGAGTAGGATATCAATTTTCTAATTTGCCAGCTACTATTTGAGGGAAAACTACTTATGAGGGTTGTTTAACCCCCTCATGTTCCATGATAGAATAATCATTTTCTACCTTTTGACAAGGATTCCAAAATGGCCTACCTGCCACTTGCCACCTCGCTTTCCATCTACTTTACTTTCATACTTTATTTTCCTAAATTCCCTACATCCAACTTCAATTCCACTAACATCTCAAGTTTCCTTGAAACTCTTGTATGTCTTCTTTGAGTTTTCCACTTCCCTTCCATATCACCTAGTTAGGCTAGAGGATCCACTATCTAGTTTGATTGTTCATCCTCATTCTAGCAAAGGACCCTGGCGACCTCCCCCTCCTTTGAGTCATTCTCCTCGCTATTCCCTGAGGCCTTATCTATGTCTCCTCTAAAAACCTCCTTGATCACCAAGTTCCTTGAAGGGGTACTAAGGTGCTCCTCAATTCCTTGTAAAAAGGGAAAATAAATTTCCCCTTCCTCCAAACCTCCCAACTCTCCTTCTTGTGTGCAAAGTGTCTCTGGGTTCCAAACCAAACTAGACTTCCCCTCCAACTCTTCCATCCTAACCCTCCCCATCATAGAATGAGGTTTATCTTCTTGCTCTATCCTAGTAAGGGAATTCAACCCATTTTCCATTTCTTCTTAAGAGATCTTCACTTCTAGCTCCTTCCTAGGAGGGGGAGTCACCACCTTGCCATCATTATCAAGAGAGCCTATACCCACTGCCCATGACTCCTGAGGAGGATCCCTGCATTCTATAACACTCTCAATATTCTCCTCAGCCAAACTATCTAGCTTCTTACAATCTACAATAAAGTTCCAAAATGATAAGCATTTTTGGCGAAACAACCCCACATTCTCATAAATGATGGGTTGAATCTTCTTACCCCACTTCAAGCTTAGTGTAATAGATTCAGGTAAGGTAGTTCCCACTGCCACATTTACACTAAACCTCACAAAGACCAGTTAGGACCTCTATAAAGTTACCATATCTATAGCTACAAAGTGCATAAAGGAATCCCAAATGGATTCTAGGATCCTCTCATCCCAAAACTCAAGTGAAAGGCCTAGTAACCTAACCTAGATCGGAGCCATATTATTTAGCTCTTTCATCGGGTCTAACATCAAATGCCACTTGGCTACCACTAGTCTATCCTTTTCATATGACCAAGAATAGACCATCACCATTGTCATATCTTCTTTTTCTTTAAATTTAAAGCCAAACAAGCCTCCCGAAATGGTTGAAACCATCACACTCCACTTCAACTTCCATTTCTAGCTAGCCCACTTCTTGACCATCTCAATTGATGCGTAGAAGAAAGCAAATCTACTTGTGAGGTAGAGCTTTAGATTAGCTGACATACTATCAACCAAACTATCTGGTACCACTATTTCCACCCCCTCCTCATCACTAATCACTTTAGGAGCTTCCAGTAGGGTATTAGCTACTTTATCTCCAAGAACAACTTCCTTCTAACCTAGAGCCCTAGTATGACTTGCTTGAATCTCCTGGCCCACCAACAGAGCACATGTATGGCTCATTTGAATCTCTCAGCCAAAAAATAGAGCTGTTGACTCCATTAGCACCCCCCTAATAGGACAAGAAATGTCTACATTCCCCTAGGTAACCCTAGTCATAGTTAGAACAAGATGCAGGTATGGGCAGGGATCTGAGACAAGGCTTGGCCCCTTAGGAGCATCTACACTCTTACAAATTACAAAATATCAATCGAGCGAGAAACTAATGTTCTAAATTTGTTATATCTAATGTTTTTATAATAAAACAAATATTTTCTAAATTTATTTCTAATTAAACTAATGTTTTTCTAATAAAACTAATTTTTTTCTAATAATCTATGTTACTAGTACACTATTATTTTTTTAATATTTTTTAATATTTTTTTAATATATTGTAATATTTTTCTAATATTTTCTAGACTAATATTTTTAAAATTATTTTCTAATATTGTCTAATATAAATGTAATGTTTTTTCTAATGTTTTTCTAATAAAACTAATTTTTTTCTAAATTTGTTTCCTAATGTTATACTAATATTTTTCTGATATTCTAGATTACCATTTTAGAAAATATTTTCTAATGTTTTTCTACTATTCTAAACTATTCTTTTTCTAATATTTTCTAATATTTATCTAATTTAACACTAATTTTTTTCTAAATTTGTTTTCAAATGCTAAATTAATGTTTTTTCTAATATATAACTAACAAATTAAAAAAATTATAAACATTAAATTAATAGAATTAACTAACATAAATAAACAATAAAAATATTAAATTAACATGAAAATATGCTTTGAAAACATAAAAAACATTCAAATAATAACATATAAACATACCTGAAATAGTGCAATGATGAGAATCTAGAGGAGAATGATAGAAAATAATGTGGCATGCTTACCAATCCAATACCTTCACTCCAACATCCAGATCGAATTCACCTCACCACAAAATTGTATGGGAAAATGGGGAAAACAAGGTTTTCAATGCAAAATGGCCATAAAATACATTTGAGTGAACATATTAATGAGGTATATTCACCCGAATGTACCTTATATATACGAAATATGTTTGTGCCAACATTTATTTTTTATGTTTGTGTGAACATAGTTAGTATGTTTGTGTGAACATAGTTAGTATGTTCATGCAAACAAACGTTAATTTTGATTTGTGGATTTTGCAACATTTTTCAATTTCCTTCATGCCATAAAAGTAGAACCCATTATTTTTGGTTCACCCAGTAGGACATTTGGAAAATATGGTTTGTGGTTGGAAAATTTACTAGAGATGGACAAAGACTATCTTTTTGGAGAAATTGAATCATCTGAACACATTATCCCTAAGAGTACAATTAAGCTACATCTAAAAAATATGTGGGAGGAATTTTTTGAAAATAAATCTCTGATTGGTAAAGCACAATTATTTGTTAGATTATTTAGGAAAAGAGAAATGAGTCCTATTCTAGAGTTGTTAGGTGTAAACAATAAGAAAAGCTTAGAAGATAATGTCAAGGTAACAATAGTTCAAAATTTTACAAATGCATTAAATTCTATTGATAACAAATTAATGGAGAGCATTGATGACTATGATTATGAGAGAGGACTTGTAATAGAAAAAACAAGTTCGAGCAATTTCTTAAATGCCCAATCTATTTACAATAACTATTCAAAGATACATAAAAAGGAGAAATTTGCTTGATGAGAACATTGAAAATAACTAGGTTAATATTTGTCAACTTCCTCGAAAGGATAAAATTTATGAAGATCTTAGAAGATAGGTTATTGAATATTGGACAAGCCAATCACATGTTTCTTCCAATAGAATAGACACTATACATATCAAATATGAATAGACAGGTATGAAAATAACACATCCAAAACACTTTATAGACAAAACAAAAAGTGAATTATTTGAAGCTTTCAAAAAAGAATTTTCAAATGTGAAAATTTATCAAAGAATGTTTGAGAGGTTGCACTCATTTTTTGTATGCATATATAAGGTACATGAAACTTGTTTTTGTCGAAATCATGTTGAGTTTCATCTTTATTTGCAATCTTTTAGAAAAGCTATGGCAATACTTAAGCTAGATGTGATAATTCCTAGAAGCATGTCAACATAATTTTCCAAGTCTTTGTTATGTGATAATGTTGAAGAGTTAGATGAATTCAATGTATAATGCATAATAAATGCATGTAAAAATTGTGGAGAGTTGTAAAAAATTCCATATGAAATGGTCAATATTGATGTTTCAATACTAGTTGTGTGGAATAGATTTGAGTATGAGATATATTGAACAAAGAATGGAGAAAAATAAAAAATAGCTTTTAAGGAGAGAAATTTTCCATATGGTGAGTTTATGGATAAATTGAGAACTATGATTTATCTATGCATCGAGCATTGTCATGGTGCAAGATGACAAGCAAAACAATTTCAAGATCCAAAAAAATGGTTTCCACTAGGATGTATTCTATCAATTTTAGACTTGTCTAAGAACTATATGTTTTCCCCTCAATCTAAAATTCAAGATAAATATTATCACTCAGATCAAATTGCAGCTTTTGTACATGTTTCCTATAGCCATTCGCAATTTGAGGTGGATGGGGTAGAAAGTATCAATCTAGATGAATGCATTATCATCAAGGGGGTCTATTTTTATCTTAGTGATGATAGGGTTCACGATAGGAGCTATGCAGTTTATTGTTTTGGAATGTTCTTAGATGATCTTGCAAATCATGGGATAAATGCTTCAAAATATTGGATTTGGTCTGATGGTTGTGCTACTATGTGTATTTGAAAATTAAACTTTAAAATTTCATGCACATATTTAATTAACTAAATAATTAATTATATATAGATTTGAATACTCATTAATTCAATTTTTTTTTCATAGGGAAATTTAAGTTTGCAAAAGCATTGAATTGGCTTGCAACACAACATGCGAGACACAATGTTAAGTTTCTTTGGAACTTCTTTGGAAGTGGTCATGGAAAAGGAGAGCACGATGGAGCAGGAGTATGTATAAAGTGACCATTCCAACACCATGAACTGTTAGGTATAATATTGTTATGTACTAATAAAATTTGACCTACATGACCATTTGCTAGATAATTCTTTTATATTTTGTTAAAATTGATACAATTTTCTTTACTATGTACACGTGCAAAGATAGACAAAGAAAATCAAGTTGTTGAATGGTGAAAATCTCATTTTTCTCCTCATGATACAACATATAATAAACATTTTTTTCAGAAGTGAAAGGTAAGCTTTCCATTTTTCTTTGACATGATTACCTTAATGTTTTGATTATTGCAATAGATACTTGCCAATTTAATGTGTTACAAATATTGATTGATCAAATCCTTACAATTGTCAACCCATTATTGGAATTAGAAGATTGCATCAATTGATGACTACTAGACAACATAAACCTTCAATAATTCAAGTAAGAGAAAAATCATGTTTTTGTGATGCCTATATTCAAAACAATGCAATGGGTCAATGTGAGAATATTATGAATGACTATGTCTCTGAATGGACATGGACAAACATAATCAAAAGTATCCCTTATGAGGAAGATGAAAATGACATAAACATTCATAATCCTATGTATTCAGCTGATTATGAATGTGTTTCTAATTTAGTTGTTCTAGGTGAGTTTCTACAAATATATTTCATTTTTATATTTATTTTTCTTCATATTTATTTATTTATAGTTTCCATTATTTTTTTACATTTGTAGGTGACATCTTTGCTGTGTATGCAGATCCTCAAAATATGGAAGGAATAGATTATTATTTACTTAGATGCACAAAAGTAAAAATCAAGTTAACTGAACCAAGTACAGATGATGATAACCAATCATATCCAATTGGTTCAATTGTTATAGATGGTATAGATTATCCCCTTATGAGATGTACACAACTAATTAGAGAGTGAGAGATTAATTATAAATAATTATTTCTTTTCTATATTATTAAGAATACTCAATGAAGTACAAATCTTATTTTGTAGGCACCTAATATTAGCAAACAAAAATTGACCACAATCATGTTGAATTTATTGAATGCATGCATGACCAAAAAAATTTGCATTACAACCACTTGGTTCTAGCCACAAAGATCCAGTTTGACATTGCTAAAAAAAGGACATAGCAGACCAAAGTGGAGGTTAGATATCGAAGAGCATGAAAACTTGTTGGAGATTATTAAAGATAGAGAGGATCCTGACCATATGTGACAACAACTTTCTGATTGATAGATAGGTTTAATGATTCGTAAAATATTTCAAATTTATATATACATTAATTTTATAATTTTTTACAGTAGTTTAAGTGTTTTTTCAATATTTATACATGTTTTTTGTTTTTCCAATATTTATACACCTTTACAACACACCTAGAAAATGACGTAAGATGTATTTTCATTAATTTATAGAACATGTAAATTTCTTACACATTAACAATTATCTAAAAAATAATGTAATTATTTCTATTTCTATTTACATTTTCTATACACTTTTACAAAACACCTAGAAAATTATGTAAGACATATTTTCATTAATTTATAGAACACATAAATTTCTTACACATTAAAAATTATCTAAATAATAATGTATAAAGATTTCAAAAAACATGTTTCCACATTTACATAAAAGATATTCTATAAATGTAAATATCAAATATATCTACTACATATTAACATGGTCATATAACTCATGAAAAAATCATACATGTTAACTATAAATGTAAATGGTCACATAACTCATGAAAAATCAATATGTCAACTATAAATATAAATGGTCACGTAACTCATCAAAATATCATATATGTCTACTATAAATGCAAATGATCATATAAGTCATGGTAATATGAAATATGTCAAATATGAGCATGTTGTAAATGTAAAATGTCTCATAGCTATAAATCTAAATGATATCATCATAAATCAATATCAAACATCATGTATATGATATATATGAATATCAAACATGATCATGTCATATGCTCCATGATGTGATTGACTGAGACAAGATCTTGAACCTTGTGTCCAATATAAGAACAAATGTATAATGAGCATGTCTATAAATTCAATAAATAATAACATAAGTACAATTAAATTTACTTGTGACTCAGGATGACTAGGTTCGATAGTTGTCTCTCCATCTCCACCCTCACAAGCTACATATGTAATCTATATGGATTGGAAGAAAAAACTATGTAACAAGTTATACTTTAATAAAGTTTTAAATATAAGATCTGTAGGTCTAATTAAATAGACATGTTTGTAAAGTTTTAATTATGTCTCATGCTACACAAGATGCATAGGTGTCTGCAAGTCCTTATATGTCATCTCATTGCAAATGTATGCCTACCTATCTCACTCAATTTTGTATCACTTAGGTCATACCTCTGATGTCAAGTGTAGGATACATGAGCATATCTATAAACAATGAATGTCATGGTGGGTAAGAACTTGCCTTGGTATGGGGGGATGCATCCTCCTCAACTGTGGTCTATGGTGAACTTGTAGCTATAACATGTATGTCCTCCTACCCCTAAACACCCTATTCCTTTGATGTACCTCTAATGATACCACTCACATATGATGGCACTGCACTATGTAGCTATTCGATCAACAATTGAATAGCTCAATAGGATAAAAGTAGATTAGTAGACAAACATGTATTGATAGCCCTCAAGAAATATCCTAAAGACTCCATGGATATGTCTACTTGAGATGGGATGTCAACCTCATGATACATATCATCACCTTAAGATTATGCAGTAGTGTGACCACCTATAGATGTAGATCATGAGCATGTCATGTAACTGTGCACTTGGTCAGAAGACATCTCATGCACCTAGTTAGAAATAGTGGAAATCCTCTTGTACACATATCTATGTGTATCATCTGTTACTCTATCTATAGCTAAAGTTAACTCCAAACATTTTGGCATCACCAAAAGTTTTGGATCAATCAATGCCCATTTATTAATAGGTGCAGGAGCATCTGTGTGTCTAAATTTATCTGGCAACCTACCCTGAACCTTCTTAGCATGCCCAAGGATATTAGTGTAATCAACCTCTTGATGTAGATGAAATTTAGCAAATAATTGTTTGCAAAAATATAAGGAGAACTCATCCTTTTGGGGCCACATGTGATGTGCAACCAACCAACGAGGATATATGAAAGGTGCCATGAATGGATTAGTACACCTTATACTATAGTATCCTTTGACCTTTTCCAAAGCTTGATAATGTGGGAACATGCTCTTCACACTCTCCATTGAGACCATCTCATCTATCTCCCTCCATCACAAATTACCATTGACACTATGGGATAGAGTGCTATAAAATGTATCCAAACTAACACTATCATAAGGTTTAAAACCCCCAATGGTGTGCATCATACTAATCAACTCATCTTGAATCACAATTACCTTATCCCTATGTTGTAGGGTAGGTGAAGCCTATAGACTCTGATCAATAGTATCAAGTGTGCTCTGTAAGCTCGCTAAATAATGTCTCCCTATCCTAGGTACTAGTAGTCAATCTACGAGATGAACTAGTATAGGGATGATCATGTACACTAGCCTCTTTGGGTTCACTACTCCCTGATGCCATAATGATGAAAGATATAAACAAAAAAAAACTAGATAGATGATAATAGAGATCTGCACATGCATATATATACATATATACACAGATGATTATATAAACTAATTAAATCAAAACAAACTAAATGAATCTTGCTAAACAAATGTATTGTACAACATATAAAGAAATGTTAACTACATTACATTTTTTTTAGTAATAGGTAAAAATCAAATTTAGATAAGAAGTTTAGGGATTATGGGGCTACAAAGTAGTTTAGAGTTTAGAGAGATGGGGTTTAGGAGTTTGAGAGTAGTTTAGGGTTTAAAGAAATGGGTTTTATGAGTTACAAAGTAGTTTATGGTTTATATAGATGGGGTTTATGGTTACTAAATAGTTTAGGGTTTAGAGAGATGGGGTCTAGGAGTTAGAGAGAAAAAAAGGGTTAAAAGTTTGAGATCTAGAAAGAAAGCGATTAGGTTATGGTTGGGAGAGATAATTTATGTAAATTCTAGAGAGATAAGTTTAGGGTTTAGAGAGATGGGGTTTAGGAGTTAGATAGTGGTTTAGGGTTTAAAGACATGGTGCTTAGGAGTTAGAGAGTGGTTTACAATTTAGAGATATGGGATTTAGGAGCTAGAGAGCGGTTTAGGGTTTAATGAGATGGGGCTAAGGAGTTAGAGAGTAGTTTAGGGTTTATAAAGATGGGGTTTATGAGTTACAAAGTAGTTTAGGGTTTAAAGAGATGGGGTTTAGGAGTTAGATAGAGACAAAGGTTTAAAAGTTTGAGATTTAGAAAGAGAGAGAGATGAGGTTAGGGTTGGGAGAGATAATTCATGTAAATTCTAGAGAGAGAGAGAGAAGTTTAGTGATTATAGGGTTAGGGAGCAGTTTAGGGTTTAGAGAGATGGGGTTTAGGACTTGGAGAGCAGTTTATGGTTTAAAGAGATGGGATTTATGAGTTAGAGAGCAGTTTAGGGTTTAGAGAGATGGAGTTTAGGAGTTAGAGAGAAATTTAGGGTTTAAAGAGATGGGGTTTAAGAGTTAGAGAGTATTTTAGGGTTTACAAAGATGAGATTTAAGAGTTATGGATTGGTTTAGGGTTTAGAGAGATGGGGTCTAGGAGTTAGAGAGAGATAAAGGGTTAAAATTTTGATATCTAGAAAGAAAGAAATGAGGTTGGGTTTGGGAGTGATAAGTTATGTAAATTCTAGAGAGAGATAAGTTTAGGGATTATGGAGTTAGAGAGTAGTTTAGGGTTTATAGAGATGGTGTTTAGGAGTTAGAGAGTGGTTTAGGGTTTAAATAGATGAGGTTTAGGAGTTAGAGAGAAGTTTAGGGTTTAGAGAGATGGGGTTTATGAGTTACAAAGTGCTTTAGGGTTTATAGTGATGGGGTCTAGGAGTTAGAGAGAGATAAAGGGTTAAAAGTTTGAGATCTAGAAAGAGAGAGATGAGGTTGGGATTGGGAGAGATAAGTTATGTAAATTATAGAGTGAGAGAATTTTAGGGATTATGGGGTTAGAGAGTGGTTTAGGGTTACAGAGATGGGGTTTAGGACTTAGAGAGTAGTTTGGGGTTTCAAGAGATGGGGTTTAGGAGTTAGAGACCAATTTAGGGTTTATAGAGATGGGGTTTAGGAGTTAGAGAGTGAATAGGGTTTAAAAAGATGGGGTTTTGGAGTTAGAGAGTGGTTTAGGGTTGAGAGAGATGAGGTTTACAAGTTACAAAGTGGTTTAGGGTTTAGAGAGATGGGGTCTAGGAGTTAGAGAGAGACAAAGGGTTAAACGTTTGAGATGTATAAAGAGAAAGAGAGATGAGGAACTAGCGTTGGGAGAGATGAAGTTATGTAAGAGAGAGAGAGAGAGAGAGAGAGAGAGAGAGAGAGAGAGAGAGAGAGAGAGAGAGAGAGAGAGAGAGAGAGAGAGAGAGAGAGAGAGTTTTAGGGATTATGGGGTTAGAGAGAAATTTAGGGTTTAGAGAGATGGGGTTTAGGACTTTGAGAGAGATAGAGGGTTACAAGTTTGAGATCTAGGCAGAGAGGGTTTAATGTTTAGGGTTAAGGTCAACCTATTTGAATTTAAGGTTCAATATAAGAGTTAGAGTCTAATTTGGTTCAGTGTGAGAGTTTTAGTTCAAGTTTGATTAGGTTTAATGTTGTCATTTAATTACATTCAATGTTAGGTTTTGCAATTGCCAATAATTTATAAGGTTCAATGTTAAGGTTTGAATTATAATTTATTTGTGTTCATAGTAAGAGATAGAGTTTGATTTAGTTCAATCTAAAGGTTTTAGTTACTAGTTTACAATAATTCCTAAAATTTTACCTTTACAACAATTTCTAATGATTTCTAATATAAAAAAACTAAAAATATTTAAATTCTCTAGTATTATATCTAACTAATTTTCTATATTTAATATTTTTTCTATTGTTTTCTAAAGTTTCTAACTATTCTAATATTTTCTAAATTTTCTAATATTGTCTATATAATTTTTGACTATTTTCTATAAATAATATTTTACAATTAATTTAATTTCTTTAATAATATATAAATTTTACTACATTTTATTACTTTTTCTAAACTTTATCTAATAATATAGTACTTAAAACATAAACGTATAATAATATTTAAAAAATTAACTGTTTAAAATAATGTACATTAAAAATACACATTAAAAACCATATTTTAACCTAAGGAAACATAAAATAAAAATCAAAACATATTAAAAATTGTGAGAAAATGATGACATGCCTGATCTAGCTGAAAGACTCCTATAGTTTTTCCCACTCTGCAATTCTAGCAAGCTCATATGATTCTTGAATGACTGCCAAATTTTTCTTTTTGCATCTTATATAATTTTTGGGGTTTCGATCAGATTGGATCCAGCCGGACTAGGTCTGGCCAGATCCCTACAAATGTGTACATGCCACTTGGTACTGAGTAGGCACCATGTGGTTTTGGCTGGATTAGATTTGGCCAGATTCAATCTTGTTAGATTGATAAAGTTGGCTCCAAAGGTGACATAGATCCATGCTTTCACCCACATAATAGGTTGCTTTGAACCTAGTACTTGGGTGCTTAAGATAGATACCAAGCCTAAGGAATAGCTAAAACCTATAGTTAGTAGGGTTAATCTTAGCTCTAGACCAACTTCAATAGAGTCACTAGGACTCCCTTCACTTTAGGCTCTGGAGGGCCAAGGTGGGAAAACCTTAGGGATTGATATGAATGATTTTATGATATTGTTCTCTTCAAAATCATCCCTTATAGTAGAAGGTGGTCAATTTTCTTCTATGATTGTCCAATAACTTCCTTATCATAATAGCTAACTATAACTAAGAAGATATTGCAAACAAGTAATGCCCAAAACTTTTAGTTCTTCATTACATAAAAAAGTAAATTGATTTTTTAATTTTTGTGTGTTTAGCAACTATATGAATCATCAACTTTCAACTAAAATTAAATGACCAATGTCTTATCCATTATATAGAGTCAAAATCAACAACTTAGACCTTTGTAATTAAATCTATCAATAGTGAGCTTTGAATTTCTTTCTTACCATATCCTTCCCATAAACCCTAAACCCTATCACTTACAAAAAGCAATTACTTAATTCTTTGAATTAACAATAATCAGTAAGAGATACACAATTCATCTAAATTTAATTAAACTAAAAGAAACTTGTTCATTTCATTATCTAGATCATAGATATATAAGGAAGGAGACAAAACTTGAAGACACAGATATGCAGGATTTCCTTTCAAAACAAATACAATATTTATAAAACTCAAAATACAACTCAGAACATGACAACTAATACTTGGTATTCACTATATTCTCGAGTATAAATAACTAATTACATTCATATAATTACAAAAAACATGGATGAACTATAAAAAGACATAAAATAGAAAAATTCTACAGATTACCAACCTCTTACTCCACATCTTGGGAATCCTTATATAGAGGATTGCAACAAGCTTCAGATGGGAGGATAGGTGTCAAAAACTAATCGATGAAAATAGGAGGCAAAACCTCTGAAAGATTACATTAATACATTTCTTTGCAATTGGAAAGTAGATAGGAAAGTGGATGCAAAAAAGTAGATGACATTTATGGTAGTTAAGTCTTTACTTTAACTCTTTTTTTCTCTTCCATCTCCTCCTATCTTCTCATAGCAGCTCTTTTTCTTGTCTTTGTCTAGTCATCTTCCAAGGATTATAAATCCTTAATGTCTTCTATTACTTCCCATATGGCTATATCTATGTCTATCTCAGACCAAGCATCATCCCTAACTACATTCAATTCTTCCATACATTTATTCCACTTAGATTTAGTAATAGGATTTATTTCTCTCAAGACTTTACCCATATCTAATTCTATTTTAAAAAGAAAATCAATCAAATCATAGACAACATCTACATCTATCTCATTGTTGCAGTAGGTTAAAAACCTCAGATGCCTCAAAATACCTTCAAAAGAAGAACACCATTCCTACCATTCCTTGAAAGTTCCATTTCTATCTAAAATACTAGGAATGAAATTTGGGATCCCCACAGCAATTTTTTTCATTTTCCCTTGGATCAATTACAATTTTCTTGTGAAAAATCCATGTAGCTCTCATACCCTATTTACCATTTTTCTAGTATTAATTATTACCACCTTAGGTAATTCCTTTTTCTAGGGTAGGAGAGGAACCAAATTATCAAAAAAAATTGGGTATCAGGCCCCCAAGTTGTAAATAGAGGAGATAAAAGGTCTAATGCCTTTGAGTACTTGTATTCAACTCCTTGTAGGCTAATGTAGTTGTTGTGCACAATCTATGAAATGCCTGTAAGGCACAAATTTTGTACATAAGGAAATTCTGAATTTTCTTAACTTCCACTTCCTTAGGACCATCCCACTCATTAGTATCCATATTTTGGGCTTCTCCCATAGCTGCTATGTCAACTTTAGTCTAAGCCTCATGGTCTTTTGCCTCTATAATAGGTCTAGCCACAGCCCTTAGGTTCCTTATTTCATCTTCCATATCAGCTATCTTCTTCTCCTGAACATAATTCCTCTTCAACTCCTCTTCATATTTGTTTCAAGCATCAATGGATATGTTATACATTGTGTACAACTACTCTTGCAATGTATCCATCTTGCTCTTCCCCATTCATGACGTTGTATTCACTAGATTATGGATTTGGTCACTTGATACAATGGAGACATTCAAAAAAATTACATTTCCTAAGGGCTAATCCTTTATCTCCATGAGAGTTGGTTTATTATCATCTAGAGACATGCTCAATATTGCCATTGTCGTACTATCTATGTTAAACATACACCCTATTAGCTCACTAGAGATGTTTGTCTCTTCAAAAGAGACTGATTTTCTTATTTTTTGATCTAGTCTAACATGAAAGAGGAACTAAGTTCCCAACCAGGAAAAAGAATCATTCCACTTCTCATTACTAATATTCTTGCTTCCTCAATTATGAGATTCTCACTATTTGGATCATAATCCTACAACCTCTTAACTAATTATGCAATTTTCTCAAGTGAATCCCTAGGTTACAATTGTAAGGCAAGTTCATTCTATTTCACCTTATAAAGAAATGACTTAAATTCATCATAATTAAAAAATTTGTCATCCTTTATAAAATTATCTATCTAAATTATTCTTTCATCTGACATCTAAATCTACAATTTAGTCATGTTGGGGATCTTTTCATTCTCACCTACTTGTTTAATTAAAAAATTGTGTCTAATGGTATCAAAGAACTTTGATCCCTGAGGCATAATTTGCAATGTCTTTCCTCTAACCTCATCAAGGATCTAAATCATTTTTTGCTTCTTTTTTTTGTTAGCCCATGAAGAGCTCTCAAGTTGATCATCCTCAACCTCTACAATTATAACATCCTCCTACTAAGGAGACTAGAGTTCTACTCTATTGCTAAACTCTACAGGCACTGTGTTGGTTACAATTATTAATTGAATTTTGTCTTCGATGTTACAAAAATGTCATATCAGTCATCAGTTAGCTTCTATCGAGCTCACAAGGTTAGCAAAGGAAAGTTAGCTTCTACCAAGCTCACTCGATCAACAAAGAAAAGTTAGCTTCTACCAAGCTCACTCGGTCAGCAAAGGAAAGTTAGCTTCTACTGAGCTCACTTAGTCAGCAAAGGAAAGTTAGCTTCTATCGAGCTCACTCGATTAGCAAAGAAAGGTTAGCTTCTACCAAGCTCACTCGGTCAGCAAAGAAAAGTTAGCTTCTATCGAGCTCACTTGGTCATCAAAGGAAATATGGTGGGAAATTAACTTCCACCAAGCTCACTACGACAACAAAAGAAAGTCAGTGCTCATCAAGTTCACTCAGTATCCAAAGGACTTTTGCAAGATTTTGTAGTGTTTACCAAGCTTCACTTGGTTAACACTAGAAAACCATTTTGAAGCAGTGGTTACCAAGCCTGGTTTGCCAGCAAAGGATTTTACTATTTTGATATTAAGTTTAATTTCTTCATGTAGACGACTAATGTAATGATTTTTAGTTATTGGAACCTATATTTAAGACTACTTGTTAAATGTAAAAGGGATATATATATAGATACTCAAGTTGTGAATCAGAGTGTGTGTATGAGAATATATGGAGAAGTTTGGAATAAGTGAATTGAGCGAATTTTGATAAAGGATTAGATATCTTGGAGGAGCTACAAAGTTGTATTCAATTAGCAAGGATCCAGAAAAAGAGAACAGAGATCTGTACTCAGCAAAAGATAAGTTGCATATCATTCAGGTCAATTCATTGTTGCTTTCTAACCATTGTAGCAATGACTTCAAATCTCTTAACAGAGTTGGTTTAACAACCATTTTTGTAAATCCTCTAACAAGGTGACAGTTCAGTTGAATTGTTTTAAAGACCTCTAACCAGGCCACTCCTAACAGGGTGATTAAATCCTCTAGCAAGGTCACACCTAATAGTGTGCATTGTAACCTTTAACAGGGTTGGCTCCTAACAGGGCTCAGTTCATAAAAGTGAAAATTGGTGACTAGTTACTTGGTGGTTTTTCCCATATTGGGTTTCCACGTTAAATCTGGTGTCTCTTGTGTTCATTTAGTTAATCTTTGCATGCATATTAATACGTCTGAATGCTAGATGAATGGTAACTAGTTAACTTACCGAGTTAAAGTATTTTTGCACTATTTATTGAGTATCGGCAGTAAATAAGAATTTTAGACATCTAAGGGATTTTTGGACTTGTTTTTGTGGTAACTAATTCACCCCTCCCCTCTCAATTACTTTATCTATATTTCTAACACACTTGTGTCATCAATTCATCAAAATTTTCCACACACCTATTGTACATATCAAGATAAGGTGCATCATGGTGAAAACCATTGAATGATGGACTCACTACCCTCATGGCTTCTTCTATCCTCGTTATCTTTCACCATTTATGAGTCCCATCTTTACAGACCTTTGTTTGCGAGTAGTTCATGATGAAATCTTCTTCCCAAATTAGCTTACTACTAGGAAGAGTATACTTCCTCATTTGTTTAAGACCAATTCTCACCAAATCATTTGGATTTCATAGGTTCTAGTTGGGGTGGAGGCAAGTTTAAAATTAGCCAAACACTGATCTATCTCCCCTATGGCATCATTCCCTATCAAAAAATCCCTTGTCTTTATATTTCTTGCTACAAAAGAGCCTTTCCTAATAGCAGGGCCCAAATACTCTTTATTCATCATTATTAATTGACTAAAAAAATTGAACTAGCCTAATCTCTTAGGGACATGTCTAGGCAATACATGGGTAGGTTGAGGACATCCAAATACTCTTATAATTGAATTTTTCTCAAATAAAAAAAAACTAGCCCAGTCATGGCTAACTACCTTATCCTCATTTGGGCAAGAAGATGGTCTAATTAACATCCTTACACCCCTAGATATTCTCTCATTTATATCCATTAACATATTCATGATTAGAAAGACAAAATCATTATAGAAAGACATAGTACTAGCATAGGTATAAAACCTTTGCCAGAAGTGAGTCCACATCTCTATAGGTAGGTTTTATGCATTCTCCTTAGTAGCGTCGATAAAGTCCAAACTAATATGCCCTATATTCCTGAAAAGGATAATGTGCATCAATAATGAGCAATGGAAAAACTTGAAGTTTCCCATTTCTCCCTTCTAAGCCACCTCAATTTCTTCCTAGCTAAAAGCACAAGCCTATGTCACCATTTGTGATATCTGATAGGGTTATGGCCAAAAGGGTTTTGGTCATAATAGTTTTGACCAAAATGAGTATGGTCATCTAGATGTGGCACTTTTTCATGTCAACATGGTAGGGGGGTGATGGTTGAAACCCTTTTGGCCAAAAGGGTTTTAGCCATAACCCTAGTGGATTTATAAAAACTAAAAAATCACTTGTCAGCGATCATTTCACTATTGCAGTTTCAAGTGGTTAGAGTGTTTCGGCCGTAATAGGTAATTGCATTTTTTTTATAAAAAAAAATTTAGTTATTACATGTTAGAATTAGTGAAATTAATTGTTTTTATGTGTTTTAGTAATTAAATTAATTATATTTTATGTGTTTTTTTTAGTAGTTGATTATTTAGACTAGTTAATTTTCTTTATATAGTTAGATCTTGATATGTTAAAGATAAAAATCTATATAGTATTTTTCAATTAAATATGTATATTTAATCATAAATGTAGATTTTACATGATCAAACATAGAAAATTCAAGTTGAGACTTGGATAACTAAAGTAATTACACTTGATCAAACATTAACATAGTACAAAACCATATAGATAACTAACATGTAACTTGAAACATTAGGTAGAACTAAACTATAATAAGTTCTAGTTGTTCAAACTTGAAAACTTAAAATTTAACCAACTTCAAACTTAGAAAACTTGAAAACTATAATAACATGTACATGAAATTTTGAAAACTTGTTAAGACCTCAAGATAGCTAAAAATTAGTCACATTTTAGAAAACATTAACATAGTAAACCTATATGTACTAAATAACATACATGCATATTTTTTGTTCACATACATGAGATAGATTTACTAAATAACATGTGCATATTTTTAGTTACATTCTACTTTGTACATATTTATATACATACATGTTCTAAATTAAATTTAACTTTCAGTTTTATATGTACTTATCTATGTATATCTTAACTCTATATTTATAGATAGAGATCTTTGCATATATCATTATGGTACCTAGTACTGGTGGAACACCTACACCCTCAGGGGAGGCTAGTGTTAAGGGAGGGGGTCATAGTGCTGAGTTAGGCACAACAAGTAGAACGACATCATCCTTTGAGGAGAGACAACATTTGTTTGGAGATACTATTGCTAGGTTATCTCATGCTCTTGACTATCTTGATTCTACACTATTGGCTTCTACCACTCTCCCTAATAGGGAGAAGATTATTTCTATTAGAGATGAGTTGTTCTAGATGATCGAGATGATCTCTACATACAACCCATTTGATGATATTAGTATTGAGACATTTTACTCTTCCCTTTCTCATAGTTCACTGACACTGTGAAGTATACACAAATTGATGGTGAGGTCTCCACTGCTATGGTGAAGACTATGTTTCCCTTTTATATAGATAGGCCTAGGGTTAGAGGTTATTCAATGATGAAGTGTATAGATTAGCTCATTGCTCCATTTATATATGCTCAATGGTTAGCTGTGCATCACAGGTGGCCATAGAAGGATAAATTTTCTCTTTATTTCTACAAACAATTGTTTGCATAATTTCATTTACATCATGATGTTGATTATATAGATTTCGTAGGTCATGCTGGATAGGGCCTCAACTAATTGTCAGAGAGATTTAGACCTGCAGACACCCTTGCAGCTATTAATAAATGGGCAATGGTGGGTCCAAACCTTTTGGTCATGCCGAGAGGTCCACAGATGACTACTGTAGGTTTGATTGTTCTTGATGATATAGTTAGGAGTTAAATATGTTCGAGCATTGCCACAATTGTGACACATTTAGAGGAGATATCTTCATATAGATGTGGTAGATATATGTTACGATCTCGTGGTCCCATTCTAAGAAGTGCATCCTCTAGCATAGGATTTTATGATCTATATGAGATAGCAAATATACCATCACTAGTAGAGGTTTCAGCTATATCAGATGTGGATGCATTATGTCATATGCCATCTTATTTAGCATATGATCTTCTTGGTTCATATTAGGCCTTATCAACAGTCATGGGGATTCTTCTTCATGACATTGGTGGACACATCAACCATATTTTGTCATGCACAATAGGATCATAGCCCTCAAAGAGATAGGAGGATATCCTTGCACATTCTATAGCACCTACCCCCACACCTACTCAAGATCCATTAGCACCTACTCTTGCACAACTTGGCCTTAGAGCACCTACATTCCCTGACTTAGATATTACTCTATCACTACATGATTCAGATATTAGTCAGATTGGTAGAGCATTACATGATGCTATGGTAAATATTATAAATTTATATATGTTTATATTTATTTGTTACTATAATTTACACATGTATACAGTTTATTTAGCGTACTCAAGATCTTTTATATGTATGTACTTAGGTCTATACATACATATTCTTGACTGATTCAATTTAACTTTTGTACATGTACATGTGTTTTCTATAGGGTCTTACTGATAGTCTGTTGTGTTTTAGAGATTTTTATACCCCGACAGATCCTACACGACATGAGTCATAGGTATGTTATGTATTTTTTTATTACATATTTGATAAATATATATTGTACATGTGATATAATACTTGCACGTATACATGTATAATTTTATAATTTTATAAATTCCTTTCATTTGACATAGGGTTTAGATCCATATCGTAGAGCTTTTTGAGGTCAAGGATCAAGAGGGGGATTTGGTTGATCTTAATTTACATGTCTATTTCATCGATGTTGGGATATTTTATATATATACATGTCATTTTAGATACTTTGATATGGAGATGTATGTTATTTCAAATACATGTGTTATTTCAGATACTCTTATATGGATATGTATGTTATTTCAGATACTGTTATATGGATGTACATGTTATTTTAGATACATTTTATACATGTGGTATTTTAGAGACATTTGATGTGGTATTTTGGAGACATTTTATATGGTATTTTGGATACATTTTACAAGGGTACATATATTATTTCATAGATGTGTTATTTTACATAGATGTACATATTATGTTCATCTCTTATGTTCATATTGAATGTATGTATGTTTTCAATATTCATAATTTTATTTCATAGATCATGTGTTGTTTTGTAATGTATTTGTTACAATATTTAATCAATAAATTTAATACATATTTAAGAACATAAAGAGTAATAGTTAATGTCTTATGTACATGTTAAATTGATCTTTTAATGTCTTAATCTTTTATGTTTACGTATGTGTTATTCATTTTTTTCTATATGTTATTCATCTTAATGCCTTAATCTAAGTGTAATTAACTATATTTAATGACATGTCTTAAGGGGAGATCCTAAATTATACATAAGAATGTAGATTAAAATGTATTTTTTATTTCATAGATGTATGTATATATGTTCATGTTAAAGTAGACATGTATGTTTTCAATATTCATGTTTATGTATATGTTATTTTTTTTAATGCCTTAATCTAAGTATAATTAACTATATTTAATGACATGTCTTAAAGGGAGATCCTAAATTATACATATATAAGAGTGTAGATTAATTCATTGGTAAGAATATAACATATACATGTAAATAAGAACATATAAAGAGTATGACCTAAAGAATGCATGTTACAACATTTAATTAATAAAAGTTAATACATATAAGAACATAAAGATTATATACATAAATACATAAGAGCATTAACAATCATAAGAAAACATAAACAATGTATATAAATACATACAAATACTAAGGGGGTTGTCTTAAGGAGAGGTCATAAAAGGTGGTACTAAGGGGATGTCCTAATAGGTGGTCTTAAGGGGAGGTTAGGTAATAGGTAGTCCTAAGGGGAGGTCCTAAGAGGTTGTCTTAAGGGGAGGTCCTAAGAGGTTGTCTTAAATGAGATATCCATGTCTAATTTAAATAAACATAAGTTTAAACATGTCTAATTTTGCATATCCAAGATAAATGATCTAGTGTATACAAATTTATAAAACAAATATCCTATCAACATTAAATGTGAAAGTATAAGAGCTATATAGACATAGCTGAACTAGAGCTCCACAATAAGTACATAGGTAAACTAGAGCTCCACAAACATTGTATTGTTAGGATCCTCTCTAGCTTTTATTATCTCTCAAAATTTTTCATGTTCTTCAATAGACAATTTCCACTTTTGATTTCCACAATGTCCTCTTCTTTGTATTGCTTCAAATTGTAACTTTGCTACTATAACATGGTTATTGCAATGTAAAACTTTTCCTCTAGGTTTATATTTAATAAATTCAATACCACTATCAGTTACCTTTGTTTGTTTATAATATGTTCCTTCAATAACAACTGATCCAATTGGATATGATTATTCATCAGCATCTATAGTTCCTTATAGAAACTTGTTTTTTGCTTTTGTGCATCTTAAAAGATAGTAGTCCACATATTTTGCCTTATTTGGTAAGGCTTGAATTGCAAAATTATCTCCTACATGTATATAAAAATAGATAAATATAAATTAATTTTAAAATTAATATATATGTATATTAATTTATATATATCTATATGCACCCAAACTTGCCATAAATAAATCATAAATGTGCTCATAATCAGCTGAATATACAAGATCATGAATGTCAATGTCAATGTTAGCATCTTCAAAAGGAGGCTTTCTAACTATCTCCTTCAAATCCCAATGTGAAACATATCCATTCACAATATTTTCACATGCACTTACTATATTGTCCTTAATGTAATCATCACAAAAACATGTTTTCTCTCTTACTTTAAGTACTGAAGGTTTATGGTTTCCTATAGTCATCACTTGATGTAAACTTCTAATACCAGGAATCATTTGATAAATGTATGGATTAGATCGATTTATATCTGTTACAAATATGAAAAGTAAATTTCATATTTCAAAATAAATATTTAATTAAAAACTCAAGAATTTGAAAAATACATTAAAAATAAACATAAAGTTTACCTTTCACTTCCCAAAAGTAATACTTATTGTATTTAGTATCTTGAGTAGAAAAATGAACTTTGCATCATTCAACAATTTGATTTGCACTCTCTATCCTATTCCCTATATGTACATACAACATGCATATATATATATATATATATATATATATATATATATATATATATATATAATCTAAAATATATGCTACTAATATTAAACATGCACATTAAATGCATATTTACCTGCAAGTTCATGTTGTCAAAGTGCATGCTTTATACATCCTCCTACTCCATCATGCTCCCCTTTTCCATGTCCACTTTCAAAGAAATTCCATAAAAACATAACATTGGTTCTAGCATGTTGCATTGCTAACCAATTAAATGCTTTTGTATATTTGAATTACCCTATGAATATGAAATGATAAGTAAAAACAATTATCTATGTACATATATCAATTCAAAACAGGCATGTTCAAATAAATATAAGTTAAAATAAAGTTAAATAAATGTGTAAGTTCATGTATACTAACTTGTACATCCATCAAACCAAATCCATAGCTCTAAAACATTTATTCCATGATTTCTAAGATTTTTAGAGAATATTACAAAACAATGAGCCACATAACTCCTATAATGAACTCTATCATCCGTAATATAGAAATGAACCTCTTTGATGATGATGTGTTTGTTTTCGTCCAATCTTTCTATCTCATCCACCTCAAATTGTGCATGTCTATAGGTCACTTGCACAAATATTGCAACTTGTTCAGAATGATAATATTGCCCTTGAAGCTCTATTTGAGGTGCAAATGTATAATTCTCAAAAAAATCTACAACTAAAAGTATACAACTAGGTGGAAAATAATTTTTAGAATCACGAAACTATTTAGCTTGTCATCATGCACCATGACAATGTTGGATATGTGGATATATCAATGGATGAAACTTGGTCATAAACTCATCATAACGCAATTCACTCTCCTTCAATACATTTTTTTTGGATTCATCTCCTGTCTTATTATGGTATGTCTCATATTCATATTTCATCCATGAAACTGGTGTCAATTCATTAATATTCTCAATTTGCATTGAAAATTTGCATAAATCTCCACAATCTTCACACTGATTTTTTATGCATTGCACTTTGAACTCATCTGAATCTTCTAATTTATCACATAATATGGACTTCACAAATTGTGTTGTACTACTAGGGATGACCAAATTAGGATCAAGTACTACCATAACTTTTTTATATGATTGCAAGTGTAGACCAAATTCAACATGATTTTGACAAGTAGTTTCATGCATCTTATTTATGCATAGAAAGGAAGGACACAAACTCTCAAACATTCTTTGACATATTTTGACATTTGAAAATCTTGCTTGAATGTTTGAAATAATTCACTTTGATTTATATCTATGAAATGTTTTGGATGTTCAATTTTAGCCCCTATCTCTTGATCTTTAATTTGTATAGTATCATGTTTGTTGGAAGAAACGTGAGAATGTGTGGTCCAAAATTCAATAACTTGTCTTTTTACATCTTCATAAATTCTATCTTTTCAAGGAACTCTACAAATATTCACCTAGTTATTCTCAATGTTATCATCTAGCATATTTCTCCTCTTAATGTATCTCTAAATAGTTCTTCTATATATATATATATATATATATATATATATATATATATATATATATATATATATATATATATATATATATATATATATATATATATATATATATATATATATATATATATATATATATATATATATATATATATATAGTACATTAGAAATTGCACGTACTTATTTTCTCTTTGTCAATTTTCTACTAGATATAGTAGTTATCAATGCTCTATGTGCATTACTGAAATCACCTTCTCAAGTTTTGTTGTCAATTTTGTTATAAGCATTTTGAAAATTTTCAACTATTATTTTATTAATATTATGTACATGGTTTTTCCTGTTATCAACACCCAACAACTCCAAAATAGGTCTCATATCTTTTCTCCTAAATAACTTGACAAATAATTGTGCCTATCCAAATATACTTTTATCTTTGAAATATTCATCCTACATGTTTTGACAATGCTTTCTAATAGTGTTATCATTTATCATATCTTTAGATGGAATTTGGTTTAAAAGTATTTCCTCATCCAAATCCATTAAATTTGCTATGCCTTATAATTTTCTTCTATCATTAGAAGTGCCAATTTCTTCCTCTTCATTACTTTCATTTTCTTTGTGAATCTAATGCTCTTCAAGAATTTTAGTGGGTTGGTTTTAGTTACATTTTGTATGACCTTACATTTTGCCATCTCTTATTCTATCATATTTCCTTGATCTTTTCCTTTTACTATCCATTGAATATTTTAATCTATATAAGCATAAAATTTAATTTAGATTTCACTAAATACCAGCTAATGCTTCAATATAGAATACATAAAAATAAGTAGACAGAGAAAAACATCTTTAAAATATTTGATCCTTTGCAGTTCTGATTAAATCCATGAAATAGTTGCTGAAAATGGCTTCAAAAATCGTTGTCTTCCAAAAATGCTCTTTTATTTATCATTTTTTTCTATATTTATAAAAAAAAAAACAAATTTTATTTTATATGAAACTGCTGAATTACCCGTTGGTGGTTTGATAGGACGACGAGGGTTATGGTTGAAACCCTTTCAGCTGAAAGGGTTATGGTCGAAACAATTTCGGCCATAACTATCTATGTGGCATCCTAAGTGGTAGCCACACAAGCAAAAAAAAGAACTTCTATAAACATATCACTTTGAAGGCCAATTTGACCTATTAAAATGAAGTTTTTAAAAAAACTAAAAATATACTTGTGTAGCTCTCAGTGTCATGCCCAAAATATGTGGGAAAAAACACACCAATTTTTTTTTTGAAAGATAAAAATAACTAAGCTCATTAGGGTTTAAGAGTTGATTTGGCAAAATAGATTGACTATGTTCATCTTAAGTTTATCATCATGAGAAGGAATCCATTTCAATAGTGAAATACTCGTTATTGAATTTGTATCAACTTTTGATTACATTATTTCATTAAGCTTACAATGATGCTATGAAATTTTTTATAATAACAATACAAATTAGATCAGAAATCATAATCTATTACTCTAACATTAAATTTACTAAGGTTTTTAAATTCTAATACTTACTAACAATATAATAAAAAGAAAAAACAAACAAACATATATATACTTACTCAATCAACATTTAACTATCAATCAAATATTTGACTATAAAACAATTTAATCATTTAAACATTAATCTTAATCAAATTTAAAAAAATCTTTAAATAAAAACTAAACTATCAAAAATTCAACTATCATAAATTCTAACTCATCATAATTTATAATTAACCTTACAACTAAATAACCAAATCAACTAAATTAAATACTAACTATCCTAATATAATACTAACCTAGCATTAATACTAACCTAAACTAAATCTAACTAAATTAAATTATAAATTAGCATAATACTAAACTAAACTAACCCATCCCAAATCCTTAACACTAACTCACTAACTCACCCATCTAATCCTACCTTATTCCCCCTAACACTCTAACTTAATCCTTAACCTCCCTAACAATCTACTCCCCACCCCTTACTCCATGTGGCATTGCACTTACCCCAACTTGGGGCACATTCCCAAGTGTTGACCAAGGCACTTTGCCCAATAATCAAGTGCAGACCATCCAAGGAAAATGGAATCCAAAGTTATGAAGGGTGGAATGAAAAGTTTTTGTTTTATTTAAACAAAAAATCTAATCACCATTCATCACTTCCTACCTCTAACCTAGTGCCAACATCTCTTCCTCCACAAACCAAGCACTATCCCACAAGACTGTACCTGCGCCAGTCTTGTCCCCCTCCCTTTTCTTGCCATAAATGAGACCTAAGATGGCGCTAAGGATGAGAAGGGCTAAGGATACATTTAAAAACATTGTATTCTCCAACCCAACAAGATTCCAGTGCATCTTGCAAGGAAGATGGGAAAGGTACAGGGTGATGTCACCCTAAGACAGCCTTATATGACTTTGGTTTAAAAAAACTTTTCAAGTCTATACCAAAAGCTGGTGCCATGTTGGAGGTTAAATGCAATAAAGTTTATTTGGTAGGAAAGATATTTAGGATAGTAAGTTATATAAGTTATTAATTTATGCAATTTCTTGTTATTATAAACATATATATATATGTGTGTGTGTGTGTGTGTGTGTGTGTGTGTGTGTGTGTGTGTGTGTGTGTGTACATATGTATATATATATACACATGTATATATATATACACATATGTGTGTATATAAATATATATATATATATACATATGTATATATATATGTATATATATATGTGTATATATATATACACATGTATATATATATATGTATATATATATATATACATATGTATATATATATACACATGTATATATATATATATATACATGTGTATATATATATATGTATATATATATACATACATATACATTTATATATATATATATATATATATATATATATATATATATATATATATATATATATATATATATATATAATTTACTTATTTATTTATTCTAATTTTAAATTTAAGAATATTCTCTATTGCAATGTGACAACTAAACCCAAGCCCATACAAAATCCAGAGGGCATTTGCTCTAGGAATGTTTTTTTTCTTTGTGTCATATTTTTCTAAGCATTGAAAATTTTAAGAACAAAAGACATAAAGGTAAATAATTGTCTAAGTATGAAAACCAATTTTATCCATTATTCAAAGGAGGATATTTTTTTTTTTTAATGCTATTGAATTTTACTAAAACATAGTTAAGCCAAGAATTGAATAACTTCTTTACACAACATTGCAAGATTGATTTTTTATTTCAATAATCACGAAAATGAATCTATGTCCACCAAAAAAAATTTTGTCTCAACATATATGAAAATTGAATTTTTCCTATAACATCATCATCATTTCATCTTATTTCTAATATGCACCCATATAGCCAAAAAAATACAAAAAAAAATCATGAGAAGCAATAATACTCAATCACCATTTTATTGGCAACCTGATTCAAAGGCTCCACTGGGAAAAAACTAGGAAGAAAACTCGACGTCATTGCCATTACAAAAAAGTTTTCAAATACAATTTACATGGGATTCCAATCCTAAAATTATAACAATCAAGTAAATTTCTTCCATGACCCTTATTAATGGATCCATATCATTTTCTGCAGTACATTGCTAAGATTGTGGAGGGAATGAAATCTGACTAGGTGACAAACAAGCATAACAAGGAGACAAAATCAAATATTTATATCCATACTAGGTTTTCGCAACAAGAATTCAAAAATGAATCAAAACTAGGGAAAGGTGGATTTTTCTAATAGGAGATGTCAAACACAACACCAAACTAGGTGCCCAATCAGGGCTATAATTCAAGAACTTTTGTTCTTCCATTCTTACATGCCAAAAACTCATATGTGGTTTGTGTTGACAGGTAGGGGCCCATAACACCCTACCCTCTCTCCCTCTTCTCATCCTAAGAAGAGACTCTACATTGTTGGAGTCCAATTAAAAAGACCTTTCCCAAAATTGGCCACTTCTGCCCTATCCAAGGGTGAGTAATGCTAAAACACCCATACAAGAAAACTTCAAAATTCAAACAAAAACATGAAAGAAAAGAATTCAAGAAACATGGTTTCAATCCTTCCCAACATACCCAACATACATACAAGAATACAAATAAACTATCCCAATAGCATAAGAATGAAACAAGCATGAACAATCTGAACAAAGGAGATGAAGAACTCCTACCTTCACAAGAGGTTATGGTAAAATGAACAATTTTGAGAAGAGTTTTTCCTTCCTTCCTTCAATCTTCCAAGACTTCTCTCTAAAAGTAGAGATTGGGTAACAACCAAAACTACTCCAAAAAGGGCCTCTAAATAAGATCCAAACTCAACCACCAAAAAGGAAAATAACTTCCCCCACTCACCTAAAAATCTAAAAGTTTCTAACTCAACCAAACCAAAGGTTAACCTCCAAGTAGAGTTGAGGTTATGCAACTCATGGTAACCACTTTCAATTTTCGCACAAAGGAAAAAATAGACTTTTTGAGTAACCTCAAAAGTCAACAAAAGGGGATTAGGGGGTGGAAAATTTCCCCAACCCATACCCATACCCCTTGGGTATAAAGATTTCATGATTTAAGGCCTTCAGAATAGATTTGGCACCTAACAAATGCTAGGAATAAATAGGACCATCTAACAACTCCAAAATGCAGATTAAGCACTAATCTAGATTAGGGGTGACTAAACTTGATTAAAAATTGATTAGCAAAAAGGGCGCTAACTTAGCCAACTTAGGTCCATAGGTTACACAGTAAACCCTAACTAGCATGCTGGAAAGCACATACAATTCACGAGTATCAAGTGACACTATAAGAACATAATTACGAAACATTAACATTTATAGATCACGAAGAGATACATTCATACAATTAAGATACAAACAATGTATGGTTTCCACAAATGGCACATAGGGATCAGTTTCGTTCCTCCGTCGAGTTTTTTGACTAAAATATCCTACACACTCATAGCACACATCAGTAGCCCCATAAAATCACATGCACATATGTATATACATATTAGGGAATCATATAAATTAAAACATACATCTTTCAATCAATTAGGATTTCTCTCATCCTACTCATATTCTTAATCATTAAATTTTCATAATCAAAGTGTTAATTTTGCATTCACTTACTTAAATACACATGTTCATAAACCATTAAATGATGAAACCAAATATCTAAAAGTAAACATCACACAACATGAAATAATATAACATAATATGTTTAGTCTATCTGATAGTGTCTCGATGTATCAAGTCATAAGTATCAAAATAATAAGATATCAACTATGCTACGAAGGTTCGTGGTGAGGTCTCACATCCTCCCCCACTAAGAATGAACTTCCTCCTAGAGTTCATCAAAAAGATAAGGGTACTGATATCACTTCTGTGTTGCATCCTCCCATGAAACCATGACTTCATCATAACAATCCCACTCATCAAGTAACAACTGTACAAGACTCCCTCAAATGAGGGTTCGAATTAAGCAACTTGTCCCTTTATGTAAGGTTAAATACTTTCCTTTAAAGTTTTCACAATGCACTAATTCTTGATAGGATACTCAACAAGTCCATCACTACACATGCACCTTTCCATCTAGAAGTCCTTTCGGTTAACCCCTAACCTTAACCAAATTTATGTTGGGGTGCAATTTTCATTACTCAAAATATCCAATGGATATCACTAGTTATAATCTCAAAGTCCTGGGAAAGGGTGGGACATGAATACTCTTACTAATAACCCCATACCTTAAAGTTGAGAATCCACGTGATTGTCAAAAATCCCTTTGGTAGGCTCATCATATGTCACTTTGCCAATAAAAATTCAAAAGAAAGTGCCTCAAAAAATTTTAATTCAACACCAAAGATGAAACATCCAATGCAAAAATTAGAAATAAAAGAAATAAAGAGTGGCCACAATAGTAAAATTTTAATCAAGAAATAAAGATATAACCAAAAGGCAAAATAGATTCAACACACACACACACACACACACACACACATACATATACATATATATGTATATATATGTATAGATATATAAATATATATATATACATATGTATATATATACATACATATATATATGTATATATATACATATGTATATATATATATATATATTTATATATCTATACATATATATACATATATATGTATATGTTGTATATATACATAGCCTAGGGCATTCATGGTGCCATCAATTCCCACTATCTTTTCAATCTTGTGGATGGTGTATCTAAAATATTTGTAGAAGAATTTCATAGGAATTTTTTCCCCTACCTTCTTAGGAAATTCCCCTTTTTCCTTCTTTGATTTGGGAATGTGCCTCCTTCTGACAGTTCTAGTGTAGAAACTCTTGGAATTCTTGAGGGACTCATTCATTTTTACTTTCTCAATTTTCTTTGTGAGAGGTCCTCCTGGGTAAAAAACTTCAACAAAGTTCTCCCTATCAAATCTACATAGGACACTCATATCCTTTCTATGGAAGGCTTGGTTTTAAGATTGTAAGATTTGATTAGTACCTTCACCAAATAAACATCAACTATCAGCTCTGGCACTATCAACTGTTCCATGTTTCTAATCCAAGGGTTGCAGATTTGTGATTTTGCATACCTATTATGATAAAAATACAAGAATAATTCATTCCCACTAGTTTCAGGTACAATAACATCCCTAAAGAAGGATTATACATCTTTGAAGACATGGGCATTCAAAGTTTGAGCATGAGAAGACCTTGGGAGAAAATACACCCACTCTTCAACATATAAAGTTGCCAACTTTGGCTTTACCTGTTCTATGGTCTGTAAAGATTCTTCCACATCAACTTGAGCTTTCATCTTTCCCTCTTCCTATTCCATGATCTCTGCAACTAAGAAAAGGAACAATCTCTATCAATGCTAACTCTTAGGATACTGAAAATTTTTGCAAATTCTTGGTGCTCAAACTATTATCTTTGAAACTATGTAAAATACTGTAACTCAGGAATTTTTTACATCAACCTATTAATGGAGAGAATGCAATAGAGGAGAATTTATGTCTCTTAATGTCAACATGTCGAAGAACTCTCAAAATTTGCAAAAGTGCAAAGCAACGACATGTATAGCCAACTTTCAATATTTTCGTGCATTTTTTAAATGACGTAACTTTTAAATTCATAATGAGGCCTCTAACAATCATTTATTACTCAACATTTCATCCTCATGACTCGATGATCACAATGCTTTACTTGTATTCTTCACTTCACAATCTATCCTTTGTTGTTGGTGAATAACCATATGACCTAGCGCTCACAAGTCCTGACCCTTAACTTCAATCATGGCATTGCCACCTCATGTTAACAATTACACTTAACATTAGCTACCCCAAAATCATCCTTATTTCATGTAGTCATTGCCTTGCGCATAGTTAGGTATTTTAATCCTCTTCTCCTACAACTGAGTGATCACCACACTCTTCATTGAGTTCAATTGCATTGCATGGTCAAGGTATGATTATCTATTATATTTAGTAGTTGTGCGACCATGCAATCAAGCCTTTCTTAACTATCCTTATCGGGTTACCGAATTAGCAATTCTCATTCATTGTGATGGTGTGATTGTGTGATCAAGTACCTGATGTGTTTTAAATAATGATCACTAACTCACAACTCATTTCCTTTACTACTTAGCTAACATTTCAACTATGTGATTTAGCATTGATTTTACCTTGTCACCTAGTCTTGGTTAAAGAACTAAATACTTGATCATATTATGTGACCATGCAAACAATTAATCCATTTGAAAGTGGGCCATCACCATGTGTCATCTTGTTATTATGTCATTAGTAGTAGAAACCTTGCATTTCTAAAATAGTGACATAATGACATCCGTTGATTTGAATTTTGATCTACAGTGGATACTTTTTCTTTGAAACTTTACCTTAGCTAGGTCCACATGATAGGTGTCACCCTGTTGCTATCTTGCTAAGATTAAAACACCTCTAGGTTCTAATAACAACAAAGAGATAACCCTTGACTATCTTCAATCTGATGGTCTTGGAATATTTCAGCTTGCTATCCATGCTAGTACCCTTGACCAATTAGAAACTACCTTTATGCTACATTACTAGGTTCAATCCACATGGTGGCATGTCGCACCTTTGTAACCTTAACCCATGGTTTCCAGTTAACTCCAGTAATCTTGTGACCCATAGCATTTCACCATTTCACAATTCAAACCCAAGGTTATTTTTAACTTCATGTGAACCCACGATAGAAGACTATTCATAAGCTCTTAATCATCTTCACATAGTCACGATCCACCATAGACCTTTTTAATCCAAGTTCCCAACCCTATGACCAAATAAATCATCCAATCACATCCAAAACTTGGCATAGCATCTTATTAAGGTGACTATGAGACTAAATCCATCTCAACTACTTTTCTCGGTCACAGTCAAAGAAGAACTTAACTGCTTATCTGCCATGACTCAATGATGAAAGGGAAAAAACTTGCTTTGTTAGGTGGTGCCATTTGATGTTGTGGTTTTATAAAGAGCCTCAAACTTTTGACTAACCATAGTTGCTTGGTCACACACTTAAAACCCATGAGCCCTCATTAGAAACAAAAAAGGTTAACATAAAGTGCCAACTTTAGAGGTATTTGAAAATTTAAAATTTGAAGAGTGCAAGCTTTAAAACAAGGATTTACTTAGGGTGAAGCATTTTCATGAAAATCTCATAGAAACCCTAGGTTCTTGGCATGAATAATGATTTTCAAAATGAGGTTTTTGCCAGAGGATGAAAATATGTTGCAATTAATCCAAACTACTCAATAATTTAGAAAATTTTAATAACACAATTTACAAAAAAAATCCTAGTGAAAATGAGGGCTAAAAATTCCCTACAAGTGTATTTTAATCATAATTTAAGGTATGCATTCCTTTACACATCTTTTATAGAGTATTCATGTAGTACTTATATAAACTTAACAACTAATAGTCTTACAATAAATGATTGTATAAAACTTGTATTCTTATCATCTCTTCAATTGTATGTAAAAATGAATAATTATAATCCATCAAGAGGTATTACCTTGTTTTCTTAATTCCATATACTAGGCATCCATGTTTCATAATTCATAACCCAAGAAGCTATAAAATCTTGTGAGTCTATACCAAAATACTCTATGTTTCAAAATGATTTTATAAATTTTGGGGCTAATTTAGCAATATTTTCAAATAGTTGTAATCATTAAACAAGCTACTATTGATCTTAACAAAACTTGGAGTTCCTATGGTGTCAGACATTAATTTGGTAAATATAGGTTTATCATGAATAGTAAATTATATAGTGCTTATATAGGTCTTGCCCAATGCTAGATTAATGTACTAGAAAACATTATCTTTTCTAAACTTCCTATAAAACTCTTATTTTCCTATCACCACCAAGATGAAGCATTTAAGTGATTTATGACACACATATCCTTAGTGGTGTATCATTTTTTGGGAGTTACGATTTGGTGATTCTAATATACTATCCTTGAAAACTCCCTTGTTGGGAACTTATGTAGGGATCTAATCTTTTGTAATATTTTCCTTTGAGGAGGCATCCTAAGGATTACAAAGAAATAAGGTTTATAAAGTTTCATGTTCTCATTGTTCTTTCTTTTCCTAAGCATAAAAAGCCCTAGAGCTCCTTGTGTGGAAACCTAGGGTTTTGATACCAAATATAATGGCCCTCTAGGGAAACCTAAAATAATAAGACAAATTGATACAAAGTTTGGTGAATAATTATTTCTTTCCATCTTTTTCTTGCTAAGTTCACTTAATCACATATGTAAAGTCCTAACAGGTTCCCTAATCTCACCCTTAAACAATGTTACTTAATTTCCTTTCTAACTTTTCATCCTTACTACTTAAGTTAATCTATATATTAGTGTTACATCTACTTATGATTTAATACATTATCAATCCAAATACCCCTTTCAAAATTAGGAACTGATGTCCAAGTCCTTACAATTAAATGGGTCTACTTAACATGCAATAAAGATACATGAAATAGATTTAAACCATCCATATATGTAAACTAAATCACCTTTTATTTGCTAATAGAAATATGAAAAGTAAATGGGTCTTTATTTCATCATACATTCATCTAAATAAAAAATATTGAATGCTATGGCATCATCATAACCTCATTCATCTTTTGAAATAATACAATATGTTCACATTTCCCTTTATTTCTCCTCGAGATACCTTTACCATTATTACATATCTTTTCATTTCATGATAGATATACATATGACTTGTTCTTTATTAAATATTTTACATTACAACATTACATATGTTTATTCCAAGGAAATGAAACAAATACACTTCAAAAATAAATATTCGACAACTGCTCAACAAGGATCCATATAAAGCTATCCATTAAAACTTGAAGAGTACCTCAATAATATTTTACCACCCAACCA